>JAECUM010092881.1:0-69532 GCA_016617855.1 Megalonaias nervosa | reverse complement strand
AAAAGCAATACGCGGAAACGGTTTAACTGATCTAAGACGTACAAAAATAAATGAGTGGGCAGAAACAGTTAAAGATACCGGAGCATCTCTCAGCGACGTTGCTAAGCTAGAAAAAAAAATTAAAATTTCCAATAACAGTGAAACCACTAACCGGAGAGATTATATATAAGTCAAAATACCCGTCAACAGGAGCTCCAATAACAATCATTGATCATAACGCGCATGCATGGACTGATGCTGTAACAATATTTCCACGAGATAGGACAGTTAAATTTTATAGCGATTATACATTTGATGCTATCAGTGATATCAGTAAGAGTGATCCTGTATCTGTTTGGTTATTTCAGAGTTCAGAATCCGCATATTACGATCAGTTTGTAAAACCTAACGGAAATATTTACCGTAGAGAATCTCTCCATGAAGAAATGAAGAATCTTGCACAACGCCTTTGGCGTGAATATAATTCTGAAGTTGAATAATTGTTTTGCAGTTCCATCAGTTGCTGCCCACGCCGCTCAGGAGAAAAATTCATGGTCGCCGACACGATCAGAATTCCTTGAAGATATTCAGAAAAGTTGTGTCGAATATGGACATGGCGGATTATGGAATACCCGATACGATCATCGTAAAGTTATATCGGTTGATATGGTAGCGTGTTATCCTGGAAGTTTTCTTGGATACGGAGACTGTTCTGAATATTTTGATCGATTCGGACATCCCACACACGAAATGACAAGAGTTGCGATAAATGGACCATTACCTGATTTTGATTTAACTGGATTTGCTTGTGTAAAATCATTTAAGTTCCGTGGTAACCTTCATCCGATCATTTATGCGTGGTTTGGTAGACATTTCTCAGAAAAATATTGGGTTCCAATAGTGCTATTACGATACATGCTTGATGTGGGAATTTTAGTGTCGTTGAGAGTAAGTGAAGCTATTATATCATATCATTCGCAGGAACAAATTTGGTTACCACAACAAAAGAAACATTCACCCCTGAAAGAGTCAGGCGAAGATTGGGATAAAATTGATTATGAAAATAAAGTTGCAAAAGATCTCGTAGAAAAATAATCGGTAAGTTTACTCAAGGAGGATCATATGATCATAAACGACATTGTACAAGATTAATCATGGATGATGCTGAGTTGGATTTTATAATTACTGATACAACAAACAAAGGAACATTTATAAGCAGAAAAAATGATTATTTGTCAGACGGAACGAAACTAGGTACAATCGTGAGTTATATCGATGGTGAGTCACCACAATTTACTCATTTAAGATCTTCTATGCTCGCTTACGTTTCTATAAATTTATTATCGATGATAAATAGATTTCTTTGTTACGCTGTTAGAGTTGCTACGGATTCGTTTTATATAAACAGCGAGTATGTGGATTTGGTAAAACCGTTACTCGGTATCGGCGAATGGGGATCATGGAAAATAAAACACGAAAGTATACTCGATTATTCTGAATCAGCAGACGTTGATATTACGGAGACATATTACGGCAATGACAATCAAATATCAGCATCAACATCACCATGTATATTTGATCCCGTGTCTAAACATAAAACTATTTATCTCAATGGACCTGGAGGACCTGGTGAAACAACACGTGCGATTGAATTATTTCGGCAGAGTTCTTCATTGACGACTTTGTCGTCGGACATGATTGTGTTGACACCTACACACAGACTAGCCAGAGAAATAAAACAACGAGGAGTAAAATCATGTACATACCATAGTTTCTTCAGATGGTGTGGAGATACGTGGACACCTGAACGAATGGGTGAAAAATATATTCCGAAAATCATCATCTGGGATGAGATTTGTACGGTGTCGTTAGAAACATTCAAAATAGTTCTTGATTGGTTACTGACAAAAAATACTGCGGTAATTACGTGCGGCGATCATGGTCAACCACCACCTTTCGTTGGGCAGTCACCGCACAAGTGGTTAAAATCATTTGTGGATTATTATGAAGAAATAAATGATGATCATAGAGCTATTGATGAACCTCTGAAAGAATTTAAAAGATTAATCAGACTACAGCCAGATAAAATACAATGTGAGATAATGCGTGAAATGATTCCAGAAACTCCTGTGAACGATTTTTGGAATTTATGGAGACCAAATGATTTGATAGTTGCGAGTAGAAAAATAGTTCGTGATGAATTGCAAGAGAACTTATTTCTGTTACACAAGGAAAGATTTCCAATGTTACCTGTACCATTATGTTATCGCCCAGCAGATACTCGACGACAGAATATTGAAGTTCAAATTCCAGGAACAAATGAAAAACAAAATCTTGTATTGAATGATATTGTTTTGGTTGATGTTGATGTTGTTGAGAGCGCGTTGAGTATGAATAACTCACCGTGGAAATTAGGATATGCTATAACAATTCATTCGTCACAAGGACTAACTATTACTGATACAAATATCTGGACTGTCGATGACAGAATCGAGTGATCAGATTTAGTTTATCTCGCAGTATCTCGAGTCAGAAGAATATCTCAATTGCGTAGAGTTGTCATAAACTCCACAGAAAATAATAATCAAACTGTTAGTGACACTGAAGGTGTTATTGGCGTAATAAGAAAAAAATTATCCAGTTATAAGCAATGTGACAAAAAAAAATAATCGTGATTTTGATATCGATGTAGAGTTTATTATGACGCTAAAACAACAACAGAATAATCGTTGTGTAATTTGTAACTGTCACATGTTATGGAAGTATTCTTGTAATAATCCAAAACAATTTAACGTAGACAGAATTAATAGTGATCTTGGTTATACACGTGATAATGTCACATTGACATGTCTTGAATGCAATCGACGTCGAGGCGCTAGTTTACAAAAGTGAACGCGGTGGTAATTGTTTGTCTTCAGGAATTGCTTGTAATTGTTCACGTACAAATCCACGTTGAGGAGCAGTTGAATCTAGTCTGTAGATGGCGGGTCTACCCGTGGATCTAACCACGCTGGAAATTTTATGTGTAGTCACACTCCAGATAGGATCAGTTGCTCTTTTTTTACCCCCTTCAAGTTCACCAGGTTCATATAAATACCTGACAGTCACATTACCTAACACTGGTTGTTTTGAAAAGTCACGTCGTTGTTCATGGTTATCGTCGACCACCTTGTGGTACGAGGGTATATGTTTTTTTGGTAATTGCATTAATAGGTTTCATAGAAGTTGCACGAGTAATCTCATTATTTAACGCAGCTATCACACTTGGTAATCTAGCAACCCATTCGCGAGATCTTGTATCTGCCTGAATTATTTCCTTCGCATACTGGTATCCAAATAACCGCTCAGCGAGTGTTCGATTAAATCGTTCAACTATTGCCTGATCAAGATGAATTGCGATGTGTCCTCGTCTGATTTTAATGTTATGTTGCTTCATCAGCGATGATACTGCACCAAGAAATTCTTTGCCAGGATCAGCTTGTAGCAACTGTGGCCATCGTAATGGTCCTCTTTGATAAATTTGTTCAAACGCAGATGCAACTTCAGTTGCTGTCTTTGTTGATAGTGGCTCCGCTTCTTTATATCTACTTGCAACATCAACGACAGTTAACGCGTATTTGTATGTGCGTGATTTACGTCCACGTGCTTTAATAGTATTGTGTGGTAAAAACAAAATATCCGCTTGATGAATTTCATTGGGGAAGCTGACATCAAAATACGCGTACTGAATTTTTTTAGGTGGACGTAGATAGATTTGTCATATTACTTGTCGTGCTAACCACGCTGCAGCAACAGCACGTGAGACTTTTGCAGCTTCAGCAAGTTGACTAATCGCTGCTTTGCCTCTCCAATATCCTCTTGGGGAATAATAAATGGACTCCATTATAATAATCATATAATTAATTACCCAGCCCCTAGCATTATTTTACCTTTCATGGCATTTTTTACCATAAAAGCAGCTAATTTTTCTCGAAACAATTTATTTTTTACAGCGTTTACGGCATGAATTAAATTTACATCAGCGAGCTGCCGTTGCTGTAAATCTTTATCTCGATAAGCAATATCGTGAACGTAACATGCTTGATCGATTCCATTTACGGGATATTCACCAGGCCGAGGTTGATCTTGATTGTCAAGACGAATATCTAAACGAGTTCCTGGCCCACAATAATTATAACCCGGTAAGTGTTTTTCCCCGGGATATTTCGCCCACGGTAATCCTGATAATTTTCCCAACAAAGCAGTAATATCACCTCCCGTCGCTGTACTTGAAATAAATTTATATTTTTTTCTGCCACACTTTTCACACTTACCTGTCAGTGCACGCTTTTTATTTTTTGTTATTATCGTTGTTAATCCAGTGGTGGACGTGGCTGCCCTGCATCGAACACAATATAGATTCATATTATTTATTATATGGATATAATTGACTTTTCGGCGACACGAAAACAAGAACCAGTAAAGCATCACCCAGTGCTACCGAATTCTATCAGAATGATAATAATAGGTCCATCTGGAAGTGGGAAGACGCAATTATTGCTTAATCTGATAATGAGATGGCTGAAGTGGGATAAATTATATTTAGTAGCACCATCTGTAGATGACCAGCGATGCTATGAAGTACTTAAAGATTTTAATGAAAATGCAAAATCGTTAAATGAAGACAGTGACATTATTGTCTTTATCAATGATATTGATGAAGCGACATCTGTAGATGATCTGGATGGAAGCATTAATAATTTAGTAGTATATGATGATGTCATGCTGGACAAACAATCAAATCCAGCTAGGATATTTTCTCGAGGTAGACATAAAAATACAGATGTGATTTATGTTACACAGCGTTATACACAAATACCTAAAGTGATCAGAGATAACTGCAATATTTTGGTTGTGTTTAACGGAGTTGATAATCATACGCTGCAAAATATTTATTATACTTGGTGTTCAGGGGACATGGATATGATTAAGTTCAAACACTTTTTTTCAAAAGCACAAGCTACCCCATTTGGTTTTATGACAATAAATTTACATGATCCGAGGTCAAGATATCGTAACGGACTTGGTACAATATTTGGATAAAAACCACAGCAGCAGAGAGGGTGGGCTAACAAAAATTTTCCATGCACGATCACATAAACAATAACTCACAAAATTTTATAAACACGGACGTCAACGGCGAAGTAACAGCGTGAACTAACGCTACGGAGAGAATCTCGACAAGTTAGAGGTTTCAGTTGGACGTTATTGACTTTTTTTTTTTTTTTCGTGTGAATCTTTATTTTTAGACAAACTTGCTCGAAACCAATTTGTAGGGTTCACCCTCCCTGCTGCTCGTAGGAACGCCAAGTGACTCGATCGTTGGCTGTTTGCTCCCATGAGTCAGGGTTTATGTTGAACGCTTTCAGTGCAGCTTTCAGATTGTCTTTGAAGCGTTTCTTCTGACCCCCGTGGGATCGCTGTCCTTGCTGTAGCTCGCCATAGAAGAGTCTCTTAGGCAGCCGGTGGTCTGGTATGCGAACAACATGTCCCGCCCAGTGTAGCTGGGACTGCATCAGGATGGTGTGGATGCTGGGGAGACCTGCTTGGGCGAGTACCTCGGTGTCTAGAACCTTGTTCTGCCACTTGATGTTGATGATTTTCCTGAGACTTGTGGTGTGAAAGTGGTTCAGCTTCCTGGCATGGCGTTGATACACTGTCCACATTTCACATGCGTAAAGTAGTGTGGGGAGCACAACTGCCCTGTAGACCTTTAGTTTGGTCGTGATGCTGATGCCTCTTCTATTCCAGACTTTGGCATAGTCTGCCAAAGGTTGCGCTGGCTCTGGCAATGCGTAGGTTCACCTCGTCGTCAATGGTGACGCTCTATGTTAGTGTGCTGCCAAGGTAGGTGAGTGGTTCACAATGTTGAGTTTTTGGCTGTTGACGATGATGTTGGGCTCAACATAGCGCCTTCCCGTAGCCGGCTGATGCAGTACTTCGTCTTCTTAATACTGATGGTGAGACCAAAGCTTGTGCAGGAGCTGGAGAACTTGTTAACGCTGCATTGCAGGTCGGCTTCTGAGCCAACATTGAGGGCGCAGTCATCAGCAAATAAGAACTCCCTGATGGTGTCATGACCTTGGATTTCACTTTAAGCCTCCTGGGGTTGAATAGTTTTCCATCTGTACGGTACCTGATGCCGACTCCAGCATTTCCATCTCTGAAAGCCGGCTAAAGCAGGCTGAGGGTAGCCGATGGGTCTTGAACCCTCGGTGAGTTAGGCATTGTCTACCTAGCATGTGAAGACTTGATTCGGCAGCCTGCGCGGAGGAGCCACCAGCTGGTCAATGGACAGAAAGGCGATTCCTAGCAACGCGCCGTGGAGCGCTAAGAGCATGATGAGACACATAGGACATCCTGATCACCCACTGCAACTCCATCTCCGGCCGTCTCGACTGTCATGCTGCTGGACTCGGATCGTTTTGGGCGAGAGAATGAGGTCGACGAACTGCGCAACTCTTCCTCACTTAAAACAAAATCACCGCGCAAGTCACTCTCGTCATCCACCCATCCCATTTCATCACCCACCAAAGTCCTGTGGCGACAGGCAAGCGACGAAGCGGCAGGTGTGGGTACACTCTCAGCCATAGCCGCAAACCTGCACGCAGGTGGCTCAGGCCATTAGGGTCGTTCACCACTGACATTGAGCAGCAGTGGCGTCCGGCAGCCCCCTGAGCGACTGAGCAGCCCTCTTCAGGAATGCACTGCTTGCCTACCTGGCATGAGGAAGGGGCTAGAAAAGGTGCCCTAAACTTTGCCTGCTCAAAACCTCCCTAGCCAGCTTACCGCGTCTGGCGGGGACCCTACTTCAGCAGTCGAAACACAAAGAAGAAGATGAGGATTGTTCCTCTCACACTTGGCACGTGGCATGTGCGCACCTTACTGGACAGAGTCAATGTGGAAAGACCCCAGAGGAGATCCGCCCTAATAGGAAAGGAACTCGCCAGATACAACATGGACATTGCTACCTTGAGCGAGACCCGGCTTACAGGAGAAGGCGAACTATGTGAAAGGGGCTCCGGATACACTTTCTTTTGGAGCGGCCGAGGAAGTGAAGAGCGTCGTGAGGCTGGTGTCGGCTTTGCAGTGAAGACAGCACTGATTGGTAAATTGGCTGGACCTCCCAAGGGAGTAAGTGACAGACTCATGATCATGAAACTCCCCCTCTTGTCTGGAAGAAAGCACCTTATCATGATCTGTTGCTACACTCCAACCATGACCAAACCGGATGAAGTGAAGGCCAAGTTCTATGAGGATCTTCACTCCGTCATTGCTGACATTCCATTGACATTGACATTCCATTGACAGATAAGCTCGTCATTCTTGGTGATTTCAATTCAAGAGTAGGCTGTGATCACGTTGCCTGGGATGGAGTGCTGGAAAGCACGGAGTGGGTTACTGTAACAGCAATGGTCTCCTCTTGCTCCAGACTTGCGCCGAGCATGAACTGCTGATTTCCAATAGTCTTCCACCTCCCTACCCGTAACTGGACATCATGGATGCACCCTCGCTCTAAGCACTGGCATCTCATCGACTACGTCATTGTCAGGAAGAGGTACAGGCATGATGTGCCTGTTGCGCCGACTGCTGGACAGACCACCGCCTCATCATCAGCAAGCTCATTATCCACATTCAACCCAAAAGACGCCCGCAGGCTCCCAAATGACTGAACATCACCAAGCTGAAACCCACTAGTACCAAACAGTCGCTCGTGGATGCCCTGGAAGAACGTCTGAAATCCACCCCTCAGGACACTCGGAATGTGGAGAACGACTGGGCGGCATTCAGAGAGCTGGTCTACAGCACAGCTTTGGAAATCCTCGGACCCTCAACCAGAAAGCACCAAGACGGGTTTGATGAGAACTGTGACGAGATCAAGCAGTTGCTGGATGAGAAACACCGCCTCCATCAAACCTACCTCAACAACCCCAAGTCCACCTCCAGGAAAGTAGTGTACAACAATATACGCAGAACTGTACGGCAGAAACTCCGCCAGATGCGAGACACATGGCTGAGCAACAAAGCTGATGAGATCCAGTGCTACACAGACAGGCATGACATGAAGAACTTCTACAATGCCATGAAAGAAGTGCATGGACCTACATCCTCTGGATCATCACTCCTTCTCAGCGCAGACGAGAACACACTAATTACTGACAAAGAGAAGATTCCTGAACGATGGGCTGAACACTTTGACAGCGTCCTGAATCGCCCTTGATCCATCAATGATGAAGCCATCAGCCGTCTCCCCCAACTACCCATTAACGAAGCACTGGATGACGCTCCAACCTTGCTTGAGACACAGAAAGTGATACACCTGCTCTCCAGTGGCAAAACCCCTGGTTCAGACTCCATCCCAGCAAAAGTCTACAAGGAAGTGGGAACAGCCCTGATAGAAAGGCTCCACCAACCGCAGTGTGCAGTACCTAGATACTGTAGCTATCATGGAATGTTCAGAAATGCGTTATACAATTAACAGTACAAAAGTCTCTCGTAGTACCCAACTTCAGTCCAAACTTGCATCAATGCAATGACAAAGATAGAATGTATATATATATATATATATATATATATATATATATATATATATATATATATATATAATTCGTTTTGGATTAAACTTGTTTGAGACTGGATGGTACGCTTGTTCAAACTTCTATGAAGATCTTGTTGAATTTCCCTCAGCATCTCCGTTTCTATGAGAGAGTTCCAAACAGGTTGAGTGTTGTTTATTTGTCAACATTTTTGTCATTCACTCTAGAATGACTGATGTTGATATGGTGTTAGAACATTGTGCAAAAACTTAAATGCTTCCCCTTCTAGTCTTAGTTTCATCTGACTCTACCCACTAAACGAAGACGTATAAAAATGGTACTAGCAGCTGCCTCACTAGGCAATCAGCAGTAAGAGGTTAGTGTTAGGACTGGTTGGTCTGGTATCAGAATAATGTTAATGGGTGGGACATCATGCTACATGTCTGTGGCATGATGCGCCAGTGCTTGACAACGCTGTAAACTGCCACACTGCAGACAATCATAGTGATATGACTGAAAAGTTGTTAAAGCTATGTTAAAAATCCAGATCGCACACACTCACACACACTACCCATTAGATGAATCACTGATTCTTCTCTAACTAAAAATGTGTGGCAACATTTATTCATCAAAAATGAAACACAAGTAATGAAATGGTCTTTTTTTTTTTTTCCATTTTAAATATGGTGTCATATCTACCCTAAAAGAAATTACTGCAGATCTTTTAACTTGCCTATAATAGTCTTTAATTAAGTTGGCGTGAGTACTATCTTTGATAATGACTTGGTGTTTTCAGTTGGCATCTTTCTGATTTACCTTACTTCAGTTGAATTGGGTTGTTTCTCTGTGCAAATTAGCCTATTATAGGCTGTCCCACAGTAGTGTTCCAAGGACTCATAAAGGCTTTAGCCTATATATTCTCAGCTATTTAAGTAATTTGTGAAATGGTGGTTGCTTATCTCACACCATCTTACTTTTTAATTGCCTCAATTATAAGGAGCTATATAAACTGTCCAGTGGATAGTTTCACATTGGCTGTAAGCAGTACTGTTTACTGTACATACAGGCTTCATGCTTTGGGCATGTATACAGGTGGTCAAAACTGATTACAACTGCCTCTTTTTTTCTGAAGATTATCAAAAATCATGGTTTTCGAAAGATGATTATGTCGGGTAATGTGGATGTCTTGGGAGTCAAGATCATGTTCATCATGTGACACATTTCATTATGGATGGAAGGTATGTAAAAAGAAATGCTTTGGGTGCTGAGGCACTGCAAGTGGGTATTTTCATGTGATTTGATCATGTCTTCTACTTAAATGCAGATGGTTTTAGAACTAGAAGCTAGGTTTCTTGTTACCATGGCCTTGCATGCTAAGGTTTTATCTGCAGCCTACTATATGTTAGCAGCAGCGGTTTAGTTAAATGTCTTTATGTGTATGATTTAAACAAAACAGAAATGGTTACTCAAGATGTTGAGCATTGCTATTTGAGGGCAGTTTGACCCTGAGGTATCCATGTTGGATGATGATGATGATGATGATTATTGCTATGGTTTTATTATCTTTGGGCAGAGTTTTCAGGGATATAATGTATATTGAATGGAAAAATTGATGGATGTTTAACAGGGAATTATTCCTTAATTTGATTCTAGTTCCACATCTTGCTCAAATTAATATGTACTTTCCAGGGGCAGAATAACCATTTTATCATTTAATGAAATTGTTTCTTTTAAAATGTTTCGTCGAAAATGCTGGCACATGCACATTGTTTGTAATGTAACAATCATAAAATCATTTTAGACCATTGACTTCATTGGCAGTAGTAAATTCGTACATTATTTCAGATGGGCAGTTGAGTTCACAGGTTGGCAGACATCTATGCAGTTTTACATTTTTATTGCTTTGAAATGTAAATAACTTCACTTTTTCAGGTGTGCCTGCTATTCCCACAGTCTTTTCCAATTCCCAGCTGTACATTTTTCGAGGTTATATTTGGAATTTTGACCTAAAACCTTGGACGTCCGAGGTTTTTCCATGGTTTTCCTAGGAAACCCTAGGAAACCTCCAACTATGCTGATATTTTGTCCAAGGTTTTTTGGCTCAGAAAAACCTTGGAAATAAGAACTTAGCCATTTTTTAGCGTGGACATAGCTCAGAAATGTTGACTTAGAAAATATTTAGCTAGGAAATGGACTTGGTCTGTTTTAATTGTGCACTTAGAGATTTCTATATATTTATTCAGAAAGTATTGTATAGTTTATTAAAATGAATAATGTTTGTTATTACCAAAACAACTAACAAGTCTACGATTTGAATAAAAAAATTGACTTAATGTTGATTGATTGATATGGATTTTACAGTGTACCATCTCAGTTCAGGCAACATGGTGCCAAACATAATCACATAGTTTGGTTTCACATCTTATTTACATGGACCCTACAACATTTTTAGAGGGCTCCGTTAGCAAAAATAAAGGTTCCTACAAAGGCTAAAAATAAGGTAAATAATCTCAAACTGAAACCTCTAACCGATCATATTTCCATACAAGGGGAAACAGATCCAATTAGCTTTTTTGTTCCTCATTCGCTGACATATTTTATTATCATAATAATGGAATTGGTTTATTATAGTCCAAGAGGATATTGGAGAGGCAGAGCAGCGATTAGCAAACTTGCTGATGCAGCAGATGTCACACGTGTTGTTGCTGCAAATTGGTTAGCACGACAGACAATATGGCAAATCTATCTACGTCCACATAAAAAATTCAGTACGCGTATTTTGATGTCAGTACTCCAAATGAAGTTCATCAAGCAGATATTTTGCTTTTACCACACGATACTATTACAATTGGTAGACGTCGATCACGCACATACAAATATGCGTTAACTATCGTTGATGTTGCAAGTAGATATAAAGAAGCAGAACCGCTATCAACAAAGACAGCAACTGAAGTTGCATCTGCGTTTGAACGAATTTATCAACGTGGTGGTCTACGATGCCCACAACTGCTGCAGGTTGATCCTGGCAAAGAATTTCTTGGTGCAGTATCATCGTTGATGAAGCAACATAATGTTAAAATCAGACGAGGACACACTGCAATTAATCGTGATCAGGCAATTGTTGAATGATTTAATCGAACACTTGCTGAGAGATTATTTGGATACCAGTATGCGAAGGAAATAGTTCAGGCAGATACAAGATCTCACAAATGGGATGCAAGATTACCAAGTGTGATCGCTGCGTTAAATAATGAAATTACTAGTGCAACTTCTATGAAACCCACCGTCGCAATTACAAAGAAACATATACCTGTACAACGATGTGACTTTTCAGAACAACCAGCCAGTGTTAGATAATGTTACTGTCAGGTATTTATATGAATCCGGTGAACTTGATGGGGGTAGAAAAAGAACAACTGATCCTATCTGGAGTGTTACAACACACAACATTTCCAGTGTGGCTAGATCCACAGGTAGACCTGCAATATATACACTAGATTCCACTGCTCCTCAATGTGGATTTGTAAGTGAACAATTACAAGTAATTGCTGAAGACACACAATTACCACCACATTCACTTCTGTAAACTGGCACCCTACGTCGATTACATTCAAGACAGATCAGCATTACATTTTCTCGTGTGTGACCAAGACTACTACTAATTTTTTCCATGGTAATCTGTCTTGGATTATTATTCAAATATTGCCACAACATATTACAGTTACAGCTTACACAATGATCATTCCGTCGTTGTTTCTGTGTCATAATAAATGCACTGTCGAGATCAAAATTGCGGTTATTTTTTTTAATTTTTTTTGTCAGATTGTCGATGCCCAGATAATTTTTTCTTGACAACATCATTTACATCATCAGTGATTTTTTGGGTTATTATGCAATCCATAATAACCATCCACAGTTGAGATATTCTTCTGACTCGAGACACCACGAGATAAACTAAATTTAACCATTCGATCCGATCATCAATAATCCAAATATTTGTATCATAAGTAGTTAATCCTTGTGATGAATGAATTGTTATAGTGTGTCCTAATGTCGACGGAGTTTTACTCATGTTCAACGTGCTCATAACAGCACTGACAGGAACTGCGACGATATCAGTAGTAAGGAAAAGTGTTGGCTCTAGCCCAGAGACCCCTAAAACCCCCCAAACAAGTACAGATCGACCACCTCGTCAACACCCCATGATCACTATCTTATCGATGACAAAAACATATGATGTATCATCATCAATGTCATCATCATTTGAGAACTATCTTATATGACAAATATTCGATGACCGTACTTGTTTGGGGGTTTTAGGGCTCTCTGAGCTATAACCAACACTCCCCCTTACTACTGAAAATTTCATTAAGATTATTTATAAAGTTCGCACAAAATTTCATACCCTATCATTATCATACTTTCTTTGATAATTATTTTCATACCTGCTGACTCTCATTGGTAAAATATCTGTTAACATGCTGTCAGTAATACGAAACTCGCGTATCAAATCGTCCATATCATATTTTACACCATGCAAATAAGATTGTATCTGATCAAGTATTTTTTTGTAAGTTATACTAGCTGTTTTGCAGGCATTTTTTTTAGTCGCAAGTTGAGGTTCAATTTTTGTACATGCTGTTGCAAGAGAAACACCAACGCCGGATATTATTAACAAAAATGGATTTAATGATGCTCGACTTGAAATTATACCAGAGCTAGTCATTAACAGCGGTAAATATGATATTATCCGAAGTATTTTGTTATAGTATTTATAACATTTTTTCACGCACCAAAGTTTTTTATGGTAATATCTGTAATATTGCATTAGCGCGTCAACGTCTTGTTTGGGAATTTCTTCTGAAATGTGATTGAAATCAATGATCTGTTTTTTCATTATACAATATTTTATACAAAGACAAAAGTTGTAGTGCCAGCAGTCGAATCGAGAAACTCGCGGAATTTATTATTTTTAGGATCAGCTATAAACTCTCTATATTTATCATAAACATCTGACGAAGTATCATCATATCGTTTATCTGTTAGTACAACTGTTTCTTTAACCACACGTGTGAATCAAAACTATTTCCTACTTCACTCTCATACAAATCTGTTTTATTTACAAAATTACTGTAATCGATTTCTGTTTCATCAATATACCCAAAAACTAAGCTCAACTGATCTTACGTGTAATATTTGAGAACAAAATGTTGTCTCATAATTGCATATGCGACTACGAAATTTACTGACATTAATTTCTTAAGCTGATCTAGTTCAATTGTAGGAAGACCAACAGCAGAAGCTACTTTTAACATTAATTTTTCATATGGTTTTGTGAGTATTGTTTTAATTTCGTTGTAATAATTTCGTAGTGACAATTGTTTAGAGTACTGGATTGATGGTAATGGAACATCATCTTCTTCACTTATATCATAATAAGAATCATACTTTACTTCCAACTTTGTTTCATCGACTTCTTCAAAAAACTTTTCTCGCTCATCATCCCTAAAATTACTAATTTCATCGTGTAAACTTTTCATTATCTTTAGAGACTTGTTAACAATAATCGGATCAAATTCTGGGTCTTTTTTACATATCATTGGCAAAATTGCGTTTGCGTATACTTTAATAATTAACTCTGCGTCTGACGTCATAGTAACGATTTTAACTAAGGTTTCTTTGTCATGGTAGTACATACCGAGATGTTTAAATATACCTCGTTTTGAAAAACTATCATATAACTTTTTGTTTCTTTTCATTCTCATTTTTTTATTTGCCACTAATTTGTCAAGGCGAGTATGATTTTCGTTTATTCGTCTTTCTTCTAGTGTTCTTCCACTATAAACTTGTGCTTTTATTAAATCTGATTTTATTATCAAATCTATGTTAGACCAATCAAGCTCGAGTAATATTTTTTTAAAAATATAATTTCAACTTGTTTTTGTTGTTCTAGACAATCATCAGGATGACAGTATCTGCTTATAATATCAAAGTTTTCTATTGCTTTTTTCAGTTGTGGTCCTCGCATATATATAACGCGAACAAAATTAGCAAAATCTGCTGGAAATGTTGGATTATTTAATGATTCGATGTTAAGTTTTTTCAAACTTTGTAACATTTTTGCTATTTCATTAACGGCTGCAACATCTATTTTAGGTTTTAAAATATTATAAAATTCTTTCGCGATGGTTATAATTGGTGGTTCTGACATTATTTTATAGCATTAGATTAAGTTTGATCATCAAGTGTATATATTCGAAATGCTGTTAGTCCTGGAAATGGATACTCAGCAGCTAAAACATTAACTCGAAAATATAAGTACTTGTTAACAGTGTTTTCTGTAGGGATTGTAAAATATTGTGTTGCTGAAATGTAAATGTATGTTGTGCTATACAATGTTGTCCAGTTGATATCGTCATTTGATCCTTCCAATCGCCAATTATAAATTCGACCAACGCTAGGATTTAATTGGCCTCGCAAATGAAATTGCCAAATAGCAACTGCAATGGGACATTTAATTTTAATCCAAAAGTTTTCAACTTCTCCGTTAGTCGTCCACTCGTGTCTATCAGAGAAAGCGTAATAAGGATAATTTCCAAGATAATATGTTGCTGCGCTTACCTCAAACCCAACTCGATTGTCAGTTGCTTTATAAAGTGTTGGAATATACCCAACATTGTTTTTAGTTCGTTTTGTACCACCACTCAATACACTGTCAACATATGCTTTATTTGTCAGATCGTTAGGGTTAACTGGAACGTAAGTCGTCATTATCTTGTTGCCTTTCATGTTTACATTCCCTGACATCGGTCCACGGGATTTCTTAAAATATGGGTTAAGTTCTTCTTTTAACTGAGCATAACTAATAGCATCAGTGTTATCAGATGGTGGGGTTATTGGTAATCCAGTTATTTTTGAATTTAACATGGACAGGTCACCTGTCATTATATCACCGGCTTTATTAAGTTTATTATTGTCAACGGATTTTAGCTGTGCATAACTTGCCGCTTGCGTTTGATTTAAGTTTCTGGCGGATATGCAGTCTCTAAATTTATAATTTTTTTTCCCTGACATGTTGATATTACCTGTAACTGTCCCACCTATTTTATCAAGTTTATTATCATCAACATACTTTAACTGCAAATAACTTATCGCTTGAGTTTGATTTAAGTTTGCTGGTGGATACTCGGCCTCCAAATGTATAATTTTTTTTTCCTGACATATCTAAGTTACCGCTTAAAGTTCCTCCTGTCAATGATAGTTTATTATTGTCGACTAATTTAAGTTGTGCATAACTAACAGCTTGTGTATTAATGACATTTATTGGTGGATACGCTGTTTCTAAATCTAGTACTCGTTGATTTGACATAAACAGGTTTCCCGTCATTGTGTCGCCGGATTTTTTCAGGTAACCTGATAAATCAACCTTACCATCTGTTATTGTTGTACTTTCAGTTTTTGACGTTGAATCTCCTACTAATGTTCCAAATTTTGTATAATAGCTCATTATTTATTTATCGTTTGACAATTTTTTTATGTTACATAAAATTATATAACAACGATGGCAAAATCGTCGATATTAAACTTTGATACAGAGCGGTTGGTGAAACACAAACATAACAATGAACTTCCAGATTGTCATTATCTTATTGTTGGGCGAACTGGATCGGAAAAAACAAATTTGCTAATGAACTTGCTTCTTGGTGATAATTTTAACTGCGATCGAGTTTATATTTATACAATTAATCCACATCAAGATAAGTACGAGCTACTAAGCAAATATAATGACAAACTTCGTGATGATCTTGAGGCTGGTGGAGATTTTTTTTATAATCAGACAACCAGAAGATCTTGTTCCAGTTAATCAACTTGACTCGTATGAACATAAGATAGTAGTATTTGACGATATTCCGCTCAATAATACGGAGATGAACAAAAGAAGATCGTATTTTTCACTGTCGCGAAATAAGAAATGTAATTCTGTTTATTTAGCTCAAGGTTTTTATAATGGTGACAGATTTATTCGGCGAAATACCGGTTGTTTTATATTATTTCCGGGACTGGACAATGTTGACATTAGAAATATCGCGAACGAGCAATGCGGTGATGTGACAAAAGATAAATTTATCGAATTATATCATAAAGCTACAAAGGATAAGTATAAGTTTTTCTTATTTGATAAACTTACAAATGATCCAACTAAAATGTTTCGCTGTTGTATTGACATTTACTTGCAGTAATGTGTTTTCCACATCTTAAAATTTTATAAAATTTATATATAATAATTATGGATAAACGAGTAAAGTACAGAAAACATACAGAAGATCTAAAAAAAACTTGCTCAGTCTCAAGCAGCATTTAAGCAAAAAGTGCAGCAAGCATGACGTGGACAAGTAACTGCTGCAGAAACAACAGCTACGATTCTCAAACCAGTTACTGAAGCACTACTTGGAAAACAATCTGAAACTAAACCACTATCAGAAGAAGAACTTAAGCAACTACAGGAAAAAGGTTTGGTTGGATTAGTTAAAGAACAACAAGAAGCAGCTGCTGCAAAAATTGTTGCTAGATCTGACGAGGAAAAAAGAATGTTGGCTAAGGTACTTGTAGGGTATATTGCTGATCCTGCTGCTAGACAAACTGAACTAAACCGGCTGATCAATAATCCAATTTTATTTGAAAGAAGATTATCAGAATTAACTTCACATAAAATTAGGACTATGTTGGGAAAATTATCAGAAAAATTAGAGGATGTTGAAAAAGAACAAAAAGATATTTGTGAGAGAATGATAAAGTTTTTAAGTATTGACGAAAAAAGACGATTTTTTCGGGAAAAAGCATATAATAATAAAATATCAGATGGGGAATATCAAGAATTTTTGAGAGAATAATATAGATGAAATTGATGATATAAAAACTTGGACGAAAGAAAGATATGATAAGCTTATTAATAATTTACATACAATGATAAATAATGGCTTTAAATTTAATTATGATTTAGAACAAACTAATGAAGAAGATCGTATGACTGAACTTTTTAATAAAATTAGAGTCGGTGTTATTGCTGAAGTATTTAAAAGAACAGCAGATGAGAACAGACAAACAGGGTTTGGTAGAGGTTGGAGTTTTCATAGGAAATTTAAGATAAATGATGAAAATCGTATAAAAGATGCTAAAAAACAACTAAAAAGGTATATTAGAACTGAAACACAACTAGTTATATCGCCAGGGGAAATTGAAAAAGAAAAAACAGGAGCCGGTGTAAAAATATTTGCATCAACCGCTGAAATGATAGGTAGATTAATGCTATTAATATCATCAAAAGAAGCTGGTAATATTAGTGTTGAAATTCATAATGAATTTATTGACATACTTGATCATCTAAGATCGGAAAATGTATTAACATCTGACGAATATGAAACTTTACACCTTGATTTAATATAAATCAAGGCGACTTAATTTTATAAAAATATAATAAATATAAATGTCAACAACATTATTACTAGACTCTAGTACAGCCGCAAAAGATAGCGCAAATTTTTCAGTACATTATATTCCGCCAATACAACTTGATACTGAAAAACAGTATGAAATTGGACCAAGTTCATGTACATGTTGGCATTCCATAGCTAACGTAAAAACTGGTGTCAACGACGAATTTAATTGTATTCCAAATATATTAAGAAACATGCAATGGAAATCAGTTAAAATTCCACAAGGAGCTTATAATATCACTGATCTAAGTAAGACAATAAAAGAGCTTATAACAAAAGCTGGCGGTGTATCTGATAATTTTGATCTAACACCACATTATAACACCTTAAGAGCCAGATTAAAATTAAAAGATATGTTAATTGGTTTTACACCAAGAGAAAAAAGTATTGCACAACTGATAGGATTTACTAATGACAATTATGGTGCTCCTGAACAAACTTTAACATATGACGGTGAACTGCCGGTAAATACAACTGACGTAAACACAATATTAATAAATTGCTCTATTGCTTCCGGATCTTACTCAGCCCAGGGCAGTAAAGAGCAAACAATATATAGTTTCTCGCCAGATGATCCACCAGGCTCTCTCATGCAAATTAGTCCACGGCAGGTTATTTATTATCCGCTAAATGTTGAAAATCAAATAACAACAATAAATATGCAGTTGACAGATCAATCTGGACGACAGTTGGATCTGAATAATGAGGTCGTTACTTATTATTTACACTTACGCGCGCAATAGTAAACATATTTTATAAGAAAAGCTAAAAGATTTTTAGTACATTATAATGTGAAAGATTTGACAATGAAAATTATGCAACCTCAGATATAATGAAACAGAGAAAAAAATTTCATAGAAAAAAAATTGGTGGATTTTTAGGAAAAATATTTACTAAATTTATTGAAAATGTTCCGGGAATCGCGCGTAATTTTGCACCAATTGCACTTGACGCAGGTAAAGCTTTTGCAACTGGAACTGCATCTGCCGCTGGAACTGCGGTGGGACAAAAAATAGCTGATAAAATTAAAGGCGCACCCTATACATCTGAGATAAAACAAGTTATATCAGAAATCGCTCCAACAAAAGAAACTCGACGTGCTTTGATAACAACAACAACAAAACTTGTATCATCAAAGGGCAAGCAGATTATACAAAAATTAATATCTAAAGTAACAGCGCCGCAATGAAATTTTATATAATCTAATAAATAAAGAATTGTCTGTTAAAAATTATCTCGATTTAGCAGAAACTTATGACACCAATGACACTGTAACAGAATTTGAGTATGTTGAGTATCTCTATGAAAATTCTAATGAACCAAATAAAGCTGGTATTAGAACAGTTAATACTCGAGATGAAGATGTATTTCTGCTGCCACATAAGGCAATGTTAGAAGTTCACGGTCAGATTATGACAGTGGCCAATCCGCCTGTTGCAGTTGCAGCTGGAACAGAAGTAGCTGTTATAAATAATGGCTGGTGTTTATTTAAAAGTGCTAGATAACAACTAGCTAATCAAACTGTTGAGGATATTTCAAGTCACTTACAAGTTGCAAGTACAATATTAAATATTATTTCGTTTTCCGACGATTATTCAAGATCAACTGCAACTAATATAATGTTGTTTAAAGATACTGGACGTGGTTTAGCTGCATCAACCGAACTTTTCTCGAAAGGTGTTTTAGTACATGGGGATGATGCAGCTGCAGATCTTATAATTGTAAGAACTTTTCTCATCGTTAATGCTGCTGCTTTAGGTATAGCCGCACCAGCCGCAGACGCTAATGTAGACGTTGTGAGAGTCTCACTTACTGCAGCTTGTAATAATCTTGGTATAACACCACCAGGTGCAGCTGCGACTGCTGTCGTAATGTTAGATTTAATCAGTAACACAATTGGCGTAAGAAATATACGTTACAATGAAGGTTTTGCTAGAAGAAAAGAACTTGCAGAAGGATCACGTCAAATTACAATGATGCTGCCATTAAGTACAATATTTGGCTTTTGTCGCGATTATGATAAAGTATTTCGTGGAGTTAAACATACACTTATTTTAGATCGGGCAGAACAAAACGACTGCCTGTTTAGGTCAGGTGGGGCTGATGTACAATTTATCATAAACAAACTTGCGCTTTGGATCCCACGAATAACGCCGTCGATCACTAAAATGTCAGAACTAAATAATATGCTTGAAAACCGCACAAGCAAAATTTATTTTCAGCAACATAAAATATATCAAACAGCAGTTCCAAATACTACAGACTACACATGGCGAGTCACAACAACATCAAGTGAACAACTGCCGAGGCAATTATTTGTTGTATTTCAGCAGCAAGCGTGACGTGGTAACCAACAACAAAATAATGCAATATTTGATAATGCTGATGTTAGACGAATATACGCTAGACTAAATTCAAAGCAATATCCAGAACGAGCGATAGAATGTAATTTTGCAGATGATGCTAATAAAAATATTACTCGACCTTACATGTATCTGCTCGACGCAGTGCAAAAATATCAGGATGTTGAAGATGGATCTCAGGTATCAGTAGAGGAATTTCGTACACTTTATCCAATATTTTATTTTGATGTTAGTGAACATAGCGAGCGAGCAGTTGATTCGACAGCTGATATTAAAATTACCTGGACACTCGGAGCAGCTCCAGCAGCACAGTTGTACGTGTACGCACTAGTGATCAGCGACAGATCTATCACGATAGACTCTGTTGGAGGCAAAATGACAGTCCAAGTTTAAAAATTACTAGTAATTTCGCAAGTTTGAACAAATTTTGAGTTTAATATATAATCGTTATATAAGATGACAAAATATATTATAAAAGAAATATATTTGACTGATGGTCAAGTTAAAAAATTAGCAGCTGCTGTTGCAAAGCAGAGACAGGTATCATTACAAATCAACCCTAACATTTCCAAGTGTATTTTAACAAAATTAATGTTGACAAAAAAAACAAGTAAACAGGTACGATCGTAAAAAACCTTTTGTTTTAAATTTAAGTGCTGCACAAATAACAGCGATGTCAAAACAAGGTGGTTTCTTCGGTCCGGCTCTATCCGTATTAGCTAGCTCAATAATACCAAAAATTTTACCTATACTAGGAACGCTTGGACTAGCAGCAGTGTCTGGCGCAATATCTGGCGCAACGAAAAAAGCAGTTGAAGGTCGTGGAATTGTTGGCAATGGTATAAAGAAAATAGTCTAAAGATAAATTTTATGTGATTGATAAATATAATGCCACAACGAAGAAAATCAGCAACGAAAAAAAAGAAAACAACGAAACGCCGGCGGACGAAACAAGGAGGATTTCTTCCAATAGCTCCACTTTCAGCAGGACTAGCGGGAAGTATACTACCAAATCTGCTAGGAATAGGAGGACGAGGACTAACATTGCCGGGAACACGGCCACCCCGCTAAATAACTTTGATATACTTGATAAGTTAGGATCGGTTCCCAGATTTCACGGAGTTTATTCTAAAGATGAACTTACTAACATCAGAGGTGGTTCGTG
The DNA here is from genome assembly GCA_016617855.1 of Megalonaias nervosa. Taxonomy (NCBI): domain Eukaryota; kingdom Metazoa; phylum Mollusca; class Bivalvia; order Unionida; family Unionidae; genus Megalonaias; species Megalonaias nervosa. The sequence continues at coordinate 47,955 of JAECUM010092881.1, read as the reverse complement.
TGTGATAAATATACAAGATTTCAATGACGGCTCTGGTACACATTGGGTAGCAGTTTATAATAACAATTTTTTTGACTCGTTTGGACTTCCTCCGAGCGACGCAATAAAAAAATATATAAACAAAAAATATAAAATAATATATTATTCGTCCAATCAACTTCAACCTGTTTGAACTTCTGCTTGTGGATATTATTGCATAATGTTCATTAAACAAATGTCCCAATCCAGAGGATTGGAGCCTAAATTTAATTTTTTAAAGTTTATTTTACAGTTTGACAAGCAACTTTCTCGCGCTAATGATGAGATTGCAATAAATTGTTGTAAAGCTATCTAAAGCTTACAATTAATTTTATCTAAACTTATGTAGATAATAATGTCAACATATTGTCTCAAATGTAAAACTAAAACAGAAAATATCAATGAAACAACAGAAAAAAAACAAAAAACAACAGGACGATGCTGAAAAGTATTTGTGCAATCTGTGGAAAAAGAAAAATTATGTTTTTAAAGAAATTATCTGGAGTTGGTTGCCCTGACATTGTCAGAGACGTTATTTTAGTAGATGATTAACTGGCTGTCTCTAAGATAAGTACCCACTGGTTTTTATTTTTTGGTCCTATTTTTCATTTTTTGAGGGTGATAACCCCAGCACTTTTCAATATAAATTTTTATGTTTATCAGTATTTTTTCAAAAAGCTAGCAAAAATTAGCGAAAAATTTATGAAAAAAATCAGCAAAATTTGGATAAAAAAAGTAAAATTATCAAAAAATGCGAAAATTTATATTGAAAAGTGCTGGGGTTTTGACCCTCAAAAAATAAGAAATTTGACCAAAAAATCGCAAAAAAAAAACGTCAGAATTTGACTAAAAACAGGTAAAATTTAATTTTTGAGAAATATTTTTAGATTTATAATAAAATTATTATTTTCTGAAAAATATTTTAGTAGATGATTAATAAATAATGATATGCAACTGCGATTCTGACAAAGATTTATGTCTTGAGCAAAATAAAATTGTCACATACTGTCAGCGTTGTAACAACAGAGAAATAATTGGAACAGGTATAGATGTACATAAATTGATTGGCAAATTACCGAAACCAAAAGGCGGCTGGACATTGCCAGGCCATAAATATACTGGACCTTATAATCCGCTAGACAAACAACTAGATGAAAATGATAATCCGCTGCCAGGACAAGAACCTTACAATCAAGTTGATGCAATAGCAATGCTCCATGATATCTGCTATCGTGATATCGAACGTCCTGATAACGTTCGTGCAGAAAACTCAAAATCAGACTGTGATAAAGTAATGTTAGACGAACTTCGTGATATGGAGCCGACAAATATGCGAGAACGTTTTGATAGAAGGCTGGTACAGGGTTTTATTGGAGCAAAATATAAATTAGGACTCGGAAAGGAATTGTATGATGATCTAGCAGCTGAACTATACAAACCTAAAAAAAAAATAGTTTACGAGACGTAAAGTTGTCGCAAATGCCGTTGATGATATCTGAGTGATAGATTTAGTAGATGTGTCAAATCTAGCTCAGTTTAATGATAATAAGAAATACTTGTTTAACGTTGTAGATGTTTTTAGTAAATATGCTTTTAATGTACCGGTTTCAGATAAAACAGGAACGTTGATAACTGATGCATTAAAACAGGTCATCGTTAGTACAGAAAGAAAACCAAACAGAATCTGGACTGATCATGGAGCAGAATTTTTTCATAAAATATTTGAGCAGTTTTTGGAACAAAATAATATCAAAAAATATGTCACAGGAAATGAAGGTAAAAGAGTTGTCGTCGAGCGATTTAACCGCACACTAAACGAAAAAATACATAAATATTTGACAGCTAAAAACACAAACAGATGTGTCGATGAGCTTCCGCAGATAGTTGATGAATACAATAACAGGAAACACCGAACCACTAAACTGTCGCCAAATGACGTAATTAAAAATCCGATATTAGCAAATGAAAACATGTACCACAGGCAGAAATTTAAAGTGGGTGATAAAGTTAGAATTTCTCTGACGAAAAAAACGTTTGAAACAGGATTTACTCCAAACTGGAGCGAAGAAGTAGTTGTTGTTGATAAAGTACTTTTAACAATACCTGTAACATACGCGTTAAAAGATCTAGCAGGTGAGCCAATCGTAGGTAGTTTTTATGAACAAGGACTTCAGAAAACTTCTCAAGACGTATTTATTATCGAAAAAGTTATCCGAAAACTCGGCGAGAAAAGTTTAGTTAAGTGGAGAGGATACAGCGATAAATTTAATAGTTGGATCCCAACTAAGTCGATGCAAAATTATTTATAATTTTGTGCAATAATGTTATTATAAATTTGTTCGTATTTTACAAGTACAGATTTACAGTTGATAGTTTTACATAACGAAACTAAATGTAATTTTCTTTTCAGTATCAACTGGCATCAAATTGAATATCTTAGCAAAAATAAAATCGTATTTTATGCTCCTTTGCTGGCCAGTTATCTTCAGATTTAAAAACGGTTTGATAAGCTGCCAAAATATTTGTTGCTCGGTAACAGTAAAATTAAATTTTATTATTTTTTTAGCAATGTGATACTTAACATTATATCGTCCAGTTGTTGGTCTGCTGTAATTTTTTCTGTCAGCGACAGTAACTACTTCATCATAGTCAGATTCGTTGTTGTACAAAATATCATCTTTGCTATAACTAGCAGATTTGTCTATATCTGTAGAGATTAAATTGTTGTTGGTGATTGTGTTGTTGGTGACTTTGTCGTTGGCGGCTTCATTGCTGGGGATATAATCTTCCGAATATATTTCAGCAAGTCGTTTCATTAAACCCATATTATAGTATACTTTTATCTAATTTATAAAAATAATGACCAGCGAAACGAAATCTCCCGATGTAAAATATCATCAAAATGTTAATATATTAAATTATAAGGAACTGGCTGAGGCAGTTCGAAAATGTCTGTCGGTTTATAGTGCATATTCTGTTGACGTCACTGTGATGCCTGGCGAAAATGATAGAATATTACTAACAGCAGCAGAAAAAAATAAACTTAATGATAGTGCTTTTATAACATTAAAATTTGATCGCGATGATGTTTTGATGTTTGCTCATAGCTGTCTTACTAAGACAGAATTACGAAATATAATTAATCATCATATTTGAAACTAAATCTATCAAATGTGGATGTTGACGTTGCTGTTTTAGTTTTGCCATCGGCGACGTCTGTTACTCTCTGTGGATGAATTTTAAGATGCTTTGCAGCAGCTGATATTGATTTAAATTTCATTTCTTCTCTAGTCTCAATATTGACTGAAATAACTGATCTTTTAGGGTTCTTGAAATTATTACCACCACCAATTCCACTTTTGGTGTTTTCTTTTGGTGTAACTAAATCTAAATTTTCAATGCGATTGTCGGATTTAATGCTGTTGATGTTGTCGATGACTAAATTATTTGAAATAGCACCATTAAACGTTTCATAAATAAAGCGATGAGATTGATAATGAACTTGATCTGTTTTAATTCCACGTATCGTCACCTTCAAATATCCACTAGTTTGCAAATTACCTAATACTTTTTTTTGTTTTTCTATTTCTAATAATACCGCGATCGTTAGCCTCATAAAAATCAAATACCGGATGAGGTTGATACTCACCTTGTAAAGCTAAATTTTCAATACTATCATCACTAATTGAGCCATTTACTCTATATACTCGTTGTCCTTCTGGAATATCACCGCAGAACAAAGTATAAATAAAATCTTTTCTAAACATTTCAGTCATATCTGTGTCATCACCTTTCACTGAAATTATCATTCCAGCTGGTGTTGGTCTACCAATAGATTTTTTAGATTTTATGTTAATAACCGAACCCAATGCATTTCCAGCATATAAGTTGTACTTCAGGTGAACATGATATGATTCTTGCTCTTCCATTGTCAGTCTCATATATCTCAGAAATTCTGTCATTATACTATAAGGATTTTATATCTTTAACTGATTTTTCAACTGGCGTGCGGTGAGTTATCGATCAAACAATTAATTAGAGATATAATATTGCACTATATATATAGCAATGCTAAAATTACGTGATATAGCCAAGAAGAGCCTTATGGGAGAACCTGAAAAAATAGCGACTGCCTTTACAGGGTTTGATAACAGTTATCGGTTTGATAAACAAATCGTACTGGTAAATTTCACTGCAACAAATCTCTATCATTTACTAGAGCCAACTGTAAAACTTGAACTTGAAAAACATAAGGGTCTAAGAATATTAGTGCAATATCACGTTATATTTTCAAAGCTACTTATGACGGAAGAATCAACTGACAAAGAAATTGCAGACCCTTACATTAATGCAAAATCAAGGCGTGTTTTGCTTGGGACTGATCTTTTATCACTAGCTAATGAAATACACCAGAAAATTTGGAAAAAGATAGAAGAATTTACCGAATCAGGTTCGGGTTGGAAGTTTGAAATTATTGCTGAAATTTTATTTCACACAATAAAATATAACGTATTACGCGGTAATTCGTATACTGACCTACCACAAAAAATAAAAAATAAAAAATGCTGCATAAACGTAAAGAACGTCGATAACAGATGTTTTCAGTGGGCTATTCTTTCTGCACTATTTCCAGCAGAAAAACACGTTGATCGTGTTGACAAGTATATTAGTCACGTATCAAAATTTAATTTTAATGGTATTGATTTTCCAGTTGCAGAAAATCAAATACCAAAGTTTGAAAAGCAAAATAATGTTTCAATAAATGTTTTCGGACTAGATGAAAAAGAAAACGTCTATCCGAGATATATTTCAGAAAAAGCTTCACAATCGACAATAAACTTGCTGTTTTACAGGAATCATTACGTTTGGATTAAAAACTTTAATGGGCTAGTTGGCAGACAGTATAATAAACGAAATAATCAAACGTTCTTCGGTTATCGCTGCTTGCACGGTTGTGAAAACAATGAAACATTACAAAAGCATTTGCAGTACTGTAGTGACGTACAACGAATAACAATGCCGTCCAAAGAAAATAGTTTATTGCATTTTGTCAATCACAATCACAAACTAAAAATTCCTTACGTTATATACGCTGATTTCGAATGCTTACTTCAGCCTGTACTTGGCGTAGAAAATAATCCTGACCAATCGAGTACAAGAAAAACTCAAAACCATGTTCCATGTGGAGTAGCGTATAAGATAGTTTGTTGTACTGATTCGAGATTATCTAAACCAATCAAATTATATCGTGGTAAAAATCCAGCTGTTTGGCTTCTCAAGCAGTTAACTAGCGAAGTTGATAATATATTTACTCGTTTAAAAAGAATAATTCCAATGATAAAACTAACATCTCAACAAGAATCTGATGACGAGCAAGCGGAATTTTGTTATATTTGTGAAAAAGCTTTTGACGTTTCTGATAATAAAAAAGTACGTGACCATTGTCATTTGACCAGGCAATATCGTGGAACGGCTCATGATCAGTGTAATTTAAAATTTCATGCTCCAAATTTTATTCCGGTTGTTCTTCACAACTTCTGAGGATATGATAGCCATATTATCGTAGAAGCTATTGGTGATCCTGACATAATCTCGTTTAAAACTTGATAACATAATCAAATGCATTCTAAATAATTTTGAAAAGTATATGTCAGTTACTTTAGGTAAGTTGCATTTTATTGACAGCCTACAGTTTATGGCAGCATCATTGGATGAGCTATTGAAAGGTTGTAGTGAGTTTGATAACCTACGAGACTGTTTTGGAGATAAATTTAATCTACTGACTAAAAAAGGAGTATTTCCGTACGAGTATCTCGACGATTGGAGTAAATTTAATGAAACGTCTTTACTTGAAAAGGATAAATTTTATTCACAACTCAAAAATGAAAATATTATAGATGATGAGTACAAATATGCACAAGATATTTGGAATAAATTCAACTGCAGAACATTTGGTGATTATCATGATTTATATTTGAAAACAGATGTATTACTACTAGCAGATGTTTTTGAAATTTTCGTCGAGTAAGTTGCAGCAATTATGGACTAGATCCTTGTTGGTATTATTCTGCTCCCGGGCTGTCATGGGACGCTCTGTTACAGTTTAGTAAAGTAAGGTTAGAATTACTGACTGACGTTGATATGTTTAATTTTATCGAAAAAGGTATCCGAGGCGGTATTAGCGTTATAACAAAGAAATATTCTGAAGCAAACAACAAATACCTAAAAGAGTACAATTTAAACTTCCTTCGAAGTATATAATTTATCTACACTGTAATAATTTATATGGATATTCTATGGCCGAACCAATGCCCTTTGGTGGATTTCGTTGGATTACATCTGAATAATTTTTATCGGAGATTGAAAAAAAAGATACCCGACAATGTTTCGTATTTTGTCGAAGTTGATCTTGATTATCCTATTTCGCTACACAATTTACACAACGATTATCCTTTCTGTGCGGAATCGATGATAATTAATTATAGTATGTTATCTCAAGAACAACAAGCGATAGCATCACCAAGACAAAATTCTGTGGTAAAAAACTAATACCAAATTTACTCGATAAGAAAAATTATGTTTTGCATTATAAAGTTTTAAAACAAGCAATAGACTCCGGTCTCGTGTTGAGGAAAGTTCATAGAGTTTTAAAGTTTAATCAGTCGCCGTGGATGAGAGGTTATATTAACTCAAACACTTTGAGAAGAGCTGTAGCGAAAACCGATTTTGAAAAAAAAAACTTCTTTAAGCTTATGAACAATTCCGTTTTTGGTAAGACGATGGAAAATATTAGAAAACTAGTAAATATCGAGCTAGTTAATGATATCAATTGCAGAAATAAACTTGTGTCGGACGATGATTTTGTTAGCATGAAAATTTTTAATGAAAATCTTGTCGCGATACAAAGAAGAAAAACAAATCTAAAAATAAACAAGCCGATTTACGTTGGAGCTTCCGTGTTAGATTTATCGAAGTGGCTCATGTACGATTTTCATTATAATTTTGTTAAAATTCAGTGGCCGTCAAGTAGACTACTGTTTACTGAAACCGACTCGCTCGTGTATGAAATCAAATGTAAGGACGTCTATCAGGCTATATACGATAATCAACATCTGTTTGATCTTTCCGATTACCCTCGTGACAGTACATTTCATGACATAAATAAAAAGGTTATTGGTAAGTTCAAAGATGAAATGAACTAGAGCATCATCAAATATTTTATCGGATTGCGCAGTAAAATGTACGCGGTATTGTTAGACAATAATAAAATAACGAGAAAGGCAAAAGGTCTGCCTCGCGATTTTGTTAAAAAGTTTTTGAAATTTGATGATTACAAGTACGCGCTTGACGGCTGCGTTAGTTTTATAAGAGCAATGGCTATTCGGACGAATCTTTATAAACTCGAAACAGATGTCATTATCAAACGCGGATTGAGTAATTTTGATTACAAACGTTATTGTGAAAATGGAGTAGATACATTTGCACTTGGGTACTGTCACGATGATAGATCTATACTCGATATCATATTTGATGGCTAAGGTATGTAATTTTGTGTGAACAATAAAAATAATGTTTGAAAATTTGACAGTGACAAATAGCTACAATAGCAAGATCAAATATCTAATGATAGATGGCAAACAATTGACAGTTGAAGTTAATAATGAAATACCAGGTATATGTTTTACCGCAGTTCGTGACAAGCTAAAACTTTCTCTTATCAGACCTGATGGCAGCGAGTATTTCAATTACCTTGAACAGTTGAGCCAGAAGTTATCAGTGGAATTTAAAAACTTTCATGATCCGATAAGTCAACAAAAATGTACTAAACTTACCGTCGATCTCGATCGGTCAAAAGTATATTTTATCGACAAAAAATATCCTCTTAACAAATCGCAAATAAAGGATTTGTTCGAATGTCGTTGCTGTGTGAGCGGTAAAGTAAAGTAAAGTTTAGTCTCTATTATCGCGATGATGAAATATTTCTAATATCAACGGTTGAAACATTGATCATTGGTGACGAGGTATAAACAATAGAAATAATGTTTGAAAATTTTCACTTACCTGTTTCGCTCGGTGAAGATGTCCTCTTGAAAGTGTAGCAGTGCAATGACCACTAAGAAAATTTTGACTGCCTTTATAGTGTTATTCTGGAAAATCCATTTGGAAATTCCCTATCTTTTACCTGATTGAGTCAATCTGGAAATTACCTATCTTTCCTGATTCTAGAACATTCTAGAAAATCACGTGATTGAGTTATTCTGGAAAATTCATTGGAAATATCTATCTTTACCTGATTCTAGAACATTCTGGAAAATCCATTAGAAATTCCCTATCTTTTGCCTGATCGGGTCATCTCTGAGGTGGTAATTTATATTTGTTTAGGGGGTGGGGAGAGGTCCTTGAGCTAGAAGTATGTTAACAGATATTTTACCAATGAGAGTCAGCAGGTATGAAAATAATTATCAAAGAAAGTATGATAATTATAGGGTATGAAATTTTGTGCGAACTTTATAAATAATCTTAATGAAATCTTCAGTAGTAAGGGGGGGGGTGTTGGTTATAGCTCAGAGAGCCCTAAAACCCCCAAACAAGTACGGTCATCGAATATTTGTCATATAAGATAGTTCTCAAATGATGATGACATTGATGATGATACATCATATGTTTTTGTCATCGATAAGATAGTGATCATGGGGTGTTGACGAGGTGGTCGATCTGTACTTGTTTGGGGGGTTTTAGGGGTCTTTGGGTTAGAACCAACACTTTCCCTTACTACTATATCATCTAACACAAGATTTTGTTTACCACCACCAGGAATTTCAACTTACCATTCTGCAGCCATGTCTCTGCTTGTCGATAACACAGTGGTACAGGTAGATTTGAAAACTTTTCCTTATGTTTAGATAGTAATTTCTCTTGCAGTGTATCATGAAATATCTTTCTACTTGCAACTATCAAATCAACTGGCCTCCACAAATTCCAAAAAATCATTCACGGGAGTTTCTGGAATTACTCCATGCATTATTTCACATTGTATTCTATCTGGCTGCAGTCTGGTTATATAGCTTTTTAAATTCTTTCAGAGGTTCATCAATAGCTCTATGATCATCATTTATTTCTTCGTAATAATCTACAAACGTTTTTAACCATTTAAGTGGAGACTGTCCAACAAAAGGTTGTGGTTGACCATGATTGCCACACATTATCACAGCTTCTTCAATAACATCCAATCAAGAAACATTTTTAATATATCCAACAAAATCGTACAAATTTCGTCCCAGATGATAGTCTTGGAAATGTATTTTTCACCCATCCGCGATGACGTCCACGCATCTCTGCACCATCTGAACAAACTATGATAAGTTTGAGATTTTACCCCTTGTTCATTTCTCTGGCAAGTCTGTGTGTGGGCGTGAGCACAACCATATCAAAATTCCGAAATAATTCAATCGTGCATGTTGTTTTGCCAGAACCACCACACCCATTAAGATACACGGTTTTATGCCTGGCTACAGGATCATACACAGATGGCACTGTCGATGCTGGTATTTGATTGTTACTCTTATAATACTTTTCTGCAATTCCAATGTCGGCAGATTCAGAATAACTAAATATGTTTTCGCATTTTCTTCTCCATGATCCCCATTCACCAGTGCCAAGTAATGAATCTAGCAAATCCAAATATTTTTTATTTATGTAAAGTGAATCTGTAGCAACTAAAACCGCGGTACCAAAAAATTTGTTTATCATCGATAATAAGTTTATTGAAACGTACGCGAGCATCGAAGATCTTAACTGAGTAAACTGCAGCAACTCACCATCAATATAACTCACAATTGTACCTAATTTAGTTTTGTTCGATAAATAAACATCATTTCGGTTTATAAACATATTTCTCTCCATTGTATCAGCAGTGATAAAATCGAGTTCTGCATCGTCCATGATCAACCTCGTACACGTTCGTTTATGATCATATGCACCACCCTGAGGAAACTTACTGATTATTTTCTGCCGACATCCTTTGCAACGTTCTCATTATTTTCCTTCTTGTGTCCGGATACAACATTAATATGTTTAACAACTTCATCCTCGTCAAGATTAGGAATTTTTTCCTTGATATCTTTTTCTGTATCAAACTTATTTGGTTTTGGCAACCAAACTTGTTTCTGTGGATGATACGATCTTATCGCGCCACTTACTACCAACAATATTATTATTTTTGCATCAATCATATATCGTAACATCACAATAGGAGCCCAATTTTTTTTCTGAAAAATGTCTTCCAAATCATGCATAAACAATCGGATGGAGATTTTGTTAAAACTCAAATGACTCTACACAGGCAAATCCAGTCTGATCAAAATCTGGCAAAGGTCCATTCATTGCAACTCTTGTCATCTTGTGTGTTGGATGACCAAATCTTTTAACGTATTCAAAACACTCTCTGTATCCAAGAAAACTTCCAGGATAACACGCTACCATATCAACTGATATAACGTCTTCGTAATTGTATTTAGTATTCTATAATCCACCGTGTCCATATTCGATACAACTACATTGGACATCAACAAGAAATTCCGATCTTGTAGGTTCCATGAATTTTTCTCCTGATCAAAGTGAGCAGCAACTGATGTAACGGTAAAAGTTATTCAGTAATTGTTCGATAACATCATTGTTGTTCGTGTATTTCAGAGCAAGATTTTTCATTTCTTCGCGGAGTGATTCTGCATGATAAATTTCTCTGCTAGGCCTTACAAACTGATCATAATTTCCATCATCAGAACTTCGAAACAGCCAAACAGATACAGGGTCACTCTTTCTGATATCGTTGATAAAATCAAATATAACGCCATTATAAAATTTAACTGCTCTGTTTCATGAAAATATCACCGCTGACGTCCATGCATGCACGTTATGATGAGTGATTGTTATCGGACTTCAATTTTTCGTTTAATTCAGCACGTATAAAATCTCTCCGGTTAATGTCTTCACTGTAATCGGGAATCGTTATTTTTTGTTCTAGTACAGCAACGTCACTGACAGCCGCTCCGGTATCTTAAACTTTTTCTTCCCATGTGTTTATTTTTTTTCATGTCGCAAATCCGTTAAACCGTTTCCACGTATTGCTGCTGAGAAATGTTCTGTAACTCGCTCAGCTACACAATTTATCCTTGACAGTTTCATCGGCGCAAGATCATCGATGTTGGGTCATTCACACAGCGGATATAACGCATGAACAACTGCAGTCACGGGATCTGCTCATTCGTAATATGATTTGTCAGTACCGGTCAGCGTCCCTAGTTTGGAATTTTTATTCAACGGGACGATGCTGCTTCCAACGGTCACGCGGACGGGGTCACGTTTGTCACGGATAATCCAAACATCGTCGTCTGCACAATAAATTTTATCAGAATAATATATCGCTGATCATCGAGACAGTTAATGATGCGTTCATTCATTGTAGCATCGATACCATTTATGATTTTAAATGTTGACCACATTTGAGCTGCACCATCGTCGCAAAATTCCTTCTTGGCTTCAATGATACGATCAGTTATATCGTCGTTCATCAGCGCCAAATCTTGCATCGAAAACTAAATTTTAATTTTGGCATTTTTGTCAAGATCAAATATTGCTCTAGAAGGCTTCATTGCAGATAATCTCATAAATTCCTCCATATTATAATTAAGACAAATATGTGTTTAATTAAATTTTATATATATGATGCAAGCAAATAATAAATATAGTTGGTTAATGATAGGATTTACAACTCCGTGTAACCTCGATGTGCGTAAATGAATTCTGTGGCTATCACATGCAGAATTTTCGATGTGGAAGTCTAGGACCAAAATCGTGTTTACAATGCGGTGTTAGAGTCAGAGGAGAAACACGGTTATGTGTGCGTTGTGGTGAAAAAATTTTTTTAAAAAATACAGAGAGCTGAAAGGATATTATGATACAAAAATGTTGAGTCTCCCATAAACACTGCCGAAGACTATCTCACAAGATTTTGAAAATAACAATTTAGACAGATAATATTAGTATACAAATGAAGCAAATTGAATTTGTGAAACACCCCATCATCGGCAATTATGAAGCATCCATCGATGGTGTAATCAGACACTGTCGACGGAAAAACCCAGTCGGTGTTGTTGATAATATTGGTTATCTCAGATTTAATGCAGTGGAAAAAAGATATTCATCTCATAGATTCATGTTCAAATGTTTTCATGGACTGATCAAAAACGGCCTTGTGATCAATCACATTAACAGCGATAAAATCGATAATTCTTTATTTAATTTACAAGCCATTACGCAAAAGGCAGAATTGTAGACTTGGTGAGACAGGTATGCACAAAATGGTTGGAAAGAGGGCTGTTAAATCTACGAATATAGAGACAGACGAAGAAATAATATTTCCATCAATAAATGCAGCTGCTAAACATTTTTGATATTACCCTGAGCTCGGTACAACATGTTGCAGATAATATAACCAAATGGGCATTTTCAAAGAAATTTGAACAGCGAATCACATTTCAGTACGCATCAACTTCTTAATGATTAAGTGAGATAACTCTGTCATCGGTGATAGAATAACTGTACAGTTGTCTTGCTTGTTACTGTGTGACTGTGTTACTGTAGCAAATCTTTTTTGTCTATAGTCAGTGATTTGAAGGATATTTACCCTCCATCATAATATCATTTTGAGGGTTTATAAATTAAGATTATTTTGTATGCAAATTCATTACGTTGAGCATGTATAATGTGCTGAGTAGGTCTCTGTGAAATTCCAGTTAGATTAGTTTTAGTTCTTACAGTCACGCAACATCTGTTTCCAATACATCTGGCGGTATTTTATGTCCATGTTGTATTCAGTTAAAATGTGTGTGAAATTAAAATAAATACACATCAGTTAAAATGTGTGTGAAATTAAAATAAATTCACGTCAGTTCAAACGTGTGAAATCCCATTGCAGTTCACGTAGTAGCATAGGTCACTTCATAGTAATTTCCGAACATGTATTTGCAAGAATGGGACCATGGTACAGTGTTAAGAATGTTGGATTCTGATACTGAGGCCAGGGGTTTGATTCCCATGGCAGACATATTGTCGATGGGATAATTATTGCCAATTTTTTTTTAATAGTTGGGGCTCCGCCAGCTTCCTTGAACTTTAACAGAAAAATACACTCTCCCAGCATGTCACCATGTGGTGGGTGCACTTTTGCACTCCCCGGGATTGATTATGGGGGAGGGTGTGCATGATTTGTTGAATGTAGAGAAAGCACCGTTGTGTCTTGTGTCGTGTAATATCCACAAATACTGATCGCCTTCTGAACATTCTAACATGTCGTTTGGCAATCTAGGAATTCACATGAGGGGGGTATTGCTGTAAATATGCTACCATCATTGTACATAATTGCTGTAAATACGCTACTATATGTATCTGTGCTGTCCATAGAATTAAGTTAGTTAAGTTTATATGTATCTTTGCTGTCCCTAGAATTAAGTTAGTTAAGTTTATCTATATATATATATATATATATATAATGTACTGTCCATAGAATTAAGTAAGTTAAGTTTAGATGTATATGTGCTGTCCACATAATCAGCTACTATAATCATATGTTTGTGCCATCTGGAAAAAAAAAAATTCCTCAATGAGGAATATTTTTTTTATTCTGATTCAGAAATATTTTATATATATTTTATATTGTTATTAATATTATTCTGATTCAGAAATATTTTTCACATTTTTTATTTCTATTAATATTGTTCTAATTCAGAAACATTTTATATATTTTTATATTAATATTATTCTGATTCAGAAATATTTTTTATATTTTTTATAATTTATTAATATTATTCTGATTCAGAAATACTTTTATTTTTTTATTTTTTTATTTATATTAATATTATTATGATTCAGATTTTTTTAAAATATTTTTATTGTATTAATATTATCTGATTCTGATTTTGTTACATTTTTTATTTTTATTAATATTATTCTGATTCAGATATTATTTTTTTTTATATTTTTTATTTTTATTAACATTATTCTGATTCAGATTTTTTTTTTTTATTTTTATTAACATTATTCTGATTCAGATATTTTTAGTTTTATTATATATTAATTCTGATTTAGAAATATTTTTATTTTACATAAATATTTATTATATAATGAATCAAGAAAATATTAATGATGTTATTGTAGCCATTAAGCAAATACAACAACACGGTATAACAATTTCTGATGAACTTAATCCTGAAAAAATTATGTGTGATTTTGAATCATTACAATTTTGAAAATCCGAGAACAGGTATACACAACCAACCCATTACAGATTCATAAAGTTAATTCAGTAGGCAATGTTACAGTCACTCACAGCAGTTACAGATGCTCAGGTAAAATTATTTGTTCCCCTTGCAAACTCAATCAAAAATAATTGAATCAGAATTATCTCACAACTACGAAACAAAAGAGAACGTAAATGATCGTATAAAACTACTGAATGAGATTATAACAGCGACTAAAGCCGTGGGAAACTTACGGGTGAAAGATAGCGACGAGTGTTACTCGTCCCACAGTGAAAGTGAATATAACGATGACGAAACCAACGGTGTCATCGTGACTAAACAAGAGAGATAATTGATTTTTAAATACAATTAAAAAAATATTTACTCAGAATCGGATTATAATAATAACAATAATAATTTTTTATTCTGATAATAACAAAAAAAAAAAAAAAAAATGAACTAACAGTATCCCATCATAAATATTTTACTCAGAATCAGATTTTTTTTTTTTTAATCTGAATCAGATTTATTTTTATTCTGATAATAATATTTATTCAGATTTTGTTTTGTTCCATGAAAGCGAGATCTATGATCTTACATAGAGATTCACGTTCAGAGATTCTCCTTGTAAATCCAAAAGGTGTCCAGACTGATCAGTAAGCTTAAAATGTATCCTTGATAGCAGTGGATTATGCACACGCAGATAAACAACGTTGATTGGTTCTGATACAATTAAATACCCTAGGGGGACTTGAGGGGTAAATGTGTATAAAATGTATCCTTGCTGAGCTTGATTAGAGTTTTGTAAATCTACTTGATAACTGCCATCGATGACGTCACAAACAAGATTGACTGCGATCGTTGATGTTATATTTACTATGCCTGGTGATATATGATGACCTCCACTGTGTGGATCGTTATTGTGTCTTAATATGTTAGCTTGCAGGATTGCTTTTCTCCATGCGTCAAGAACGTTTGGAAAATGTTTATCAATGACATTATTGATTGATTTTATTAGATCATTATCATCTATTAGTTTTTGAGGTGGAATTACCCCCAGAGAATTAAATACACCAGGAATTTTTTATATAGCTCTGTAAAAAAATGTAGTATTGTTGATGTAGTTGATGTCTGATACAATCATGTTCAGGTGTTGTATAGTATTGATGATATATTGTTTAATTGTTTAACATCATCGCTGTAGTGCTTGGTAATATTGGAAAATGAATGTATTAATTCATCAAGTGGGTTCTTTTTTTATGTTCAAATTTTAGAATGCTGGTGACTTCCTCAAAAATATTCCATTAAATGTTATTAATCCTCTACGTTTAGCATCATAATTGTATAGATCACGTTTTATTATAAATTCAGAACCCTCAGCATAATATAAATCATTACTATTATAAAAGAATTCAACTCTACCCGGTCTCATTACACCCTTCCATTGGCAAGTTTTCTGATATTCTGGAAGTTTTATAGTTTTCAGTTGTAAGAAATTCATCTGTGTTCGGTTCTGGTGGTGCAACATAAACAGGCGGAATCTCAGGCCATCCTAATACTGGTCTGATCGAACTTTGATAAATATCTACGGCGTAATCTGGTGTAGAAATTTCAATCATGGATGACAGCATTCGTGAACAGTAATGGATATCTTGGATTCCTTGCCCATTATTGATTTGATTCTGTGCTGGAATTCTTCATTGATCTGTTCGATTTGATAGCTGCCCATGGGAATACTTACAACTTGCCAATCTGGATTTCCATGTGGTTTATTTTTATTTGAGAACACCAACGAGTTGTTTGCGGGGAGACCACCTAACAATTTTGATCTGAGCTATA
Organism: Megalonaias nervosa; assembly: GCA_016617855.1. Taxonomy (NCBI): domain Eukaryota; kingdom Metazoa; phylum Mollusca; class Bivalvia; order Unionida; family Unionidae; genus Megalonaias; species Megalonaias nervosa. The sequence goes on along the minus strand of JAECUM010092881.1, from coordinate 31,801 downwards.
ATATACGCGCAATTGTGCTAGTGCTATTTCTTTTGATAGAATCGCAGTTGGAAAAACAACACTGAATTCAGTATTTGTTGAACCGGTTGATATCATCGTTGTTTTTTGCGGAGCTGTATTGGCGGCAATCTGTTGCAGCAGTTCCATCATTGATGACATTATTATTATTAAATTAAGATTTTAAATCAAGTTTGTAAATTTTGTGTTTCTTCTGATTTTAAATTTAGTTTTAATGCCTCGTCATAAATCTCGAGTATTTTTGTGAACTCTTCATCAGTAATAATACCGTCGTTGAGGTACGACGAAATCAACAATGATAGCTTCGAAAATGCTGACCTCATTATGTGCAGTTTTAACATGTATTCGTCTAATTTTGCATTTGTACACGTTGATATTTTTTGGCGATGATGTTAAGAACACCAGCAATTGTTGTTGCTGATGAAACACAAATTATTGCAGCTGCCGGCAATGTCATGGTTACCACGGATAAAATTACTCTAGATGACGCGATGATTGTTGATGCTGAATAAACAACTACATTGATGACAACTGCGCGTCTGCGATATTTTTTTTTATACTTGTGCATCATATTCGTCAATGATTTTTTTTAGTTTGGTTTGAAATATACATACTTTATTGTATCTATGCTGGTTAACGTCGATCATTATACTAATACACCACTCCCTCGATAACTCGCGCACAACGGGGTCCAGAAACATCGACCGCGTTATAAGCGATGGCGCGAGTTATCGAGGGACCTATAACAAACAGCAAAACTAACAAAGTGATCAACGTCGAGGCAAAAGGGGGTGGGTGAGTTGGGTTGGCATGTTGGTGTTGAATACTCAATTAATAATCGTGCTAAGATTAACTGTGAATAAATATCTCATCATAGTGGTGTACCTACTTTACTTTTTACCTCACAGAGAAACATTAATTTCAGGATAACTTACAGTATATTGAGGAGATCATCAAAACATTATTCCACATGGTTTCCGTTCGCTTAACACATGTACGACTTCGCACCTTGTGTACTACGTCACAAATTTTTGTGTTGAATTGGATAAATTCTAGTTTTATTGTTTGATCCAAAGTAGACTTTTTCATACAAAAGATCAACACTCATTTAAAAAAAAAAAAACAATGTCAATGGAACGATGGGTAGATTTAATCGCGGTAGAAGTAAAAGGAAAAAAAAAATCACAATGGTTAACCATTACCAACATGAATTTAATGGGTCTACAAATTTAAAATAATGTAAATTAGAACACGATAATACTGGCAGTTTGTGACACGTTTGACAAATATCACTTCACATTTTGAAAACATCTGTTCATTTTTTTGTGTTACTCTTTGATTTCTCTGCCGCCTCTGTGTATTGTTCATGGATGACTATCTCTCTGAGCTGGTATGGATAATTACATGCGGCTTCCTGATTTGCTGAGCGTATTTCTCCCGACAATGAATTTTGTTTAATTCTATGTCGGCGCTAGAATCTCCAAAGCCATCCATGGCTTGCCCTCAAATGAGATTCATTCTACATACTTTTTGCCATCTTTTCTGCTTGGGCCTTGAGAATTGTTCCAGAGATGGGAACACCTTGTTCACGTTGCTGTGTAACCATGCGTACCTTTAAATATTATCGTTAATTAGTTCTTCTTATTAAGTCCGTCACCGTAACAAAACACCACCTGCATTTTAAAATGAGTTTGGAAGCCCTTTGATGTTTTCTTATCCAACAAAAATTACATCTCAGTACATGCTAAAGTGAAGACCACAGACCATTGGTCAAGTAGTGTTATTGTTTCATTAGTCATACATACATCAAATATGTCATTTTCCATCGTAAATTTGAAAGTCACGGACTCCGTTAAATCGATTCATATATATACATATACTATATTTTAAGTTCTTGCTCTGTTTTGACTTGGATATAATTAACATTTCATTACAAATCTATTCTATGATATACCCCACTATTATCTTTATTGGCGAGTTCGAATAACACGTAATGCATATGATCCCTTGTCCTTATAGCATCTCCTATATGGACAACAGCTTAATAGCACATTGACAGACTTTCATTTCCCTAAAGCGAGCCCCATTTCCCTACTTTCACCCTTGCTGATTTGACCTCTTCAGTCAATTCTTGCCCTCAATCTGGTTTCAACTGGAATAACCAAAGCGTTAAGCATGTTTAATTACCATGTAAATAACACTGCATAGCCATGTGGTTGTTGGGACAATGTACATCGTAATTAAAACAAGAATGATTGTTGATTTGGCAGTGTTTGTTGCTAATGGAATATAGTAGGGTTGTAATAAGTGAGGATTATCGCACTCGTGTGGCAACTGAAAATAGTCTGTTTTTCTCTTTCCAAAAGCTACAACTAAAAACCACACTGAATAAATACAGTCTTGTACACTGAAAAAATGTGATTGATCTCTCTGGTGCGCGCACACACACGCACACACACACACACACACACACACATGCGCACTCATACGCATTAACTTAAACGTGATTTCAAGTTCTTTATTTTTTTTATTGCAATTTGATAATGAGATAATTGTTGAGGTAAAACTACAACTTGCACTTAATTTCTTGACAATGTGGACTCGTATTGTTGCGTACAATTTACCAGTAAATAATACCCATAATTTATACATGTTCGAACCATCTTGATCATTTTGCCAATATTACACAACATAACAGCTACATATGTTCTAAATGCCGACGAAGTAGTAGTTAAATAGGCAGATCTTAAACCATACCGAGAATTCTCCTATAAAACTTTCTATTTTGTAATTTTATTAAGGAGTCATTTTCAGCTCAAAATAGACTAAAATATTTTATTGGAGTGGCTAATATGTCACATAATTTTTTTTCTCAGTATACTAAGAGGCTGATCTTAAACCAAAAACGGATTCTGGACCAGAACTCTAAAACAAATATATTATAACTATTTAGGTGATAGACCAGAGACCCCCACCCCAAATTTGTCGGAGAAAGAATAAACCTTTTTTGATAGAAATTTCATATTGAACAATGAAATATTATATAATATGTATCATTATAATCCAATAAGACATGTTGGGTTTGATCTAACAAACAGATTTTGTAAGAGATTTGATTCAATAAAATCAGCCTCATGCTATACTGGCATAAAACGTAAAATAATAAGCGAGTGTATTAAAAATGTTGGTTATCATATATCACCAAAATATGGGTCAGTATGAATATTCGCAACTGAAAATGACGAACGAATAAGAGGTTGGTCAGACATTTATTGACAATATGGTTGATATTTTATTTGATAATGATATTTCTAAACTAAAGACAAAAAATAAACAGCAGCGGTGAAGTTCGGTCTACCATTCCACTGGGGTCCCTTCTGCTGGTAAAGTCTCATAGGTCCTAAGAGTCCCTTTCAATAGACATACCCCCAGGCGAATTCCTAAATATCTGAAACCGAAACTTTAGAAACTCAGAGGGCTGTCTATTTCGGGCACTCAAAGCATACCCACAGGCGAATTCCTAAATATCCGAAACCCAAACTTTAGAAACTCAGAGGGCTGCTATTTCAATAGACATACCCCCAGACGAATTCCTAAATATCCGAAACCGAAACTTTAGGAACTCAGAGGGCTGTCTATTTCAGTGTAAAGACCTGTCTTATGGTCCACAGGCACTTTATAAGACATTTTTTGTCCGGCGACATTCTTTTTGAATGTCCTTGTATAGGGTACCCTTCAGTGAGGTCACAAGGTCACGAGCTCACATCACTCTGCTGTTTATTTTTGGACAACACAACACATAAACTTATCCTAGAGGACGGCACAAACCCTTGTGAACTCCTAGATTGCCAAACAACATTCTAGCAAGTTCAGTGAGTATACATATAAACTTATCCTAGGGGACGACACAACACATAAACTTATCCTAAAGACGGCACATACATAAACTTATCTTAAGAGACGGCACATACATAAACGGGGGATTTATCTACGTCCAACAGATTGTGTACACTCTCTCCATGATAACCCCGAGGAGAGTGCAAAAGTACACCCACCACGTGGTTACATGGTGGGAGAGTGTATTATTTTTCTGTTGGGCTTCGTACCCCCAATTATCTTAGAAAAATGGCATCAAAATCGCCTCCATTGACTATGTCAATCATGGGAATCAAACCACAGACCTTGAGTACGAGAATCTAACGCTTTAGCATTAGACCACAGACCTATCTTATATATGCATATTCACAAATTATTATATACTTACCAGTTACCAAGCAGGAAATTTCGCATTACATTTTTTGATTCTGAAAAATGTTATTATAAATGAATCGGGAAATCTACGATACATCTGCTTTGGTAAAATATAAATCTGTACAGAAAAATGGAGCTTTAATACAGCAGCTGTATACATTACAAGCGACTTCCGCAGTCTGAAAAATCGATAGTGGGTTTTTCCCAGGCCGTGAAGATTCCATGCACCCAAGTGAAATTAATATAGAACATCTGTTTCATGGTTGGAAATTTCGCTGGCTATCTAATCTGCCTAAGTCGAAATTAGACATATGTATACAGTATACAGTAATTCTAATGTCTTTGAACGATAGAAAGCAAATTTGTTACATCAGATTTGTATGTATGTTAACTATGTCCGATAATCAAAATACGATTTAAACTAGCTGGAACGGTATTATCTCCCTTTAAAACATAAATATTTTACATCGAATAACGTTAACTTTTAAAGTTTTGCATAAAATTGGGAAAATTATAAATAATTTTCTAACAGACACTGGTGAAATGACCAAGTGCTAGAGTATTAATTCCGTCTTTACAATATGTTTTATCATCTAAATTGCTAAGTCCACGTTTAATAATCGTATCTGTCTCGAGCTTGTGAAGATTAGTTCTGAGTACATTTGTCTTAATAAAACTGACATTATTGTTTAGTGCGGTTTTAAAATCATCAAATTTCATACATTTCTTTACATAACCACGAGGAATACCTTTTTGTTTTCTTTGTCAGTTTATTATCGTCGAGAATTACGGCATACATTTTACTTTGAAGTCCAACAAACTCTCTCACCGGCACAAGCATAAATTCGTCTTTAAATTTACCAATAACCTTTTTATTTCCATCATCATGGAATCCACTACTAGTCGGATAATCTGATAAATAGGTCACGGCGTTTATAAATATCCTCATAAACATCTTCACATTTTATATTATAAACTAGCGAATCTGTATCAGTAAATAGCAACTCCGAATCTGGGCACTTTGGTAAAATTATAGTGAAAGTCGTGCATTAGCCACTTTAATATATCAAGTACAGCTGCACCAACATAAATCGGTTTATTTAACTTTAAATTTGTCTTTCGTCGTTGTATTGCAACAAGTTTAGTTTAGTTTAATCCTCTTCGTGCCTAGTTGGCACATAAGGCGTCCACCGCTGCCCTCCATCGGTCCCTGTCCTGTGCCACTTTCTTTGTTTCTCCCCACGATAGTTCATGGTTTTCAGCTCGGCATCGAGTGTTCTTCTCCATGTGTTGGCAGGGCGGCCTCTATTTCTCTTCCCTTGGGGATTCCACTCTAGGGCGTGCTTCGCGATGTTACTGCTGCCTTTTCTCCACGTGTGGCCCACCCATCGCCATTTCCTTCTAGAGATGGTTACAGTGATCGGCTCTTGCTTTGTCCTTTTCCAGAGTTCTTCATTGGACACTTTCTCAGGCCACCAGATGCGAAGGATCTGTCTCAAGCACTTGTTGATGAAGACTTGAAGCTTCTGGTCCAGCGCCTTTGTTCGTTTCCATGACTCAGAGCCGTAGATCAACACTGTCTTCACATTGGTGTTGAATATGCGTATCTTGGTGTTGAGGCTGAGTTTCCTGCTGGTCCAGATTGGCTTGAGCATGGCGAAGGAGTATCGTGCTTTGCAGATTCTGGCTCTGATGTCCTCGTCTGTTCCTCCTTTGTTGCTCAACTCGCTTCCAAGATAGGTGAATACTTCAACATCATCTAGTGCTTGTCCTTCCAGAGTGATGGGGTCAGTTTGCTGAGCATTCATGTGCATAGACTTGGTCTTCTTGCCATTGATGGATAAGCCTACTTTGCTAGCAGTTTCTTGTAACAGGGTCGTTTTCTTCTGCATGTCTCCCCAGGTATATGATAGGAGGCAGATGTCATCAGCAAAGTCCAGATCTTCGAGCCTATTCATCATGGTCCACTGGATCCCCATTGGTCTGTCAATGCTTGTTTTCATAACCTAGTCGATGACTATAGAGAAGAGCAGAGGAGAGAGAAGGCAGCCTTGTCTCACTCCGGTAACAACCTCAAAAGCTGGTGAAAGAATGTTGTTGTGGATGACCTGGCAGCTAGTTTGGCTGTAGATGCTTTGCAGGACTTCCACGACCTTCTTTGGCACTCCATAGTGGCGTACAATCTTCCACATCGTGGCTCTGTCCACCATATCAAAAGCCTTTTGGAAGTCTATGAAGTTCAGATACACGTGCCAACAATGGTATCATTTACGCATATCCACATCTTCTCCAATCCCGCTGCTGACAGCTCCTGGAGTGGTCCTTGTTCTTCCTTGTCGCTTAGGTCGGCAAGAGCTTCGAAACGGTTCCTAAGTGTGTCCACAAAGTTTCTTTCCAGGTTTTAGTCATCGTCAGATTTAGAGACATCGAAGCGTCGTTTCCTTCCATCCTCCTTCGCTTTTGTGATCTTTGCCTTGAATTTTCCGATGACGAGCTGCTGACAGCTCCTGGAGTGGTCCTTGTTCTTCCTTGTCGCTTAGGTCGGCAAGAGCTTCGAAACGGTTCCTAAGTGTGTCCACAAAGTTTCTTTCCAGGTTTTAGTCATTCAGTTTAGAGACATCGAAGCGTCGTTTCCTTCCATCCTCCTTCGCTTTTGTGATCTTTGCCTTGAATTTTCCGATGACGAGAGAGTGCTCTGTTTTGGTATCGGCTCCTCGGTATGCCCTGACATCCGGCATGTCACTTCTCCACCGCCTGGAAATCATCATGTGATCAATCTGGTTCTCTGTCGTCAGGTCTGGTGACCTCCATGTCACCTTGTAGATTCTTCGATGCTCAAAGAGCGTCCCTCCTATAACCAGGTCCTTGTCCTGGCAGAACTCGAGAAGAAGATATCCGTTTTCATTTCTCTCACCACACCCATGTTGACCCATGGTAGCCTCCTCGCCATCTTTTCTCTTTCCCACTTTGGCATTGAAGTCGCCCATGACTATCGCAATGTATCTCTTAGGAGCCTTCAACATCGCACTCTCTAGCTACCCATAGAGTTCTTCTTTTTTCTCCCACTCTGCAAAGTTGGTCGGTGCATAGCACTGTATGACGGTGACCTTTTGGAGCGTGACTGAAATCGGGCTGTCAAGATCCGCTCACTGATGGGGTTCCACTCTAGCAGGCTTCTCTCCGCACGCTTAGTCAGCATTATGCCCACACCGTTCTGATGTTCGTCTTCCTCGTTTGGTGACTCCGAGTACAGTAGAACATGCCCAGTAGAGAGGGTGGTCATCCTTGCTATGTTCCATCTGACTACTCTCCGTACATCTATCTTGTAGCTCTCTGGCTACTTGTGCCGCTTTTCCTGTCTCGTACAAAGTCCGTATGTTCCATATTCCAATCCGTAAAACATGCTTTGGGGATGGGAGGTCACTAGTGGCCTCCTCTCCCCGGGGTCGATTCCGTCTAGGGTCCATCCGGTTTTCTTCTGCGGTTTTCGTTTCTGTAGTGGTAGGGTGTTTTACGTGGCTGGGTTGCTAGCCCCGCGCACAACCCTCCTCCTTTTTCATCCGGGTTTGGGACCGGCAATGGCGGAGTTTGTATTGCGACAAGATTTTCATTAAATATTTTCATGCTGACAAAACCATCATCGTTAACTAATTTATTTCTGCGACATATATCATTTACAATTTCTATCGAAACTCGCTTTCTAATGTTCTCGATTGTCTTTCCAAACACTGAGTTATTCATTAACTTGAAAAAAATTTCCTCAAAGTCAGTCTTAGCAATGGCACGACGTTTGGTATTTAAGTCAATATAATTTGACATCCACCAAGACTGATTCAATTTTAGCACACGATGGACTTTTCTCAGAATTAGTCCAGCATCTACTGCTTGTTTTAAATTTTTCTAATGTATCACGTAATTTCTTTTATTAAGCAAATTTGGAACTAGCTTATTAACAATCGAATTTTTTGCTGTTGTCATGGCTCGTTGCTCGGGTGATAGTAAACTGTAATCTATCATCATAGACTCTGCACAAAATGGATAGTCGTTGTGTAGATCATGTAACAAACTAGGGCAATCTAGATCGACTTCAAGAAAATAACTGACATTGGTAAAATCTTTTTCAGTTTCTTTAAGAAATTTATCTGGGGATATCCAGTGAAACCCACCGCACGGCATTGGCTCTGACATTGCATACCCGTACAAATTGACGCAATCTAGATAAATAATATAACTCGACGGGAGATTTTTATCATAACTTTTTAGATATTTATTATTAGCTACTGCATATTTTTTTGTTATAACACTAATTCCGCCTCTGATACCTTTTTCAATAAAATTAAACATATCAACATCTGTCAAGAAATCTAATTCTATTTTGCTTGTTTTTAGTAGAGCGTCACACGACAGCCCGGGAGCAGAATAATACCAACAAGGATCTAGTCCATAATTGCTGTAACTTACTCGACGAAACTCTGCTAGTAGTAATACGTCTGTTTTCAGATATAAATCATGATAATCACCGAATATTTTACAACTAAATTTATTCCAAATATCTTGTGCATATTTGTATTCGTTCTCTGACACATCTTCACCTTTTAGCTGCGAGTGAAATTTGTCTTTGCCGGGCAGAGAAGTTTCATCAGATCTGCTCCAGTCGTCGAGATACTCATACGGAAAGATACCTTTTTTTGTCAGATTGACGTAGTTTTCACCAAAGTAACTTTGCAGATTATTAAAAGTGCTACAATCTTTTACAAGCTCTTCTAATGATGCTGCCATAAATTGCAGGCTGTCAATAAAACGTAATTTTCCGAGAGTAACTGACATATTTTTCAAAATTATTTGGTATACATTTTATCCTATTATTTAGTTTTAGTTTAGATTTAATGTCCTCATTGCCAAAAGCTTCTACAATGATGTGACTATCATAGCCGCGAAAGTTATGTAAAACTACAGGAATAAACTTTGGTGCATGAAATTTTAAATTACAATTATTATGAGCTGCCCCATGATACTGACCGGTCAGATGACAATGATCACGAACTTTATCACGGACTCCGTTTGAGTCTACCAATAACTTCTCGCAAATATGACAATTAACCGCTTCATCAAATTCAAGTCGTTGTTTAGACGTTATTTTCATTGGAGCTGTCTTAAATAATTTGTTAGAAATTTTATTAACATCATCTATAAGATTTTTTAATAACCATACCGCCGGACTTTCAGATTCACTATCTTTACAACTATATAACTTTATTGGACATGAAAACTTATTGTCGACGCAACAAACTATTTTATAAGCTACTCCGCAAGGAAGGTGTTGCTGTATTTTTCTTGTACTTGGTTTATTAGGATCATTTTCTGCACCTGCCACTGGAACGAGTAAACACTCAAAATCCGCATAAATAAAGAAAGGTATATTTAGCTTGTGATCGTAATTCTTAAATTTTAAGGCTTTTTCTTTTTCGCTTGGCATAGTTATTCTTTGAACGTTGACACAGTATTTAAGATGTTCCTGTAGTTTCTCATTCTTAGAAAAACCTTGCAAACATTTGTAACAGAAATATTTCTTCTTTTTATTTGTATTATACTAAGCCGTTAAAGTTTTTTATCCAAACGTAATGTCCTTTATAAAATAATAAATTTATTGTCTTTTGTGTAGCATTCTCTGAAATATACCTTGGGTAAACATTTTCTCGCTCATCTAGTCCGAAAACATTTACTGAAATATTGTTTTGTTTTTCAAACTTTGGTATCTGATTTTCTGCCACAGGAAAAATTATTCCACTAAAATATAGTTCGTCTTTGTATGGAAATACTTTTCAATTCGGTCACTGTGGTCACTCTGAGGATATCTCTCAGACAAAATTGACCAACGAATACATTGATCGTCGTTGTTTTTGACATTTATACAGCATTTTTTGTTTTTAATTTTTTTAGGGAGATCAACATAAGAACTACCTCGCAGTATGTTATATCTTGCTGTATGAATTAAAACTTTCTTTATCATTTCAAATTTCCAGCCTGACCCAGATGAAGTAAATTCCTCCAATATTTTATTTATTTCTTGGTGTATTTCATCGGCAACTGTGGCAATATTTGTTCTAGTTAATATTTTTCATGATTTAACTGTTAGATATGGTTCTGAAATTTCTTTGTCAAAACTTGTATTTTCAAAAATTATATCAAGTATATCTTTTTTGATTGCGTGTAACTTTGTTAAAATCATATGATACTGAACTATTAGTTTGATACTTTTGTGAGCTGTAAGTTCTTTAGATACAACAGGTTGTAAAAGGTGATATAAATTTGTAGAGTTAAAATTTGCTAAAACATTTTGATCATCAAATTTGTAACTGTTGTCGTCTCCTGAGAATGCTGTAGCAATTTTGTCTGCTTTGATAATGCTCTTTTTAGCAATATCTCGCAATTTTAACATTATATATAATATTTTTATATTTAATTAAAAATTACGTAAAAAATCAGTTAGAGATATAAAATCCCTATAGTATAATGACAGAAATTTTGAGATATATGAGATTGACAGTAGCCGAGCAAGAAACCTATCACGTGCATCCAAAGTATAACTTATATGCTGCAAATGCACTTGGTTCAGTTATTGACATAAAATCTAAAACATCTGTAGGAAAACCAACTCCGGCTGGTATGATAATTTCAGTAAAAGGAGATGATATAGATATCACTGAAATGTTTAGAAAAGATTGTATTTATAGTTTGTTTTGCGAGGACATTCCAGAAGGTCAGCGAGTCTGTAGGGTAAATAACTCAATAAACGATGACAATATTGAGAATTTAACTTTACAAAATGAGTTTCAGCCTCATAAAGTATTTGATCTATATGAAGCTAATGATCGTGGAATTATCCGTCATAGAAAAACTAAAAACGTTATTGGAAGTTTACAAAATAACGGCTATTTGAATGTAATGGTACGTAAAACTAAAACTGACCAGGTTCGTTATCTATCGCTTAGATTGATTTATGAAACTTTGAATGGTGTTATTTCAGGTAATCTAGCTATTGACCATATAAATAGCATTAAAACTGATAATTGTTTAGAAAATTTAGATTTAATAACACCAAAAGAAAACACACGACGTGGAGTTGGTGGTAATAATTTTAAAAATCCCAAAAGATCAATTATTTCAGTAAATCTTGAAACTGAAGAAGAACTAAAATTTAGGTAAATTTATTCTGCTGCAAAATATCATAAAATTGACAGCAAATCAATAATAGATGTAGCTAACGGTAAAACTAAAACAGCAACGTCAGTGTTAACCTTCGACAGATTTAGTTTCAAATATGATGATCAATGATGTTTCTTAGCTCGGTCTTAGTAAGACAGTTATGTGCAAACATCAGAATATCATCTCGGTCAAATTTTAATGTTAAAAAGGAACTTTCATTAAGTTTATTTTTTTCTGCCATTGTTAGGAGAATTTTATCAGACTCGCCTTGCATTACAATAACGTCAACAGAATAGGCGCTGTAACCCGACAAACATTTTCTAACCGCCTCAGCTAGTTCCCTATAATTTAGTATATTAACTTTTTGATGATATTTTACTTCGGGAGATTTTGTTTCGCTGGTCATTATTATTATAAATTAGATAAAAGTAAATTATAATATGGATTTAATGAAACGACTTGCTGATATATACGCAGAAGATTATTTCACCACAAAATTACAAGTAATTTTGCCAATCACAGACAAATCTGCTGGTTATAGCGAAGATGATATTTTGTACAACAACGAGTCCGACGATGAAGTAGAAGCTGTCGCTGACAGAAAAAATTACAGCAGACTGACAACTGGACGATATAATGTTAAGTATCACATTGCTAAAAAAATAATTAAATTTAATTTTACTGTTGCTGAACAACAAATATTTTGGCAGCTAATCAAACCTTTTTTAAATCTGAAAAATAATTGGCTACCAAAGAAATATAAAATATGATTTTATTTTTGTTAAAATATTTAATTTAATGCTAGCTGATAATACAAGAAAGTTGCATTTAATTTCGTTATGTAACACTATCAAATGTAAATCTGTACTTGTAAAGTACGAACAAATTTACAATAACATTATTGTATCGACCGAGTTGGCACCCAGCTATTAAATGTATCGCTATATCCTCTCCATTTAACTAAACTTTTGTTGCCGCGTTTTCGGATAACCTTTTCAATAACAAATATGTCTTGGGAAGTTTTCTGAAGTTCTTGTTCATAAAAACTATCAGTTATAGGCTCACCTAATAAATCTTTCAACGAGTATGTTACAGGTATTGTTAAAAGTACTTTATCAACAACAAATACTTCTTCACTCCAGTTTGGAGTAAATCCTTTTTCAAACGTTTTTTTTGGTCAGAGAAATTCTAACTTTATCACCCACTTTAAATTTATGTCTGCGGTACATGTTTTCATTTGCTAATATCGGATTTTTAATTGCGTCATTTGGCGACAGTTTAGTGGTTCGGTGTTTCGTATTATTGTATTCGTTAACAATGTTCTGTAAATTATCAATATATTTATTTGTATTTTTAGCTGTCAAATACTTATGAATTTTTGCGTTTAGTGTGCGATTAAATCGCTCGACGACAACGCTTTTACCTTCATTTCCTGTAACATATTTCTTGATGTTATTTTGTTCCAAAAACTGCTCGAACTTTTTATTGAAAAATTCTGCTCCGTGATTGGTCCAGATTCTATTTGGTTTTCTTTCTATAGTTGTTATTATTTGTTTTAGCGCATCAGTTATTGACGTTCCTGTCTTATCTAAAACTGGCACACCAAAAGCATATTTGCTAAAAACATCTATGTCATTAAAAAGTTGTCTCTTAGTATTGTTAAATTCGGCTAGATTTGACACATCTACTAAATCTATCGCCAAGACATCATCAACGGCATTTGCGACAACTTTACGTCACGGAAACTTTTTTTTTAGGTTTGTGTAATTCAGCTGCAAGATCATCATACAATTCCTTTCCAAGTCCTAATTTATATTTTGCTCCAATAAAACCCTGCACCAACTTTCGGTCAACCCTTTCCCCAATTCCCTTTGGTTTCATATCAAGAAGTTCGTCTAACATTACTTTATCACAGCCGTGCTTATCTTGTTCGTTGTCTCGGTAGCAGATATCATGCTGTATTGCTATCTTATCAACTTGATTGTAAGGCTCTTGTCCTGGCAGCGGATTATCGTTCTCGTCAAGTTGTTTATCCAGCAGATTATAAGGTCTAGTATATTTATGGCCTGGCATTGTCCAACCGCCTTTTGGTTTTGGTAATTTGCCAATTACTTGATGTATGTCTATACCTGTTCCTATTATTTCCATGTTGTTACATTGTTGACAGTATGTGACAATTTTATTTTGCTCGAGACATAAATCTCTGTCACAGTCACACTTGCATATCATTATATATTTTCAGATTTATAATAATAATTGTTTTCAATCGTCTACTAAAATAACTTTCAGTCGTCTACTAAAATAACATCCCAGACAACGTCAATACATCCAGCTCCGGACAATTTCCTCAAAAACATACTTTTTCTTTTTCCACAAATTGCGAAATACTTTTTAGAATCATCCTGTTGTTCTTTGTTTTTTTCTGTTGTTTCATTAATATTTTCTGTTTTAGCTTTACATTTGAGACAATATGTTGACATTGTTATATTTGTAATTTAGATAAAATTACTAGTAATTTTACAAGTTTAGATAATATTGGCAAAATTAATTGCAATCTCATCATTGGCTTGAGAAGGATGCTTGTCAAACTGTAAAATAAATTTTAAAAAATCTGGATTTTTATTCATCTGTTTTATAAATATCACACAATAATATCCACAAGCTGATGTTCCAATAGGTTGAAGTTGATTGGACGAATAATTTATTATTTCCGTTAGCGTTCTACTTATATATTTTTTTATTGCGTCGCTCGGAGGAAGTCCAAATGAGTCAAAGTAATTGTTATTATAAACTGCTACCCAATGCGTGCCAGATCCGTCGTTGAAATCTTGTATATATATCACACACGATCCCAGCGACGGTGTCGCGTCAAGTTCATCTTTGGAATAAACTCCATGGACATTTATTATTTGTTTTAGCTTATCAAGTATATCAAAGTTACGTAACGGGGCCGACTTTCTCGGCTGAGATTGTATCTCTAGAGGTTTCAACGTCTTGTGTCCGGCAATGTTAGTCCTCGTCCTATTCCAAGTAGATTTGGCAGTAGACTTCCCGCTACTCCCGCCAGCAAGGGTCCTATAAATCCGCATTTGGTTGCTCTTCGACGTCGCGGTGTCTTATTTTTTTCGTTGTATTTCTTTTTGCTGTTTTTGGTTTAGGCATTATATTTATCAGTCCACATAAAATTATACTTGCAAAATTAGAAGCAATTTTGTTACCATCGACATTCATACGAAAATTTTCTTTATACCATTGCCTTCAACTGCCTTTTTCGTTGCACCAGATACTGCTCCAGACGTTGCTGCTAGTCCTAATGTACCAAGTACTGGCAAAAGTTTTGGTATTAACGTTCTAGCCATTACAGGTAGTGCCGGACCGAAGAAACCACCTTGTTTTGCCATCGCAGTTATTTCTGTGGCACTTAAATTTAAAACAAAAGGTTTGCCGCGGTTATATTTATGTACTTGGTTTTTAATTAACATTAATTTTGTTAAGGTACCCAAAACACCTAAGGTGTTAGGGTCGGCTTTTAATTATACCTGCCTCTGCTTAGCAACAGCAGCTGCTAATTTTTTAACTTGGCCATCAGTCAAATATATTTCTTTTACAATATATTTTGTCATTATATAACGATTACAGATTAAACTTGCAAAATTGGGAAAATTATTTATAATTTTTAAACTTGTACTGACATTTTACCTCCAACAGAATCAATCGTAATAGATCTGTCGCTGATCACTAACGCGTACACGTACAACTGTGCTACTGGAACTGCACCAAGTGTCCAGGTAATTTCAGTATCAGCTGTTGAGTCGACAGTTTGCTCGCTATGTTTACTAACATCAAAATGAAATATTGGATAAAGTGTACGAAATTCCTTTACTGATATCTGAGATCCGTCTCCAACGTCCTGATATTTTTGCACTGCGTCGAGCAGGTACATGTAAGGTCGAGTAATATTTGTATTAGCATCATCTGCAAAATTGCATTCTATTGCTCGTTCTGGATATTGCTTTGAATTTAGTCTAGCATATATTCGTCTAACATCAGCATTATCAAATATCGCATTATTTTGTTGTTGGTTACCACGTCGCGCTTGTTGCTGAAATACAACAAATAATTGCCTCGGCAGTTGTTCACTTGATGCTGTTGTAACTCGCCATGTGTAGTCGGTAGTATTTGGAACTGCTGTTTGATATATTTTATGTTGCTGAAAATAAATTATGTTTGTATGTTTATTGAGTATACTGTTTAATTCTGACATTTTATTGATTGATGTTGTTATTCGGGGCATCCACAGAGCAAGTTTGTTTATGATAAACTGTACATCAGCTCCGCCTGACCTAAACAGGCAGTCGTTTTGTTCTGCTTGTTCTAAAATTAGGGTATGTTTAACTCCACGAAATACTTTATTGTAGTCGCGACAGAAGCCAAATATTGTACTTAATGGCAGCATCATTGTAATTTGACGTGATTCTGCTGCAAATGCCTTTCTCTTAACATAACCTTCATTGTAACGTATATTTCTTCTGTTATGAGCAATTATGTTATTAACATGCTCTAACATTACAGTGCCGTCTGCAACTGGATCTACTTGATTTAATCCTAAATTATTACAAGCAGCATTAAGTGAAAGTCTTGTAACGTCTGCATTAGCGTCTGCAGCTGGTGCGGATATACCTAGCGAAGCAGCATTAGCAATAAGAAAATTTCTTACATTAACAGCACTTGCAGCGGCATCAGCTCCAGCAGGTATAATGGTGCTAATCCTGATAAAATTTCAACTGATGCAAGAACACCTGCACCACGACTTCCAGTATCTTTAAACCACATCATATTAGTTGCAGTCGATCTGGAATAATCGTCGGAAAACGAAATAATATTTAAGATTGTACTTGTAACTTGTAGGTGGCTCGAAATATCTTCTACTGTTTGATTGGCTAGTTGATATCGAGCACTTTTAAATAAACACCAACCATCATTTATAAGAGCTACTTCTGTGTTAGCTGCAATTGCAACAGGTGGATTGGCCACTGTCATAATCTGGCCGCGAACTTCCAATATTGCTTTGTGTGGCAGTAGAAATACATCTTCGTCTCGAGTATTAAATGTTCTAACACCAGCTTTATTTGGTTCATTAGAATTTTCATCGAGGTACTCAACATACTCAAATTCTGTTACGGTGTCGTCAATGTCATAAGTTTCTGCTAAATCGAGATAATTTTTAACAGACATTTTTTATTTATTAGATTACATAAAATTTTATTGCGGCACTGTTGTTTTAGATATTAACTTTTATATAATCTGCTCGCCCTTTGGTGATAAAAGTTTTTTTTTGTTCTTGTTATCATGGCACGTTGAGTTTCTTTTGTTGGAGCGATTTCTGATATAACTTGTTTGATTGTCTGTGGTTTGTGAGTAATTTTATCAGTTATTTTTTGTCCCACTGCAGTTCCAGCAGCAGATGCAGCTCCAGTTGCAAAAACTTTTGACGCGTCAAGTGCAATTGATGCAGCTTTATGCGCGATTCCTGGAATATTTTCAATTATTTTAGCAAATATATTTCCTAAAAATCCACCAATAATTTTTTTTCTGTAAATTTCTTTTTGTTTTGTTATATCTGAGGTTGTATAATTTTATTGCACTCGTAGGTGCAGGTAATAAGTAACAACCTCGCTATTCAGATCCAGCTGTCGTCCAGATTGATCTATCAACTGCATATTTATTACTGTTATTTGATTTTCAACATTTAGCGGATAATAAATAACTTGCCATGGACTAATTTGCATGAGCGATCCCGGTGGAACATCAGCAGCAGGAAGGGTGAACCCTACAAATTGGTTTCGAGCAAGTTTTTCATAAAATAAAGGATCCTACAGAGGCTGAAAAAAAGGTCAATAACGCTAAACCGAACCTCCTAATTTTTATTATTACCGTATAGTTTGAAAAACGAATAATAAATCATTTGGTTTAGCTCATTTTTGTTATTTTATTTTTGATTTTTTTGTTTTTTCTGTTATAATGCGTTTAGTTTACTCGGCGGGTCGCTCAATTTTTGTCGGCCACCCTTTCTGCTGCTGTAATTAACCAAAGATTTTATCTAGACCTACACTTGTGCTTGAGCAAAAAAGTTTCTGAACTTCATCATGTCCATATCCCCTGAACACCAAGTATAATAAATATTCTGTAAAGTATAATTATCTACTCCATTAAACATTACTAAAATATTGCAGTTGTCTCTGATCACTTTAGGTATTTGTGTATATCTCTGAGTGACGTATATAACATCTGTATTCTTGTGTCTACCTCGAGAAAATATTCTAGCTGGATTTGTTTGTCTGTCCAACATAACGTCATCGTACACCACTAAATTATTAATAAATCCATCAAGGTCATCTACAGATGGAGCCTCATCAATATCGGTAATAAAATCAACCACATCATTACCGTTTTCATTCAGCAATTTTGCATTTTCATTAAAATCTTTAATTACTTCGTAACAGTGTTGATCATCTACGGATGGTGCTACTAAATACAGCTTGTCCCATCTCAACCATCTCATTATTAAATTTAATAATAGTTGTGTTTTACCCGATCCAGATGGACCTATTATAATCATCCTTATCGAATTTGGTAATGCTGGATGATGTTTCACTGGCTCCTGTTTTCGTGTCGCCGAAAAGTCAATTATATCCATATAATAAATAATATGAGTCTGTATTGTGTTCGATGTAGAGCGTCTACATCCACTGCTGAATTAACTACAATAACAACAAAAAATAAACGACGTGCTCTGACGGGCAACTGTGTAAAATGTGGTACCAAGAAATACAAATTTGTTAAAACAAAGGTGGAGATATAGCCGCTTTATTAGGAAAATTACCAGGAACTCCGTGGGCTAAATATCCGGGGGAAAAACACTTACCAGGATATAATTATTGCGGTCCTGGAACTCGACTCGATATCCGACTTGATAATCAAGATCAACCAAAACCAGGAGAGCATCCAGTAAATAAGATTGATAAAGCGTGTCATGTTCATGATGTTGCGTATAAAAGTAAAGATTTGCAACAAAGGCATCTCGCAGATGTAAAATTGATTCATGCATTAAATTCTATACCTAATAAATCTGTCAGAGATAAATTAGCTAGTTTTCTAGTAAAATCTGCCAAGAAAAGTAAAATAATGCTAGGGGCTGGTAATTAATTATATAACTATTATAATGGAATCCATTTATTATAGCCCAAGAGGATATTGGAGAGGTAGATCAGCTATTAGTAAATTATCTGAAGCAGCAAAAGTCTCACGTTCTGTTGCTGCAGCGTGGTTAGCACGACAGGCAATATGGCAAATTTATCTACCACCACCTAAAAAAATTCAATATGCACATTTTGATGTCAGCGGCCCTAATGAGGTTCATCAAGCAGACATTTTATTTTTACCACACGATACCATTAAAATTGGTAAACGTCAATCACGCACATACAAATACGCATTAACTGTCGTTGACGTTGCAAGTAGATATAAAGAAGCTGAACCATTATCAACAAAGACAGCGTTTGAAGTTGCATCAGCGTTTGAACGAATTTATCTGCGAGGACCTTTGCGATGGCCACAGTTATTACAGATTGATCCTGGCAAAGAATTTCTTGGTACAGTATTTCTTGGTACATACTGAAATTCATCGTGATCAGGCAATCGTTGAACGATTTAATCGAACACTTGCTGAGCGGTTATTTGGATACCAATACGCAAAAGAAATATCTACTGACTTTAAATCCGGTGAGCGATCTCGTGAATGGGTTGCAAGGTTACCAAATGTGATAGCTGCATTAAATAACGAAATTACTCGTTCAACTTCAATGAAACCTTCTAATGCGATCACAAAAAAAATATATACCCCGTAGCAATGACAGACATCAACCTCAACCAGTATTAGGTAATGTAACTGTAAGATATTTATACGAACCTGGCGAACTTGAAGGTGGTAAGAAAAGAGCAACCGATCCTATCTGGAGCGTGACTACACATACAATTTCTAGTGTAGTTAGATCCACAGGTAGACCTCCAATTTACAGACTAGATTCTACCGCCCCTCAACGTGGATTTGTACGTGAACAATTACAGGTAATCCCT
Source organism: Megalonaias nervosa (assembly GCA_016617855.1). Classification (NCBI taxonomy): domain Eukaryota; kingdom Metazoa; phylum Mollusca; class Bivalvia; order Unionida; family Unionidae; genus Megalonaias; species Megalonaias nervosa. The sequence goes on along the minus strand of JAECUM010092881.1, from coordinate 12,190 downwards.
GAAGACACACAATTACCACCACATACAATTACATAACCAGAACCTCTACGTCGATTACACTCAAGACAGGTTAGCATCACATTATCACATGTATGACCAAGATCACTATTAATTCTGTCTACGGTAAATTGTCTTGGATTATTATTCGAATATTGCCATAACATATTACAGTTACAACTTGCACAATTATTATTCTGTTGTGTTTTTAGTTTTATAATAAATTCAACATCAATATCAAAATCACGCTTATTTTTTTTATCGCACTGCTTATAACCAGATAGTTTTTTTTCTTATTACGTCATTATTAATAGTTTGATCATTATTTTCTGTAAAATTCATAATAACCCTATGTAGTTGAGATATTCGTCTGACTCTAGAAACTGCGAGATAGACTAAATTCGACCATTCGATCCGATCATCTATAATCCAGATATTTGTATCAGAAATAGTTAACCCCTGTGATGAGTGAATAGTTATAGCATATCCTAACGTCCACGGTGATTTATTCATATTCAGCGCATTCTCAACGACATTAATATCGACTAAAATAACATCATTCAAGACAAGATTCTGTATTCCACCACCAGGAATTTCAACATCAATATTCTGTCGTCGAGTATCTGCTGGGCGATAACATAATGGTACAGGTAGATCTGAAAACTTTTCTTTATGTAACAGAAATAATTTATCCTGTAGTTCATCACGAACTATCTTTCTACTTGCAACTATTAAATCAGCGGGATTTCATAAATTTAGAAAATCACTCATTGTAGTCTCTGGAATTACTCTTCGCATTATTTCACATTGTACTCTGTCTGGCTGAAGTCTGATTAATCTTTTAAATTCCTTCAGCGGTTCATCAATAGCTCTATGGTCATCATTTATTTCCTCGTAATAATCTACGTTATTCTTCAGCCATTCATGTGGAGACTGTCCAATAAAAGGTGGTGGTTGACCATGATCACCGCACATTATTATAGCAGTATTTTTCGTCAATAGCCATTCAAGAAATATTTTTAATATTTCTAACGACAACGTGCATATCTCGTCCCAGATAATATATTTAGGTATATATTTCTCACCCATTCGTTCAGGAGTCCATGTGCCTCCGCACCATCTAAAGAAACTATGATAAGTACACGATTTTACTTCTCGTTCTTTTATTTCTCTGGCGAGTTTATGTGTCGATGTCAAAACAATTATATCTGAATTATTATTCATGAATAATTTAATCACACGAGTTGTTTTACCTGACCCTCCACACCCATTAAGATAAACGGTTTTATATCTAGCCACAGGATCATATACAGATGGTGCTGATGATTTTGATACTTGAATATTATTTTTGTGATATATTTCCCTAATTTCAACGTCGGCAGATTCAGAATAGCTAAGTATATTTTCCTGTTTTATTCTCCATGACCCCCATTCACTATTACCAAGTAGCGGTTTTAACAAATCTGTATATTTTTTATTTATATAAAACGAATCCGTGGCGACTCTGACAGCATCACGAGGAAATCTATTTATCATAGACAGTAGATTTATAGAAACATATGCCAACATAGATGATCTTAAATGAGTAAACTGCGGTGAGTCACCATCAAGATAACTCACAATTGTACCTAGTTTGGTTCCGTCTGACAAATAAGCATTACTCCGATTTATAAATTTATTTTTTTCTGTTGTATCGGCGATTATAAAATCTAGTTCAGCATCGTCCATAATTAATCTTGTACAGTGTCTTTTATGATCATAGGCTCCTCCTTGAGTAAATTTACCAATTATCTTTCTACCAAGATCTTTTGCAAGTTTTTCATCATGCTCGTCTCTGCATTTACGTATATTATTAGTAATTTTAATAATATCATCTTCATTAAGATTAGGGAATTCTTTCCTGGCATCATCAATATTAAATATATCCGGTTCTGGTAACCAAACTTGCTTTTGTAACCGATACGATATAATTGCTTCACTCACCTTCAATAATGTTAAAATTCCAACATCAAGCATATATCGCAATAGTACTATTGGAACCCAACATTTTTCTGAAAAATGTCTTCCAAACCAAGCATAAGTAATCGGATGGAGATTTTCTGCAAACTCGAATGATTCTACATGAGCAAATCCGGTTAAATCAAAATCTGGTAAATGTCCGTTTATCGCAACCCTGGTCATCTCGTGTGATGGATGTCCGAATCTCTTAAAGTATTCAGAACATTCTCCGTATCCAAGAAAACTTCCAGGATAACACGCTACCATATCGACGGATATAACGTCATTACACTTATATTTATTATTCATAATCCTCCGTGTCCATATTCTACGCAGCTTTTATGAATATCTTCAAGAAATTCCGATCGTGTTGGTTTCCATAAATTTTTCTCCTGAGCGAAATGAGCCGCTACGGATGGAACAGTAAAACAATTATTTAATAATTGTCTAACTTTGACATCGTCTGAAGTATATTTTAGCGCAAGATTTTCCATTTCTACATTAAGAGATTCTATACGGTAAATATCACCATTAGGTCGTACAAACTGATCGTAATGATCACATTCTGAACTTTGAAATAACCAAACGGATATTTTTACTGATATTTTTGATAAAATCAAATATATGACCATCATAAAATTTAACCGCTCTGTCTCGTGGAAATATTGTTACTGCTGAGGTCCATGCGTGCGAATTATGATCAATAATATCTATTGGAGCTCCATTTTTTGTGTATTTTGGTTTATATAAAATCTCTCCGGTTAACGTTTTTACTGTTATTGGGAATTTTAATTTCTTTTCTAGTTCACCGACATCTTTGATAGACGCTCCGATATCTTTAATTGATTCTGCCCAAGTATTTATTTTTTTACGTTGTAAATCTGTTAAACCATTACCACGTATCACGTTTGTAAAATGTTCTGTAACTCGTTCAGCTACACAGTTTATTCTTGACTCTGACAGTTTCATAGGCTTTAGATCCCCGACGTCAGGTTTATTATTAAGCAGATATATTGCATATACGACTGCAGTAACTGGATATTCCCGTTCATAATATACCTTATCAATACCAGTCAGTATTCCGGGCTTAGATTTATTATTTAAGAGAACAATATTATTTCCTGACTGTATGCGTACTGGATCGCGCTTATCACGAATAATCCAAATATCTTCTTCTGTATTTACAATAAATTTTATTAAAATAAAATATTTTTTATCATCAAGGTGATTAATAATTACTTTTCCCCGTTTGTCATTCATCATATTAGTAACATTTCCAACTCTGAATGTTGACCATACATGAGCAGCGCCATCGTCACGAAATTCATTTTTTGCTTCACGAATACGTTCGGTTATATCCTCATCCGTTAATGCCAGATCTTGCATCAAAGTACTAAATTTATATTCTGATAGTCTGTCAAGATCAAATCTGGATATCTGAGGTTCAATTGCCGATAATTCGTTCATATAATTAAAACAAATATTTAAATTAAAATTTTAGTATATATATATAATGCTTGAAACAAAAAACAAATGTGCTTGGCTCAGAATTGGATATACTTCTACTTGTAATAAATCGTGTGTGAACAAATATTGCGGATATCATGCACAAAGTTTCAAAAATGGAAGTACAGGACCAATACCGTGTATTCAGTGTGGTGTTGGAGTCAGAGGAAAAACTAAATTGTGTCTAAAATGTGGCGGAAAAAAAATACAGAGAACTAAAACGATATTATGATAAAAAAAATAATACTTTGACGTCAGGTAAGTCTCCTATAAAGACAGAAGAAGATTATCTGGTTAGATTTCAGAATAATGATTTAAACAAATAATATTATATATAAATGGAGCAAAACGAATTTGTGAAACATCCAATAATAAAAAATTATGAGGCGTCTCGAGATGGTGTGATCAGACACTGCAGATTAAAGAAACCAGTAGGTAATGTTGAAAATAAAGGTTATTTTAGATTTAATGTTACTAGAGGAAAAAGATACTTATCAAGTAGATTCGTATTTGAATGTTTTCATGGAGTAGTTGAAAATGGACTTGTAGTTGATCACATTGATGGAGATCCCAAAAATAATCGGTTATCTAACCTGCAAGCTATTACACCTAGTCAGAATAATACACGTGGAAATACAGGAAGGCGTAAAAAGTTTGCAAGAAGAGCTATTAAATCCATGAATACAGAAACAGACCAAGAAATAACTTTTCCATCAATGTATGCGGCTGCAAAACATTTTAGCATACATCCACAATCAGTACGTGATGTTGCAAATAATATTACTAGATCAGCATATTCATTCAAATGCGATCAGCGGATAATATTTAAATATATCTAACTCTGTACTCTTAACAAATAAATTGTATATAGTTTGATTTTATATTTTGCAATGGGTACCTTCACCGTCGCTGCTCTCAGTGTCACTTTCACTTTTGACAGAATCAAATAACATAATTTTTCTTAATTGCATTACACGATTATCCACGATCTTCTTTTTCTCGTATTCACGAGACACTTCGGATCTAATATTTTCGATCGAACGTGCAAGAGGCGCAAATAGCTTTACCTGTTTGTCATTTACCATAGCTAATGATTCAAGCATAGACTAATAGATTAATTTTACGAATTTATAATTGGATGGTAATGTGTATTTATTGTCAATTTTTCTTTGTTTTAATATTTCATAATCACATAATATTTTTTCAGGATCGAGATTATCAGATAGTATTATTCTGTTATGTTTTAATTTTTTAATAGCAGAAATAATATCATTAATGTTTTCTTGGTTCATTATATAATAATTATTTCTTTAAAATCACAAATAATTGACAGTTAAGTTTTTTTGATGTTTTTTTGACCTAAAAATATCAAAAATAATCAGTAGCATCCTACGCGGTTACCCGTCACTTGGCCCCCGATAGCCATGAACTCTTTCATGGAGTCCTTTTTTTGTATGATGATGTCTTTCTTATGACCGTTATTGGCACTCCATGTTCTGTTTCTATTTGGCTAGCATTCTTTCTGAATGTTTCCTTGTGGGGGTCTTTCAAATGAGGTAGAGAGCTCAGGCATGCTCTGTATTGCGAATTCAATACCCCCCCCCCCATATCAAACCCCGGGGTAAGTGCAACGTTGTTTAACGTGATGAGGGGTTGAATTCGTTGGGGGCTGAGCTCCCCAACCTTATAAAATGGCATCGTTCCGAATACTGTCGACACTCGTCAGCCACAGGAATCGAACCACGGTCGTCAGTATCATAGTTGCAACAACTATACCACTGAGCCATTTTCCGATTCATACATATAGACGTTTTAAAATTATTATGTAGTTAACCCAACACTGAATAAGCAGACAAATTACATACGACCAATATACTGAATAAAATCACAATTATTGTACAACTGTAGCGTATATTTACTTAATTTACAAACATTATTTATATATACTATATAAAATAATCGCACATTACATTTTCTGTAAGAGTTATCGTTCGTTAAGGTCAAATACATGTGTTATAGCTAAAAATAACTTTACGCACTCGTATAAACCGACGTGAATTTAAGGTTATCAGAGTTAAAAGATGCATCAATATTCCTCTCTGTTACAAATTGATGCTTTACTAACAGCTAATCACCTACAGAAAAAGAAATAAGTCACTAAATAATTAACGAAAAACAAGAAGTATTTGTTGTCTGTAAATCGAACGTAGTAGTAAGGGAAATAATCGTTTAATTTACTCCGCAGAGAGAGATAGCCGAGTTATCTCGCTTTATTATATATACAATTGCTTTAATCATAGAAATTGATTATTATTCATATATTTACTAATCGGATTGTTTTTTTGCCCCCTGATTATTTAATCAGACGTTCTACGAGCGTATATACAAATTAATATTAAGAGACTCTTGTCTTAGATCCAAAATGTTTCCTGCCTGGTCGGTGAGTTTGAAATTTATTCTTGTCAGAAATGGATTATGAACTCGTAAATAAATTGGGTTAATTGGTTCAGATACAATTAACCAACCGGGCGGGTCTTTAGGACTGAATGAATATAGTATATACCCCTGTTGGACCTGGTTAGACTTTGAAAGATCTACTTGATAACTGTCATCAATTACGTCACATACTAGATTGACCGCGATCGTAGATGTTATATTAACAATACCAGGTGAGATATGACGTCCGGCACCAAAGGGATTGTTATTGTGTTTTATTATAATCGGTGGTGGGGATATTTTTTTCCATGAATCACATATTCTTTTAAAGTGTTCATCAACAAGATCATTAACTGACTTCTTTAGCTCTTCAGAGTTAAATCCAGGAATTACAAATGCTGGTAGCTGTTCTCGCGTAATTCCGAAATGTTTTAGAAATACTGTTGTGAACAGCATATTTAGTCTAACATTCTGATATAGTGGACCGTCTTCATTAACTATATACGACGGCCCTCTATAGCGTCTATCTGCTATGTTCACTAATCTTTTTTCTCTGTTAACAGTAATATCATTCATGAACTCTAGGTCTGAAGCAACTTGATTCAAATGTTGTATTGCTTCAATTATTTGATTTTTTAAATCTTTGTTGTAGGAAGTGCTAATGCTGGAAAATAAATTTCTTAGATCATTAAGTACACGTCCGTGTTCAGATTTAATTGTACTAGCATATGAATTTATTTCATCAACATCAAGTACTATTATTTTACCTTTTTTACCATCAACTATTTTTGTAAAATGGGTTTCTGTTTTATCTATATAATGTATAACTCCATCACCAAAATATCGTCGCCATGGGTAAGCATTTTTTTCTGTTCGATATTCTGGAAATTTTATAAATTTTTCAACATCTACGACAAAATCAGATCTCTGTGGTTCTGGTGGTCCTTGATAAACCGGTGGAACTTCAGGCCATCCTAATACTGATCTAATCGAACTTTGATAAATATCTACGGAGTAATCAGGGGAATTTATTTCAATAACCGCAGATAGTGTTGGTTCGTAGACAGTAATTGCTATTTTTGATTCTTTTCCTGTAATAGATTTAATTCTGCGTTGGAACCCATCATTAATCTGTTCTATTTGATAACTGCCCGTTGGAATAGCAACTACTTGTCAATCAGGAGTTCCATCTGGTTTATTCTTATGTGCAAATACTAATGAATTATTTGGCTGTAGTCCACCAAATGGTTTTGATCTAATATTGGGCCAGCTATAATAAACTCGCAATTGTGCTAATGCTATTTCTTTTGCAGGAATTGCAGTTGGAAAATTGACACTAAATTCAGGATTGGTCGAACTTAACGATATCATAGTAGTTTTTGACGGAGTAGTATTAGTGACGATCTGCTGAAGTAACTCCCTGTCTGTCATTATTATTATTGTTGTTATTTAATTCATTAAAATCATTAGCGATCACCTTAAAAGCGTCATCATAAGTTTTCATCATCATAGTAAATTCAGTATCGGATATTTCACCATCACTAACACACGAAGAAACGTACAAAGATAGTTTAGAACATGCATCTGCCACTGTATGTAATTTAATCATATAATCGTGCAATTTAGCATTTGTACAGGAATCTATCTTTTTGGCTATAATACCGAGAACACCAGCAATAGTCGTTGATGCTGAAACAATAATGGTTATAACAGTAGGTGCTGTCATCGTCAACATTGATAATAATAATCCTGTTCCAGTAATAACAGCAGAAACCGAGTAAACAACTACATCGATGACAACTATACGTATTTTGTATTTTTTTATTTTTATGTTATAATAGTCGATAAAATTATTTAGTTTAGTCAGACGCTCACATACCTGATTGCATCTGTAACGTTGAACGTCAATGCGAGACTGAGGTTGATCCATTATACTAACAACGTCATTTAATTAAGTTTCAGTTACAAATTCTAGGCACCACCAGTAACGTCTCGGAGGCATTTCTGTTGATATCAGCGTAAAGATTTCTTTGATGTTCTTGGTTAGCATCACCAATAGAGGATTATGATATACATTCGGTGATAATGAAGTTGCCGCATTAATTTCCGAACCGTATATAGATAACCTGTATAACCCAGTTACTTCTGCGGTATGTTCGAATTTGTTATTTTGTGGTGTCCATGTTGATGATCCTGATGCTACTGTATATACGATATTTTTAATTTGTCCATGTGGAATTTTAATCAGATTAGTTTTTTGAACAATATTAGGTATTCCACTGACAATGTCGTTGAGTTTCGTGTTAAATTCGGAGAGTTTTATGTCAACGGTTGGTTGTTCCCCAAAAAATTCTTTAATTGTTTTGTTTACATTTCTACGAAAATTTAAAAAAGTTTGTACGTGATTAATATAATCAGTTTTAAAAGCAGCAATTCCATCATTAATTGTAGTTAGCGAAGTTGTTATAGGAATTTCCTTATCATCAACATACTTTTTCGTTGCAGCATCAAAATCATATTCTGGTGTTCTAAGATGATTAATGCCATTATTATTCATTTTAAGAAATGCACGCATTATACCGCCATTGACCAATACGTACTTAGATTCTTGATCGTCGACATATTTCTTTGTTGCGGCGTCTTCATCTGCGGTTGGGTCTCCAAGACCTATAATTTTATTTTGATTCATAATAATTGAACCTGTAAATGAATCACCAGCTTTCTTAATATAATCGTTAACTGACGTACCGGAATCTTGTATTTTACCCTGATCAGTAAAAGTAACTATATTATTAACAACAGCATTAGGAACTCGTATAAGTACATCTGGCAGTTGTATATTACTAGTTTTTAATCGTCCTTCTTTATCCTGAAAAACAACTACTTCGTTTTGATCCACACTGGTTATGTTTAATAAATCGTCAATCTCATTTCTGAGCTGATCGAGAGTTGCGTATTTAGATAAATCAGCTTGCTGATGACCTTTACCACGAGAAGATCTTCCATAAATATCCACCATTATATTACTAATGTCTGTTTAAATGTGACGTCGTAGTATATTCATGTACAACTTTGTGGGGTGGTTTTGTTGATTTTGATATAGCATCAAGTACGTTAAGTACTTCTCGACCACATATTGGTGGATCAGTTAATGTTTGTGTTGGTAACGTTGAATACCATATTGGAGTACTTTGATAGCCGCTAATATACTTTAAGAATTCTTTTGGTGGAGCTAGTCCATATGAATCAAAATAAATAATTCCACGTGGATCTATTGCATAAGCGACCCAATGCGTGCCTGGACCAGAATTTTCATCGAGATTAATAATACCGGTTTCAATGTTATTTGGTTGTTTTGGTAATTGATCGCGCATGAAAACACCTCTAAAATTTTTTATTTTTAATTTTTTAGCAGCATCTAATAAATCAAAATTGGACATAGGAGATATCAGTAAACTGTCCCTGGTAATCTTAGGCCCTTTCCGTACCATGAATGTGGAGTCCCTGGTAATCTTAGACCCCTTCCCTTTTTTTGATTCCCTTTCCTGTTGCTTTCTTTAATGCCATTCCAGCAGCGGTTCCAACAGCGCCTAATGCAGCTGCTTTTGCAACAGCTGGGGCTGCAGCGGCTATTAATGCTGGTATAGCAGCAAGAAGTGGAAATATACCACCCGTCTTAATTATATCTTTGATAGCACCCGCAGAAAGATTAAGTTTTATACCTTTATTTGATTTTTTAGATTCATTGAAATGCCCGAGCTGACGTTCTGTAAGAGATAATTTATTTGAACCGCTCATCTGATCTTTCTTTAGCGATATTTTTAATCCACAGTTATTTTTTGATGCTGATTGTATCCTTTTAATCTGACCAGGAGTCAGACTAACACTAACGTGATTATACGACATTATAATATTCATAAACGATCTAATTACATGTTTTCTACTGGAGCATCAACGACTCTCATTCGTCCGCCAGCACCTTCAAGTAACATCGATTTATCGCTGAGTATGACAGCAATTGCTCTGTAATTAGGAATATCTATAATATTTCTGTTAACACGAGCTCGAAAATGTATATCAACTACTGACTGTCTGGTTAAATCTAAATGTTCGAACGAAAAGTAATAAATTGGATATAGGGTTGTAAAATCCAATTGTGATATTTGTAAACCAGTATCAATATTTTGATCACGCCCCATGAACGTCATTAATCGAAGATATGCACGTGCTACATGATTTTGATCGAAATTCAGTAATATATCCTCGGATGGTTCTTGATGTCCATTTATCCTCAGAGACACTTCAGAAACACCAAGATTGTCAAATATCATAATACTACGTGTTTGATCATCCACCCGTGCAGCATTTTGAAATGCAATAAATATATGTCGTGGTGCAGAAACACCTTGCTGAGAAGCTATTTGCCATGTAAATAAACCATTAATATTACTCTGGATAGCATCTGTGGTCATTGTTAACCACGATAATGCTGATTTACCACCTTGACTCATAAAAGCAAGTAACCGATCTTCTTCAGGTACTGTTGGAGTCATCACTGGCATCCACAATGAAAGTTTTGTCAGAATTACTCTACCAGCATCACCAGCGGGTCGCCATATTGCATCATTGTCAGTTGCTTTTCGTACAAGTACAACCGTATGCTTAGCTCCGAAAATGACTTTTCTGACATTTCTACAGAATCCAAAGATATGTGATAGTGGAATGGCACATGAAAATGCTCTTCTTCCACCACTCAACATTGCTCGACGTGATCTAAATCCTAAGTTAAAATCTGGATCTACATTAATAATTATATTTTGTATATCAACGTTGGCGTTTCTAGCATGGTTTTGTGGGCGTCCTATATCATACTGTCGATACTCTGGAGAATCAGTTGTATCCTTTGCAAACATCATTGATGGACCAGCCGATCTTGAATAATCGTCGCTGTATCTTGGAAGGCCAAGTATTGTCATTGCAACGTCAACGTCTTTATGAATTGATTCAATATTTTTTCCGTCAATCATATACGTAGCACTATCAAATAACGCCATAATACCATTATTAACAAAACCGACACCAACATCGTCTCCATATTCTACTGGTGCTGCAGGAGCAGCGTTATTTAAAATTTCACCTTCCACTTCAATAAAAGCCTCAGCGGGTAAGAAATACCTACTTGTATCCTGAACTTGTAGTTCAATTCGTCCACGCTGATCTGGAATTCGAGCGTCATAAGAATAATATTGATAATCACGCACAGACTCATCTTTAAGTACTGGTGCGTCCATGTCAAATGCTGGATCAGATATTCGCTTAAACATCTTTATTATAATTATTATCGTCTAAAACGAAGACTACTTCGGGAAGTGAGACCACTTCCTGCTATCAGACTAGCTGTTATATTTTTTTCTTTTTCTGACATTGGTACATCAGCCAACTCTGATAGTTTTTGATTAGCAACTTGATTTATTATTTTACTGACATTTGCAGGCATTACTTCAGTGCTAGGTAATTTTACTGGTTGAGGTTTTCGTCGTATTAATCGTGTTAGTCTATCTTTAATCGCTGAAAATGCTTTACTAGCAACATTACCAACAGCACCAATACCTTTTTCACGAACAACATCAATAGCTTTCATACCCAGTTGCTTTGCGATCGGTATTGCTTTTGGGGCTATCCTTCTAAATAGACCCTGAACAACATCACCTAGTCCATCTCCGTAGATTGTTTTGTATACTGGTAATCGTGAATTTATTACCCTGACCATGGTTGGTCCACGGTGAGTACTATATACGATCATTTTATTATAGTAATTGTATTTAATTACGTACTTAGCCACTGTAGTAATCATAGGCAATTTCATTAATAAGAGACTGACAAACATCAACGTCCATGATACCGCCAGTAAATAACCGTCTGCAAATATCAGCTGCTTCATTAATTATTTCTGGAGAATTATTACCAGCTCATTTTCCTCCAGTGAGAATTTCGAGATGTTCAACGTCATTGAGAATATTATTAGGACATAGAGTAACGAGACCACTTCCTGAATTAGTAAATCCACTTCCACTTACGTTGCCAGAAGAGGTGTCTGACGGCCAATATTCTTCTTCCTTATCTTCCTTTTTGCTTAGTTTTTGTTGTTTTGGAGATTGTTGTTGTGGTGGTAGTGGTGGTAATAGTATTGGTGATCGTTGTTGTTGTGCAATATAGTTATTTATCTTATTTTTATATTCAATAAAATTTGGAT
>JAECUM010092880.1:222500-298977 GCA_016617855.1 Megalonaias nervosa | reverse complement strand
TGGATAAAAATCATAGCAGCAGTAGAGCTAATTTAGCTGAGTGTGGTTCTCCAATACTCATTATTGATAATATCTATAATGGCTGTTTAATTCATAGCAGCAGTAGAGCTGTTGAACGACCAACGCGTAGTGACCAGATTGTGAAAAAATCAGAAAAAATCTGGTCAATTAAAGAAGTTTTCATTATTAAGACAAAAACTTTAATGTCTCAGACAAAAACTTTAATGTCTCAGGCAGGTGGTCTGTTCAGCTCTACTTCTGCTAATCACCACTATGGCTAAACATGTAATCACAAACTTCACATTTGAATGGTGTTTCTCCAAGATGTGTTCTCATGTGGGCTTTTGAAATACCTAACACTACTGCTGACCACTACCAGTGCTGTTCTAAAAGATGCAGAGAGCATATCTCTCACTTAATCTAAACATAACAAACAAAATGTTATTATGTGTTTAATGTATCTCCTGTGCCTGTTCAAATGTACACTATCCCTACACATTTATCACAAATATCACACTTGAATAGTTTATCTGGAGAATGTATCCTTATGTCCCTCTTTAAATTACTTCTCAAAGTAAACATTCGATTGCAAACTTCACAAATAAATGGAGCATCTCCAGAATGTATCATCATGAGTGTCATCACAGCACCCTGTGTCTAAACATTTTATCTCAAAGTTCACATATTAATGGTTTGTCTCATCATGTCTCCCTCCAACAAACCCCTTTCTCAAAATATTTTATCACAAACTTTATATTGGAATGGTTTTTCCCCAGCACGTATCACCATCTGCATCTCTGTGTCTTCAAACTACCAATTTGGCCAAACAGTCGACCACAAATTTCACATTTGAATGGCTGATCTTTCGTGTGTGTAATCATGTGCATCTTCATATTACCATTTGTTGTAAACATTTTCTCACAAACTTAACATTTTGAATGGTTTTTATCAAGTATGTAACTTCATGTGCGTCTTAAGGCTGCTATTTGCTGTATACGATTTATTACAAATTTCACATTTGAAAGGTTTATCACCAGTATGTATCATCATGTGCGTCTTCAAACTACCAGTATAGGCGAACAGTCGACCACAAATTCCACATCTGAATGGTTTAGCTTTAGTGTGTGTTATCATGTGCACCTTCAAAGAACCACTTCTTGTAAACATTTGATCACAGACTCCACATTTGAATGGTTTATCACCAGTATGTATCATCATGTGTCTCTTCAAAGTAACATTTTAACCAAACAGTCGACCACAAATTTCACATCTGAATGGCTGAGCTTTAGTGTGTGTTATCATATGCATCTTGAAATTGCCATTTGTTGTAAACATTTTATCACACACTTCACATTTGAATGGTTTTTCTCCATTATGACTCACGATGTGACTCTTGAGGCTGCTATTTACTGTAAACATTTTGTCACAAATTTCACATTTGAATGGTTGATCACTAGTATGTATCATCATGTGTCTCTTCAAACTACCATTTTGGCCAAACAGTTGACCACAGATTTCATATCTGAATGGCTGATCTTTAGGGTAACATGGTCATCTTCCGACCAGTTGGGTAATTCCGAGCGTGGATGTACCTCTCGCTGTTTAAAACAAAGATATGCAAATTATTTGCTGTGTTCTGTGGTTTTATTTGTGCACGTTCGTATGCAAATTAGTGCATCGCGTGACAAAATGACGCAATAGCATCAGTATTCTCGCTTCCGCGCGAGTTGATAAGCGGCATTCATACATTTTTTTTTTTTCAGGATCCTAACCAGGCATAAATCTACCAAGATTTGTATAGCTTTCACTAACATAATAATTATACTATCGTAGCTTTAAAAGAAATTTTTGTCTCTAAAAAAGTAAAAATTGCACCAGGTTTATGACAAATAACAATAGTATGCAATGTTCTGTAGAGTGGTCTTATTTACGCTAGGTTATTTTTCATAAGAGGGCAATTCTTACAACCTTAAAGAAAATTTAGAATTATGATTAGTTTGTATTGAACTTTGAAGGAAAAAAATACCCCGGAAAAAATACGAAATTAAAAACAAATACATAAAACTTACAGGTATAAATCTAAATAAAGAAAAACGTCAATTCTCTCCACAATTATCTCTATAACAACCTCCACAACTATGTATGTAGCAATATCGCTTTTTATCTGTTATCTCTCTATCTGAAAAAAATATTAAAAACAATTAAAAGCTTTTAAATCTGTCAAGATAAACAAAATCTTTGGCCGGTTAGCGAAAATAAAGCTTCCTACGAAAAATGAAAATAGAAAGTCAATAATATCAAACCGAATCCTCTAACTGACCGAGAGTTCTTTATTTGGGTTAGCTCATTGGTTGCTTTTGATGTTTTTGTATGTGTTTTCGTTTAACGCTCTGACATTCACTCGATGTTGCAACACTCTCTGCTGCTGTAGTGTGGTGTAATTAAATTATTATTATATCAATACAGAAGTCTCGCACAGCTGGATCAGCTCGAGAGCTACTAGGGGCAATTGAAAAATATCTTCCAGTCCGTGATTCTGTCAAAGAAAAATTACAAACGCGTCAGGAGTCACAGGTGGAATTTGCCGAAGGTGCAGAACAGTTATTTAAACCGGTTACGAAGGCTCCCGAAGGTATTACAAAGGCTATCAAAGACCTTCTTCCCACGTTGGAGGAAACCGCAAAGGCAACTGGACAGGACACTGCAAGAACTAAAAAAAAACCCCAAGGGATCTTGTTACGTCAAACCCCAAACGACAACCAACAGACTGATTTACCGAAGAAGGTCGTAAACTACTTCGGGAGAGACCTATAGCGGTCGCCTCCAGAGGCGTAGCGAGGGTGTGGGAAGACACCGCACGTGCCCTGGGCACGACTTGAAGGGGGGGGGGGCGGTGGGGCGCAAAATCGGTGAGCAGAACAATGTTTGTTATCCTTTCAAAGTTTTGATAGGGGCGCAATTTTAATTCTTGCCGTGGTTCTTGCCGTGCGCCGCCATATTGATAGGCGCACAATTTTAGTTCTTGCCGTGGGCGCCATATGTCGTCGCTACGCCTCTGGTCGCCTCAACAGTATATACAGATCGTGATAAATTATTAGATCGAAACACCGCCAGTGTTACAGAAAAAGTTGGATTCCTTTTGTATTTCGAAAGTTCCGTCTAACGCACGAGGTAGAATTGAGTTGCAAGTTCAGGATACAAGTAAATATTTCTTACCCGTTGAGGCATTCACAGATCGAAGGTAGACTTTTGAGAGCAGATGATACAGCATACGGAATAGGTGATCGAGTTGGTTTTGTTAATAATGGTATCATGGCGTTATTTAATACTGTCACAGACATCATTGACGGAAAGAATATTGAATCATATCTCGAAAATGTTGATGTTACCGCGACGGTACTTGGCCTAGCAAGATACAGTATGATCACTCGAGATCGGCAGGTCCATTAATGATGTTTGCGAAGGATACAACTGATCATCCAGAAAGCAGAAACGTAGCACTAAATGCAGTTGGAGCTGAAGTTGAATCAATGAATGAAAATTTCAACTTGGGATTCGCATCGCGTTGAAGAATGTTAAACGACGATGAAGAATTTTCATGTGTGATTCCACTGTCACATATATTTGAATTCTGTAGAAATGTGTAAATACAAGAAAAAGGGGCAATCCCTGACTTTGCCAGGGACAGAGCACCTGACGAGGTCAAGTGGGACAAGAAATATAATGTGTGAAAAACAGCAAGAGAAATCGCGGCAGTCCTATAATATTGCGCAGCAACAAGTGGGACAACTGCTTAATTACTCTACCAGAGAGATAGATTTGCTTGATGAAGTTATCTCCCTTCATCAAGATTGTTTTTGCATCCAACTACAACAAAATTCGAATTGAGTTAAAGTAAATCCGGGACTGTTAATGTCTGCATCGAACACAATCGGGATATACTGAAATATTATTTTTTGTTATATTTCTTTGAATACGCCGATTTGGTTATATTATTTGCGACAAAGTGTATTGAATGCCTGCAAATATCAAAATATTTCCCAGCTGCATATGTCGATGGAAATATTATTTCTTCGTCTGTCTGTACGTTCATAGATATAACTGATTTTGCGCTTGTTACGTATAGGCTCGTTCAAAAGTAACAAAAGAAAAGTGTGAAACCAACAAGCGTTGTAAGTTTTAACAAAAATAATTTATTTCCCTAGAAAACACGGTGAATAGGTGAAAATAGAAAATAGGAATTTCAGTTTGTGCAGACAATGCAAACATTTAACCTAGGACAAAAAAATACAAGTTCTATCTCTAAGTAGTTTTAACTCAATCCAGGTTAAAATCTTGATGACGTTCCAAGATGGAGCATGATGACAATAGGTGAAGTCTTTATGCGAATATCAAGAGTTCCACGTTAAACCACAACTTGTAGTGTTTCAATTTAGAATAAATTTCCATCGAATGTCTTTGTCACTTGTATAGTTCTCCAGGGAATAAATTATTATATTCTAAAAACTAGATGAACATCTGAACAAGATGTCATCTATAATAAAACATCTCGAGCTCCAAAAATGCAAAAATACAACTCTTTACGGCACCTAATAGAAATATATCCTTCTTCTTGAAGATATATTATACGACTAAAAATTTCACGGGGTTCTGAGTATTTTTAAACTGAACTAAGACGTCATTTCAACCGTGACGATTTATCATCAAATAGCGCAGTAAGCAATGCAAATTCACGTGGGCAAAGAAATGACCTTGGCAACAACCAATCGTTTTCTCGTAGTGATTACTAAATTGACAAACCACAGCAAGAGAAAATCGTGCTTATGCGAATCATACTACGTTTGATATAAACATAATATCTCTTTCAAAAATATCAGATCCCGTGAAAATAATCATTACAATAAAATGTACTGATACAAAAATAAAATAAATAAGAATTTCAAATTAACACACAAGTAATTAAATTACATATTCGTAACACGCTCTTATCATTATAACCGGTTCCTTCGAATTTACAATTCTGACTTTGTGTAAGAACTCGGTAAATATCGCCTCTGCATTTATATATTTCTTGGCCACAATTTAGTTCTGCTGTTAAAAAAGAAGTTACCTTAGTATTGGGGTTAGGAAAACGAGCTAATTCAAGGTTCCTATTTTACCACCATGACCAATATTTAAATCCTTTCCACTCAGCGTGGAATGGGCGTGAAGTTGCCCTAGAATGGAACGCTGTATTGTATAATTCATGTATTCATCTTTGAATCGGTTTTTCGTCTTTGTCTAATCCATCTGTGAAATTATTTGATAAACATACTTGCTTTACACACGTATCGACTAGAATAAATCCGACTTGACTTTTAGCGCCAAATACGTATAGACTGGTTCTGTACCAGATATAAATTAGAACAAAGAATCTGCGAGCAAAGATTAAAAATTAGAAAACTAGTCTGTTCTCTCCTAACCAAGCCAAACAGCGGCTATAAATAGAAACTGAGGTCGAACGTTTGAAAGTAGAAACCTCCAGTTTCTTGAAAATAGGGCAGCTGCTATAAATAGAACATATTACTGTTAGGAAAGAGCACGCAAGTCTACGGACAAGCGTACACGTATGTCGTAGTTACGAGGAAGCCGTCTTTTCTAGAATACGGTCTGAAAGATTAATGGGATGTCAATAGAAATGAGAAAAGAAATGAAAAACGCATAATCAAAATACATTTACGCGTAAGGCGTAGTTTAGTGAAAAAAGCGTAATGATTACACCAAAAGCGTAATGGTTGGCATCTATGTAATCAAGTGACCAGACTAACTATACAAGGAGGTAGCACAGGTGACATAATCTACACGTGTTGTTCATGCAACAGGCCGGTATGATCAGGCTTTGGCACTGACATTATAGGATTGTTATAAGGGACAGTGTTTTAACAGGCCTAGGTAAATATCGTAGAAATATGAAAACTAATACTTACATGCTAGAATTTCTTTGGAGGGATATAAAGAAAATTATGTTTATTGGACAAGATGTGTGAACTTGAGTACTGTCCATAGTGGAAGCAAAGATCCCCATCTTAATAAGAACAAACATGAAACATAAAACTTAAATGAAGTTGGGAGGTGTAGCAAGTATTAATTCTGCTCCCTAGTGTTTTTGGTTCATGACATTTCATTATACCTTACTGAGAAGGTCTTCTTATGGTTGCATGGTCTTTATCTAGGTTTCGAGAGTCACTTTTCATTTCAGATTAGTGATAGGAGACTGGTTTTGACTTTATTTTAAGAATAATACGAGTACCTAATTGCCATGTATGTTGTATAATTCAGTTTGCTTAATAATAAACTCTTTTGTCCACTCATTAAAAGAAATATTGGACCTGTGCAAAACAATCAGGAAGATCTGTAAAAAGGTTGAATTTTATAAACTAGAGATAAGCAAAATGACAAATGCCACCAAACGTTTGAAAAGTCCATACTTAAAGAAACACAATAAAATTATTTAGTCGCATTATCTCCTTGAGTGTCGACTTTTTAAAGCATTACAGGTTATTCATCGTTTTTATATTCCTTGCCAGAGTCATACAATTTTACATTTATGTCTGTCAATGTAGCTGCGACTGTCTCATTGGTCATACAGAATTTTGTTTGATGTGTTGTGTTTAATGAAATCTACACCAAAACAATTTACGTTATCAGGTAGGAAGCAGTTCAGTTACAGTTACTTCGCAGTTGTGGTAGTTTAGTCCAATGACTCAGCCCTTCAATTAATATTAATCATCTTAGTATATTTAATTCTCTCCGAAAAATATCTACCTAAAAACTGCTTAGGAAGTGTTAAGGCACAAATAACTTCTAAAAGATAATAACTGCTCATGTAACTGCCTTTAAATATATGATTGATAAATCATGCTTATTGCTGGAAATGATCTGCAACTGAGAAATAACTACTAAATGATAAAACCTCGTAGGAGATGAAATGTTTGGAACTTGCTTTCCACTTTGAACTGGTAGCTGACCTCAGACCACGGCTATTTCCTAGTCTGTTACATATGATTTGCCATAGTACTTTTGCTACAACAACTGAAGAACCTTTGTAACATTCTGCACATATTAAGTGGCCTTTGTACATGCAAAATCATGCAGTTTACATATTGCACCGTTTTATATCTTTCATATGGCAGTGGTGTACTTTTGGAAAGAAAATTCTCTTGGATTATGTCAATTACATGTATTATAGTCTGCTAACATTTTGAGACTAGTCCATAAATTAATAGTTTTCCCAAAGACAAAGGCTTTTTATAATTCATATTTTAACTGGATACTCCACCATTTTGTGATCGATTCACAGCCTTAGCGGAAGCAAAGAAATAAAAATTTCCAGTGGATAATTTAAATGTAGTTGATTGGCAATATGTCTACCTCTTATGGAAAAGATCCAGGATCGACTCTTACTCTATGCTGTGTTACGTGTCAAGGCTCTTAGAAAAGTAACAAGAAAAAAGAGTGAAGACAACAAGCTTTGTAAAATTTAACAAATAATTTATTTCCCTAGAAAATCAAGGTGAAAATGAGGAAAAGAACTTAAGGTTTTAGGAATCAAATCCAAAATTATTCAAAGAATTAAAATATAGAAGTCCTATTATTAAATAGTCCAAAGTGAATCTGAGTTCGAGTCCCGAGGAAATTCAAAATCGTAGGCAATGACGTCTTTTGTGGCCAGCGTCGTATTGATGTGTCAGCGGTTTATTTTTTTAAGCACAGAAAATAATATTTCAGTTTGGAATTCCGAATAATTTTTAATGAATGTCTTTGTCCAAGAATTCTGTATGAGCACTTACATTTCCAGGGAAAAGAATCACTTGTATTCCAAAAATATAATTTCAGCTCAAAGTGGTCACAAGAAAACACCTTTAAGTGTCAATGGTTAGAGACCGAAGTGAACAAATTCTATCAAGAAAACAGGTATGCACTACTTTAAGACGCAAAACAGATTTCCGTATGAGGATCACGTGGTCACCCCTCCAGAACAACATAGAAGTTTCTTACATGTTTAACATCACTTACTCCCAAGTTTCTACGTTGTTCTGGAAGGTGACCACGTGACCCTCATACGGGAATCTGTTTTGCATCTTAACTTACTGTATGATCATTTTCTTGAGAAGAACTAGCCAGTTGGGCTTAAAATTTTCGACACTTAAAGGTGTCTTATTGTGATCAGTTTGAGTTGAATTTTTATTTTTTGTAATTAGTGATTCGTTTCCCTGAAAGTATATATATATATATATATATATATATATATATAGATATAGATATATATATAAGTACTCCTTACATGATCTTTGGACAAAGAGATTTATAGAAAATTATTCAGAATTCCAAACTAGAATATTATTTTCTCTCATTTAACAAAGCACTGTTGACACATCAGTACAAAGTTGACTATCGAAGATGTCATCGCCTTCCATCTTGATTTTTCATCGGTATTCGAACTGTGATTAATTTAGGACTTTTCATTGATAGGACTTATATCTTTTAATTCTTGGATTAAGTTTTGGATTTGATTCATAAACTGTAAGTCCTTATTCTCATTTTACCCTGATTTTTCTAGGGAAATAAATTAGTTGTTAAATTTTACAAAGCTTGTTGTCTTCACTCTTTTCTTGTTACTTTTGTACGAGGCTAAACACGTAACAAGAAAATTGGGTGCTCGTCCTTGAAGTTTAGCCCAAATTTTTGTTTGAAAACTTTAGTGAAGTCAACAGGCATTTTTTTACACTACAGATAGACTGTCATGTTGTGATTACTAGAGAGCATTAAAATAAGCGAAGAAATACCATTTTCCTGTGTGTCTATCGATGACGCTGAGTGGCAATATGTCTACAGTTTATGCAAAAGATCCAGGATCGGCTCTCGCTTTATGCTGTTTCTTAATGCATATGCAGTGTATGCTTTGCAATTTGAATAATGAAAGAATCATGTTACTCAGATTTACTGTGGGAATGAACACAAAACAATGCAAAACATAAGCAGTAAACAGCTGAAACTACCTTAGAACTCTGCAACGTTTCAACTCATACACTTGAGCCAGCCAGCTTGTTTGAGCAACTAAAACACCTCCCAAAACAAAGAACTATGTCTCTTCTGAATGAAGAAATGTGAAAGGTCATCATTTGCATGAAAATACTGCAGTTTTTCACATAAAGGATTAACTGAATATGTATTGGAAACTTTATATTTCAACTAGAGGTTAAGGAGTATAACATTATACAATTGTTAACAACAATGACTTTAAAATATGGAATTAATGATAATCTACAGCAAAAATTTGTGTTTTCCACAGATTAGGTACTTGGATGCTTGGCGAATAGCTTTATGTGAATTAAGTGATTGTTATTTACACAGCGGCTGTGTGAACAGTGTTGAAACACCTATTCTAAAGTATTCTAAAGTAAATGATTCTATTCTAAAGTAAATGGCTATTCTAAAGTAAATGTTCTAAGGGGATTTAAATATGTGAGAGGGTTTTTCTTTATCACAATTAATTAGATCATAATGCTCCTAAGTTCAATATGCTGACTCCCTGCAACATGTTTGACCTTTGCTTATAAAACATCTTGGTAGACTTCAGAGAAAACATTCGTTGAAGACCTTTTCTACAACTAAACTTATGGTCTGATTGTGTTCATTGCTAATCTTTTATCTGATCCTAGTCAAGAAGCCAAAGTGCACAAAATCCAAATTATACAATCCAATGAATGCTATATATCCACTCTCCACACACTCTTTTGCAAATTCTAGTGTATAATTAGAATTTCCAAAAATATTATATTATGTAGGAAATTATGAGCTAATTAAATCCAAATTAAACAGTAACTACTTAACTCTTTTTTAAACATTTTTATTTCTTCTAAAAGAGACTCAAATTTCCCAACAATTGATCATTCAAATAACTGTTTGATTATTAATGGAAACTTGCTATCATTGAATTATAGTAGATCTACAAACACACAATCCCACCACTATAATACTTTCCTTGCTACAACTGCCTCAGTCTGCACTGTAAACTAATGCCATTGTCTCTGAA
This sequence comes from Megalonaias nervosa, assembly GCA_016617855.1. NCBI lineage: Eukaryota > Metazoa > Mollusca > Bivalvia > Unionida > Unionidae > Megalonaias > Megalonaias nervosa. The sequence continues at coordinate 288,902 of JAECUM010092880.1, read as the reverse complement.
GGGCTGCAGATAATACCATATATAACAGGAATCACAGTCTCTAAATTTAACATTAAACAAAGATATTCTCCTCTATCAAGGACAAACAATTATTAATCTTGTCATGAGAATGTAGAGAATTGGATCTTCTCTTCTAAAACCTAGATAACAACCTTCAATAACTAAATTCAGCCCTATAATAGCCTTTCTAGTTCTGATACATGGCAGCTCTGCAAATGGCATCAGTCAAATTAACCACTGCAATTGAATTTTCTTCATGACAGCTGTTGTTTCAAAATAATTGTAAATACATTCACATACTGATCTCGTATTTTGAAGCAGTAAACATTGAGGTAATCATATAATGTCATAGAGAAAAATGACAGTTCAAAATTTATATATTTTTGACTTTTGAGAAATTATATAAGGTGATCAACAGAAATTTTAAAATATCACATGCCAAAATGTTTCAATGTTATCATGAAATTGTACGTGAAATCTACTATTTTATACATTGCCCATGACTGTAACCCATCGAAGTGGGATTAAATCTCAGTAGAGTGCCCCAAACAAATTCTCTGACCAGCAATAGACACCAGTCACACAATTTAATCATATTCATAGGTTTTATTAAGTTATTATGAATGCTCTGTAAATGTACCGTCTCCATTGATTACATAGTCTTGAGAAAGTCCTGATCGAAACACATGGATGCTTTGGACGAGATCAATTGACATTCATTTCATCCATTGTGTTGATTCTTTTAACTAGTCTAAGTTACAATTAACTATTAGGTATTTACAGAGTCATCAGTGGAAACAAATCATGTTCAAAATTTCTTATCTCATGCTAAAAAATTACAAATACATGTACTTGTACAGTATTTTGTAAGAAACATATAATCTGATTTTTGTAAAACTGTTTCTTTTTCTAACTGTGTTATTGTGTGTAGATTTCGTATATGAAATAGACAGGATTATTTTATACACTATTATATTTTCAGCATCTCAACATATTCTAATATCAACTGCTCAAATCTTTTTTTTAAACAAAAATATATCAATACAACTAAGAAGGTTATATATTATTCAAATATCAAGAATGTACATCACAGAATTGTCAGTTAATTACTTCCTCCTATTTTAACTTTTTACCAACTCGGCAACAATACTTTCTGCATCAAATTCTTCTATAAATGGACCTTCTACACATATCTTGGTAAGTTTTGCCAACTCTACATTGTCAGGTCTAGACTTTGGCTTTGTCTTAAGATGATTCTGCCTAAACAAAAGCCATGCTTGCAAGCCACACTTGAAGAGGAGCCATCAAGATATACTTGGCCAGTACACAATAATCAGGAAACATGTCACTGTATTCGTCAACTAGTTCCTGACACACATATTTCTGTGATTTTTCATGAAAGTTTTTGACTACTGCCTTAAGCTGAAAAAAGTACTGTTTCATTCTGTCAGTGTCAACAAGTCCACCTTGGTCTCCCTTTTGTCCCAAGCCATTTACAGATAATATCCAAGTCCTGATGTCCATGAGATGATGTGGGTTTCTGGATTCAATTCACTGTTTGAAGCTTGGATGATTCCTCAAATCTATTTACAATGTTCTCCTTAAGATTCTCTATTTAATTGTTTGCAGTATTCTGAAACAATATTCTGTTCTGCTGAGTGTCCACCATGTTTACTCCCTTGTACTGGTTCCCTGCAACCAAATCACAAACATTCTGAAGCTCTTCACCATCTGTAAGTATCAGCTGTTACTGTCTCAGCAGTACTTTTAACCATGACATTCACAATCTCAATGTCAAACTTATCTTTCCGAAATACAAGACACAACTTATTTACAATAATTAGCAACGTATTAAAAATGCTGTGAGAAAACAAAAATGAACACTGTCTTACTTTGAGAAGTAGTCCCTAGACCTTTGTACAATTAGCTACTGCTTGGTTTCTAGTTTGGTGACTTGAGGTGGATACAATTCAAAGACTGCTTTCACAGCATTCTCTAATGTAAGCCATTAGTTTTCTTCAGTATGTACGTGCCTGTATCTCAAGAAATTACAAGTTTTCATCAACATTTTACCACAAACTTCACATTTGAATTGTGTTTGCCCAGTATGTCTTCTCATGTTTTTAATTCAGCATTGTGTGCAAATATTTGATCATATGCTTAAGATTTCAATTGTTTACTTTTGGTATGTATTATCATGTGCATTTTGAAATCTGTGTACAAATTAAACATTCTATCACAAACTTCACATTTGAATGGTTGATCACCACTATGCTTCATTGTGTGCCTATTGAAATAACTATGCATCATAAACATTTTATTGCAAACTTCACATTTTAATGGATTATCTGAAGTACCATTTTATTGTTTGGGAATCAACCCAAAAAGTGCTGGCTAAGGTCCATGCCAGTGAATATGACAGTTATTTCAGCATCGAGTGTTGAGTGGTCTTCAACAGGTGCTGTAGACCACTCGCAGCTGCTCCGTCTGTCTGCCCTCCTGACTTCAACCTTTCACATCATCTGTGGACCATGCTGAACTGCTTTTGGACATTGTGCAGTCAACCTTGTCCATTGGGGCCAGGCCACTAACTCTTCCTGTTGCTGTGGAACTCTGCAGACCATGTCACACTGCAGCATTCCTGATTGGCTGAGCATGCATCACACAGAATAAATAAATATGAATCAACATATGCATCTTGAGCCTGCTATTTACTGTAAACAGTCTATCACAAACTTCACACTTGAATGGTTTATCTCCAGTATGTATCATTATATGTGATTTCAGCCCATTATTTTGCCCAAACAGTTGACCACAAATTTCACATTTTAATGGCTTATCTTTGGTGTGTGTTATTATGTGCATCTTCAAAGTACTACTTACTGTAAACATTTTATCACAGGCTTCACATTTCAATGGTTTATCTCCTGTATATTCTCATGTGTTTCCTCAAATCACCACTATGGCTAAACATGTAATCACAGACTTCACATTTGAATGGTGTTTCTCCAAGATGTGTTCTCATGTGGGCTTTTGAATTACCAAATGCTATTGCTGACCACTACCAGTGCTGTTCTAAAAAATGCCGAGAGCATATCTCTCACTTAATTGAAAGAGAAGAAACAAAATGTTATTTTGTATTTAATGTATCTTCTGTGCCTGTTCAGATGAACACTATCCCTACACATTTTATCACAAACATCACATTTGAATAGTTTATCTGGAGAATGTATCCTTATGTCCTTCTTTAAATTACTTCTCAAAGTAAACATTTTATTGCAAGCTTCACAAATAAATGGTGCATCTCCAGTATGTATCATCATGAGTGCCATCACAGCACCCTGTGTCTAAACATTTTATCTCAAAGTTCACATATTAATGGTTTGTCTCATCATGTGTCTCTCCAATGAACCCATTTCCCAAAACATTTTATCACAAACTTTGCACTGCAATGGTTTTTCCCCCAGCACATATCACTATGTGCATCTACCAATTTGTCCAAGCAATGGACCACAAATTTCACATTTGAATGGCTAATCTTTAGTGTGTATCATCATGTATATCTTCAAATTACCGTTTGTTGAAAACATTTTATCACAAACTTCACATTTGAATGGATTTTCTGAAGTATGTAACTTTGTGTGCATTTTGGAGTTGCTATTTAATGTAAACATGTGATCACAAACTTCACATTTGAATGGTTTGTCTCCAGTATGAATCACCTTGTGACACTTGAGCCTACTTTTATATGTAAGCATTTTATTACAAATTTCACACTTGAATGGTTAATGACAAGTATGTATCATCATGTGTTTCTTGAAACTACCATTTTGGCGAAACAGTCGACCAGAAATTTCACATCTGAATGGCTGAGCTTTTGTGTGTGTTATCATGTGCACCTTCAAATAACCATTTGTTGTAAACATTTTATCACAGACTTCACAATTGAATGGTTTATCACCAGTATGTATCATCATGTGTCTCTTCAAACTACTATTATGGCCAAACTGTCGACCACAAATTTCACATTTGAACGGCTGAGCTTTAGTGTGTGTTATCATGTGCACCTTCAAATTACCATTTGTTTCAAACATTTTAGAACAGACTTCACATTTGAATGGTTTATCACCAGTATGTATCATCATGTGTCTCTTCAAACTACCATTTTGGCTAAACAGTCGACTACAAATTTCACATCTGAATGGCTGCACTTTAGTGTGTGTTATCATGTGCATCTTTAAATTGCCATTTGTTGTAAACATTTTATCACATACTTCACATATGAATGGTTTATCACCAGTATGTATCATCATGTGTGTCTTCAAACTACCATATATGCCAAACTGTCGACCACAAATTTCACATCTGAATGGCTGCACTTTAGTGTGTGTTATCATGTGCACCTTCAAATGACCATTTCTTGTAAATATTTTGTCACACACTTCACATTTGAATGTTTTTTCTCCATTATGACTCACCATGTGACTCTTGAGGCTGCTATTTACTGTAAACATTTTGTCACAAATTTCACATTTGAATGGTTTATCACCAGAATGTATCATCATGTGTCTCTTCAAACTACCATTTTGGCCAAACAGTTGACCACAAATTTTACATCTGAATGGCTGATCTTTAGGGTAACATGGTCATCTTCCGACCAGTTGGGTAATTCCGGCCGTGGATGCACCTCACGTTGTTTACAAGGAAAATATGCAAATTATTTGCTGTGTTCTTTTGTTTTATTTATACACGTGCGTTTGCAAATTAGTAAAGATGTTTCCAGGAGGGCATCGCGTGACAAAATGACGCAATAGCATCAGTATTCTCGTTTCCGCGCGAGCTGAGAAGCGGCTTTCATACATTTTTTTTTTTTGTTTGTTGTTCAGGACCCTATTCAGGCATCAATCATCCAATATTTATAGCTTCCAATAACATAATAATTATGCTATCGTAGCTTTAAAATAATATGTTGCCTCTACAAAAGTAACAGTTGCAACAGGTTCATGACAAATAACAATAGTATGCGATGTTCTTTATAGTGGTTGGATTTACCCCAGGTAATTTGTCATAAGAGGGCAATTCTTACCAAGAACGCAAGCTTAAAGAAAGTGCAGAATTATTATTAGTTTGTATTGAACTTTAAAGAAAAAATTTCCCAGGAATAAATACGCAATTTAAAACAAATACCTAAAAATTAAGGTACAAATCTAAATAAAAACAAAACGTTAATTCTCTCCACAAGTATCTCTATAACAACATCCACAACTATCTATGTAGCAATATCACTTTCTATCTGCTATCTCTCTATATGAAAAAAATATGAAAAACAAGTAAAAGCTTTTAAATCTGTCAAGATAAACAAAATCTTTGTATTTGACAGATTAAACTTAGCAGGAGAGAGTATGAATCATACAAAGTTTAGTAGGATCCGTTCGCGAAAATAAAGCTTCCCACGAAAAATGAAAACAGAAAGTCAATAATGTCAAACCGAAGCCTCAGACTGATCGAGACTACTTTAATTGCGTTAGTTCAGTTTTTTTTTTTTTTTTTTTTTTTTTTTAGACGTTTTGTTATGTGTGTTCGTTTAACTGTCGGACACTCACTTGATGTCGTCACATTCTCTGCTGCTGCAGTGTGGTGTAATTAAATAATTATTATATCAATAAAGAAATCTTTCACAGCTAATTAGCTCGAGAGCTACTAGGGGCAATTGAAAAATATCTTCCAGTCCGTGATTCTGTCAAAAATTTCAAACGCGTCAGAGTTCAGGTGGAATTTGCAGAAGGTGCAGAACAGTTATTAAACCGGTTACGAAGGCTTCCGAAGGAATTCCAAATGCTACCAAAGATGTTCTTCCCACGATGGAGCAAATCTCTAACGCATATGGACAAATAGCAGAAAGAGCTAATGCCCCTCCCCCCCAAAACCCCCAAGGGATCTTGTTACGTCAAACCCAAAACCAAAACCAACACCACCAGACTGATTTACCGAAGAAGGTCGTAAACTACTTCGAGAGCGACCTATAGCGGTCTCCGCCGAGGTTTAGCAAGGGTGTGGGAAGACACCGCACGTGGCGTGGGTACCACTTGGGGTCGCAAAATCGGTGAGCAGAACGTTTTTTTGTTTTTTTTCCTCCTTTCAAAGCTTTGATAGGGGTGTAATTTTAGTTCTTGCCGTATGCCGCCATTTTGATAAGGGTTCAACTTTTGTTCTTGCCGTGGGCGCCATATGTCCTCGCTACGCATCTGGTCGCCTCAATAGTATGCACATATCGTGATAAATTATTAGATCGAAAAACCGCCACTGTTTGAGAAAAAATTGGATACCTTTTGTATTTCGAAAGTTCCGTGGTATATTTAGAATCACTGATAAATATAGAGATGAATTTGCATTTTTTATGAGACAAGTCGAAGTGGTTAAGAGAGCGCCCTTACCTGGATATATGTCATAGCCAGAACAATTACTATTCAGCACACCTCGAATTGAGGAAGAAGAAACAACTGGGAGTGGTACTGGTACGGGCACAAGGGGGAGTGGTCTAATTCCTCCATGCCCCATAAACATCCTTGCCGATGTTGAAAGACTAGAAATTTTGATTGGCGGAAAACGAACCGGTAATAATTCCCAAGAAATCGTTAATGAAACAGCTGATATTTGTCAGAGATTATTTACAGGAGGTATCGTGGACATTAATGTTTATCGGTCCCTCATTGATGAAATCGTTGATGATAGCAACAGCGGTTGAGGGTATGCAATTAGATCAGTGACAAGAACATAAGATGATAATACTTAATGCTCAACGTGGACCTGTAATGGTCAGGGTGATAAATTCGCGATTACCTACCTTTAAAGCGATCTACGGTGATGGACTCGGTGATATTGTTCTGGGTCTATTTAGAAGGATAGCCCCAACAGCAATACCAATTGCAAAAGCAACTGGGAATGAAAGCCATTGACGTAGTTCGTGATGAAGGTATTGGTGGTGTTGGTGATGTTGCCGGTAAAGCATTCTCAGCAATAATGGATAGCACGATTAATACGACGAAAAGCGCAATCAGTAAAATTGCCCAGCACTGAAGTTATGGCTGCAAATATTAGTACAATAATAAATCAAGGTGCAAATAATAAAACTAGCAGAGTTGGCTGGTGTCCCCATGTCAGAGAAAGAAAACAATATAACTGCAAGTTCAATAGCAGGAAGTGGTCTTCGTGCTAGGTGATACCAAGTATAATAAAGATGTTCAAATGTGTATCTGATCCCGCATTTGACATGGATGAGCAAGTTCTCAAAGATGAGTCTGTGCGATTATCAGTATTATTCTTATCAAGCACGTGTGCCTAACCCACGAGGAAGAATTGAGTTGCAAGTTCAGGATACAAGTAGATATTTGTTACCAGCTGAAGCATTCACAGATCGAAGGTAGACTTTTGAGAGCAGATGATACAGCATACGGAATAGGTGATCGAGTTGGTTTTGTTAATAATAGTATCATGGCGTTATTTGACAGTGCCACAGGCATCATTGACGGAAAGAATAATGAATCATGTTTCGAAAATATTGATGTTGCCACGACGATACTTGGCCTAGCAAGATATAATGATGATTACTCGAGATCAGCAGGTAAATCAATAATGTTTACGAAGGATACAATTGATCATCCAGAAAGCAGAAACGTAACACTAAATGCATTTGGAACTGAAGTTGCATCAATGAATGAAAACTTCAATTTGGGGTTCGCATCACGTCGAACAATGTTAAACGGCGATGAGGAATTTTCACGTATGATTCCACCGTCACATATATTTGTATTCTGTAGAAATGTTAGAAAGGTTATATTTGGCGCTAATCACACCGTGGTACTTGTCAGAAAAGTCACCGACAATGATGCAATATGGCGTGATGCTGCCGTTAATGCAGGTAAAGTTATATTAACAAAACTTTCGTTGTGGATGCCAGAAATGACTCCAACACTTGCCTAAGAACAACGATTGCTCTTTTTTATGGATCAAGGTGGTAAATCATCATTGTGATGGTTGACGATGACCACAGACAGTATTCAAAGAAATGTTGCTGGGTAATTCGCATGGTAGATAGCGTCACTGCAGGGGGTTTCATCACAACGACATATATTCATCGTACTTCAGGAAATTGGAAGTGTTGATTCGCAGGAACGAAATCCAGTGGTGTTTGATACGCTTGGAGTTAGTGCAGTTTTCTTGAGGATAAATGGACATCAAGAACCTTCTGAAGAAGTGTTGCTGAATTTTGAGAATAATCATGCCGCACGTGCTTATGATCAGTTGATGACATTTATGGGGCGTGATCAGAATGTTGATTCTGGTTTGCAGATATCTCAGCGGGATTTCACAACATTATATCCTATCTATTTTCGCTGGAACACTTGGATTTGTTCAGACATCAGTCGTTGATATACACTTCCGAGCTCGTGTAGCTCGACTACCTGCTGAGGGTTATAGAGCAATCGTTGTCATACTCTCAGATGAAACAAGACTATTTGAAGGTATTGGTGGACGAATTCCCCAGTGGAAAACATGTAAATGAATCGTTCGCGATCAGCAATTAAATCGCTCATGATATTATAATGTCATATCATCATTTTAGTGTCAGTCTGGCTCTGGTCAGATTAAAAAACTACACTCAGTATGAAAAGAGAACTGTGGAATAAAAATGTGACTTAAAAAGAACAAATAGAAGGTGGTCCGAATAAACTATCGTTGTCAGAACGTCAACTCAGGCACTTGAATGAAGCCAAACGATCAAAGACCGGCTTACGCCTTAATCTTTCTGCGATCGCCATTAAAGACATCGCTGAGATGAGTGGTATATTTCCACTTCTTGCAGCTATACCAGCGTTGAACGAAAATCAGACGATGATGTGGCAACAAAAAGATATGTAGACAACAACAACGCCACATCAGAACTAAGATCGATGATCGTTTACTATCCTCTGGTGATACAATGACTGGTTCTCTCAACATGGATAATAATAATATTACTGGTCTTAGAGAACCAGAATCAAACGATGACGCTGAAACGTAGAAATATGTCGACAATAGCAATATCCAGATGATGACCTCGTTAATGACAATCAATGATGGAAAGACCACATTCAGATCTGATTATACTACTCACGTAAACGCGTTTACAAATTTTCGCAGAAAACAAATAAAATCATTCATGAATATTTTTTTTGAAAATCCAGCGGTTTTTGATCATAAGCCTTCTGAAATAAAAAAAGATTACCGACAGTGTAACATATACAGCAGCGTCTGGGTCAGCATTATGGACACTACTCAATAAATCCATCAAACATAGCGCTGAGGTTACCGGCATAAACAGGTTCTCAATACTCGGCGCTACAAAGTTACAACATCTACCACAGTTTCTCCTCGTTATCTGGTTAATGGATCTTCCGAATCCATGTTATTGATACTGGAACAAACCGACGAGGAAATATTTGTGTTGGAACCCGAAGAAAAAGACTTAGATGTGTTGTTGTACTATTGGTGTCTTGAATTAGTCGCTAAACTACCACCTACTTAAAGTGTTCCTATTATATACATAATGAATCAAACCCCAATAAACAGTCAACGTTTGAGATACGAGCAAGCGTGTTCGTGGTATAAACAACTGAAAAATATCATCGACGAATATACAATAAGGCAAGAAAATACTGCAGACGTGTCGTTGTCACTGATATAATTGTATACTCTGTATCTGCTGTCATCGCTGAAATTGTAACGGTCATTGGCGCATTGTCAGTGTCATACGTGATAGCACCAGTAATAGGAATTGGTGTCACCGCTGTAAGCGGTGTTACTGGTATTCTTAATATCATCGCAAAGAAAATACCCACATGCGCGGTTGACAAATTACACAAGTATACAATAAAGATACATACGGCGACGCTGGTATTCTCCAAATTATCCTCGTTGATATCATATATCATCAAATCTCAACGATGGAATAATGTAAGATCAGGAATTTACAGAAATGATTAATAGTTACCATGAGGTATTTTCAATGTCATCGACTACATAAGACGATAATGGAACCCAGGTTTAAAAAATCGGTTTAAAACATCGGGATTTAGAATCAGGATTTAAATAATAATGTCGTAATGGCAAGAATTACTACAAAAGATTGTAGCTAATACAACACCGTTGAGAACCACGATGATATCAGCAAGCACAACTTATCCTGAGTTCAGCGTTAGCTTTCCATCTGCGATTCCAGTAAGGGAAATAGCACTAGCACAATTACGAGTGTATCATAGTTGGCCAAAAAGTAGTAGATCAAAATCATTCGGTGGGTTGTAAGCAAATTATTCACTGGTATTTGAGTATAACAATAAACCCGATGGAACACCAGATTGGAATGTTGTGAGTATACCTACTGGCAGTTATCAAATCGAACAGATCAACAATGAGTTCTAACGCAGAATCAAGTCTATCACAGGAAAAGAATCCCAAACAGCTATCACTGCTTCTGAACCAACATTATTGTCCGCGATAGAAATAAATTCTCTTGACTCCGCCGTATATGTAGGATGGCCAGAAATTCCGACGGTTTATCAAGGACCACCAGAACTAAAACGATGCGATTACAACATAGAAAAACGAATACTTTTAAAACTTCCAGAGTATCGAAGAAGTTATCCATGGCTGTATAGAACACCGAGTATAATACAAACTTTTATCGCGTCTACTGGCGAAAAGCTTTCTAAATTTGATCTTTCTTATGCATTTAGGTTTGACAAAAATAAAGGAGGTATGGTCTTCAACGATGAGATTTGTATTTTTTTCCGATAACATTAAATTTGAATACAAGCGAGAAAGCGATAATCTGCAAAATTAATTTTTCATTAAAACACAACATTATAAGGATGATGATAAGCATCAGATCATTGAAACTATGCAACATTTAAACCAAGTTGTATCAGACCTCGAATTTTTCAACAAAATCATCGTCAAGTATGTAAATATCATAGGGAGTGAATATTGGCCACCTGCTCACCCAACACTAAAAGTAAACATTAAACAATTATTTCTCGATCATTTTAAAATAACAGAAGAACAATTACTAATATTCGTAATACTAGAATATAACGCTAATGCTTTAAGAAAATCAGTAAACGATATCATCGATGAATATTATCCAAACATTATTTAAACATGGAGAAAAATGGCCCCTCCATGACCTACTGAGCGGTGGCTAAACGTACAAGCAGGTCTATTGTCAACTATCCTACCAGGAAGATCTAAAAATAACTTACCTGGATTGCACGTAGAGGAGGTATCACATGAAACTTGTGAACGATATGCTTTTTGTTGTTCTGAATTTATCAGAGACGAAGTCAAAAGTTGTAAATACAAGAAAGAGGGACAATCCCTGACTTTGCCAGGGACAGATCACCTGACGAAGTCAAGCGGGACAAGAAATATAATGTATGGAAAACAGCAAAAGGAAGAATAGCGGCAGTCATGTAATATTGTGCATCAACAAGCGGAGCAACTGCTTAATTACTCTACCAGAGAGAGATTTGCTTGAGGGAGTTATCTACCTTCATCCGGAGTGTTTTTGCATGCAACTACAACAAAATTCAAATTGAATTAAAGTAAATTCTGGTTTGTTAGTGTCTGAATCTAACACAATCGGGATATACTGAAATATTATTTTTTTTTGTTTATATTTTTTTGAATACGCCGATTTGGCTAATTATTTGCGACAAAGTGTATTGAACGCCTGCAAATATCAAAATATTTGCCAGCTACATATGTCGATGAAAATATTATTTGTTCGCCTGTCTGTACATTCATAGATATAACTGATTTAGCGCTAATATCACTATCACCGGCTTCTTCAAACTGACAATTCTGACTTTGTGCAATAGCTCGTACATTATTCAAAGAATTATCGAGTTTTATGCCATTGATGTGATCAATCACAAGGCCGCTTTCGATTAATCCATGAAAACACTGGTAAACAAATTTATGTGAATAATAACTTTTTTCCTGGCACTGAACATGAGATAACCAGTATTAGTAACAGCCCCGACTGGTTTTTCAGTCGACAGTGTCTAATTACACCATCACGATCTGCCTCACAATTCTTGATGATGGGATGTGTTACAAATTCATTTTGCTCCATTTATATAATATTATTTGTCTAAATTTTTATTTTGTTGTTGGAGTGAAAACCTTGCTAGATAGTCTTCTGCGTTTATTATTGCAATGACGTCTTTGCCGGAATTATTTTGTTATTATATTATCGTTTTAGCTCTCTTTATTTTTTACCAACGCATTTCACACACAGCTGTGCTTCTCCTCTAACTGCAACACCACACCTCTAACACGGTTTTGGTCCTAGACTCACTCTTCGCACGAATTGCATGTGATATCCACAGAATTCATTTACGCAAGCTTTATTACAAGGAGTTGTAGTGCCAATCGTTAACCATTTGTATTTATTCCTTGCTTGAATCATTATATATATATATATATATATATATATATATATATATATATATATATATATATATATATATATATATATATATATATATATATATATATATATATATAATTAAACTTCAGTTTAAAATACATTTTTGCCTTAACTATAATATGGAGGAATTATCCGCGACTGAACCCTCTAATACCAGACTTGATCTTGACAGAATAACGCGTAAATTACCAAGGCAAGCTCTGGATAAAAACTTAATCAATCGTATCCGTGAAGCCAAGAGAGAATTTCACAATGATGGTGCAGCTCATGTGTGGTCAACATTCAAAATGATGCGCGATGCCAATAGTGTTGTCAATGCTAAAATGAATGACCAACGAGCAGCGACGATTATTAATTATCTCCACAATAAAAGATATATTTTTGGAAGAAAGTTTATCGTAGCGGTAGATACCGCCGCTACAGACTACACATGGATTATCCGTGACAAACGTGGCCCTGTTCGACTGCATCACACTAGAAATATTGTCACGTTAAATAAAAATTCCAAACCAGGAATGTTGACTGGTATTGACAAAACATATTATGAACGAGCGTATACTGTAACTGCAGTTGTTTATGCGATATGTCCACTAAATGATAAATCTAGCGTTGATGATCTCAAATCGATGAAACTGTCAGGGTTAAATTATGTAGCTGAGCTAGTTAGAGAGCGCTTCACAAACGCGAATCGTGGGAATAAGTTAACAGATAAGCAACGTATAATAAGAAATAAATGGGCAGAAACAGTTAATGATGCCGGGGCGTCTATCAAAGATTTTGCTGAACTGGAAAAAATTTATGATTTCCAATAAGAGTGAAGACACTAACCTACCAACAAACGCTAATATTTGTTGGCAACTTGACCAGTCTCTCTTTTCTAGAGATATGGTTGCCCTGCGAAGGGTTGCTTTTCTAAAACTCCAGATTCACCTTGTTAATGCCTGTACCACCCAGGTCAAGTACAACACACGCAACGTCTTCTCCAATCATGGTCCTAATTGATTGTAGCTGTTGGGAGTGCGGAGTCAGCTTGAGTGGCTTCAGTATCCCAGTCTTCTGTTTGAGGGATTCTGAAAACTTGTTGCTTCTTCTTCTTCGTTGTGCCTGTGGATGTTGTGGTCGTACAGGCTCCCACTTTTGCCGCTGCTTCTCCTATTCCTCGTCCCAATTTTCAATGTGAGGGACAGCGACTCTCCGTGGTGGTAGTGGTCGTGGTGCTTGGAGCTGTGGAGGTGTCCTCCCCGCATGCTTCACTTCACACGTTTGCTTCATCAAGTGAGGAAGAATTGGTCTCATCTTTTCCTTGACCTCCTCTTTCTTCTTCTACACCTCCTCTTGAATTTTGGTTTCCTCAGCATTATCCTCCGTGGCTAGCGCGTCCAGGAGGCGATGAGCATATTCTAGGTGCATCAGGAGTTCAATCAGTTTTGCGATTCAGTTCATTGTTTGCTGTAGCTGATAGGTCATTGATGGGTTGCCAGACTATCGAACGTTTCGCATTATATACCTGAAGCACGGACGTGAAGAAAGACATCCCCTTACACAAAAACTAACAATGCCCACACCAAAACCAAAACATGGATCTCGCTGGCGGAAAAGAAACACTCACTTCCACTTTTTCATACAAGCACACTCTACTGCATCAAATACATACAACCCTGAAACAAACACACTCACTATCCTAAAAGCCAGGGAAAGCAATTGTTTATAGGCACACTTCTATCACTTGACTTACAATCACAAACGGATACCAACACACAAATACATATATTTGGCAATAGAGTAGTATCTCTTTTATAGAGATTTGGCATTGCCCTGAAAAGGGCTGTTTTGTTTGTTTGGGGTTTTGGCAGTCTCTCTTATCGCCTAAGATTACCTCCCTGTCTCTCAGCAATCTTTCCTACAGGATACGGTCTTCTTCTGCGGACGGATAAGAACTCCTTATTGTCAACACGGCAGTCAACAATTCCTCTTTCTGGCTCCTGCTGCTGTTGTTCTTGTTGCTGCCTTTGCTGCTATCTCTGCTGTTGTTTCTGCTGTCTTTAGCTCTCTGTCCACATCTCTTCTTGCTTCACTTGTTCTCTAAAGACATCTTCTATTAGATCTTTTGCCACTTTAAACATCCTGACATTCTCTATTTCTTCTGACGTTCGCATCAGGTTTTGCCTGACTCGGTGTAAATGCAAGTGGGCTTTGTTCAGCTTGGCTAATTTGGAAGACATGTTTACGTCTTGACGAGTCAACAACGGATGGCTCGACTGATGATGATGATAACATTGCATTAACGTCGTTTGCGTACATCGTGCTTGCGCGGCGATTTAAGTTCAGCAATAGCGGACTAATTAATTATTCGAGGGGGACGGAAGAAGAGCCTCATCCTCCAACACATTTATGCATACAGAGTGTGCTACTTAATTGTGTCCGATTTCGGGACGTTTTAATTCCACGGGACCAATGACGAGCGGGATTAGAAGCACTCATGCTCTTCGTTATATTGTCTCCATCTACTGCTTCGCTTATTAAGGGATTATGCACTTATAGCGCCACACTGGTACCGTGCTTACACCTCATCGGTGTAGTAGGTTTAATGTGTGCGTAACACACTATTTGATTTAATGTCTGGATCAGGCTGGGTGGCAGGGATATAGTTAGGAAGGGTGCCGATTGTAACCTCTAGGGCCAATTTAGATCCCTGTTTCCGAAAAAAAATAGCGTCCTGCAAAATTTTGAACAAATTTATCTGTGCTGTTGGATATTGAAAAAGAAAGAAAAAAATTTATATTAGTGTAAAGTGGACAACAAGTCCTACTTTGTTTTGGTTGGTTTTTATTTAAAACGTTATATAGTTAGGGGTTATAGATAAATAGATTAAGTGATTTTCCGCCTTGTGCTGGGGTTTGATGACTTGGGTGTTAGTAACCTTATAGAATTAATTTGGGGACTTAATTCCTATGAACAATTTAGGTGCCGCATTGTGCGGCGGGGCCTGATGGTCGTTGGATTATTGACCACCTTATAATTCTAATTTGGGGTCCTGCACAAATAATTTAAATGTTGATATCTCAATCATTGCCACTTGTGCGGCTGGGCCTGATGGATGGGATGAAGTCACCTTATAAGTTTTAATATTTATGGACCAAGTAAATGAAATAAATATATACTATATGTTACACTTCTTCACTTAGTGCTGAAAGATGAGAGACAGATGACAAAAGTTGTTAGTAAATAACGAAACGAATTTAATCTCCATGATAATGGATATTTTAAGATAAATTATCTATGACTCAACTGCATTACAGGTGTTGTAATATTGTGTATAATTATCTTGCACTCCATTAAATGGGAACCGCCGATGGGATTGAATAGCTAGAATTTACATGGCTTACATTTTTTATTATTCTTAACAGGGCCTGACAATTTTGGGATTTAACCATCATATATTTTTTATTCTAATGGTTCAAAAGTTTTATTAATTGCCAATGCTGCCAAGTTTAAGTAATAATTGCCTATATTAGTTTTGTCCGCCTTGTGCTGGGGGGGGGGGGCTTGATGGTTCGGGCTATTGACCACCTAATAATTATCAAATTGGGGCTTTATATAAGTATTGATATTAAATTTGTCGCCTCCTTGTGTGGCTGGACATATAAGTCCTGGGTTTAGACTGATTTATAGTATTTACTTGGGGACTTGCTAATTGTTATTGCTAATATTTATCTCATCATGTTGTTGATGGTTTTCAATTGAAAGTAATTGTATTTATCTAAATATTTATAATGAACACCAGCGGATCGACAAAATTCGATGTGTAATGCTGTACCATAATCTATTTATTCATCATATTAAATATTGCTACTGCTTTTAATTATAGTTATATAGGTAGTATACATGGTCTGTTACTGCATGCATTGCCTAATATTGCTTGATTAGTTCCTGTTACTACATGCATTGCCTAATATTGCTTGATTGGTTCCAGTTACTACTGCCATTGCTAGGCTGAGTGTTTGCAGTCACAGCATCGCCCAGGCGGGGGGTGGGGGGGAGGTCTGTCTCAATCGGTATAGGGTCCGACGTTTGCGCACCGGCAAAACGCAACTCCCTATCCGGCTGGTCTCCAGCGTTTCCCATATCTCTTGGTACATTTGTCCTCCCCCATCCCATCTCTACAAGGCCCATGCGTTGCTACCAGTCGACGTTTAGAAAAATTACCTAGTGGATATTTGTTACTACTGCATTGTTTGGTGAATTGGGAGATAATTTGTTGTACGGAAGGGTAATAATGATCCTTGATCGTCAAATTGGTGTTAGCGCAATAAATAATGATCCTGCTAATATTGCATGCTCATGGGGTTAGGTGTGTCTCAATCTATAATTGGTCTGTACTATTGTAATTTACCACTGTATTTCTTGTTGGTGGTTTAAAATATGAGTTTGCAAATGAATGGAGTTAAGGTAAAATCAGTAAGAGGATTAGATGTTTCTTTGTTTGCAAATTTTTTTTCAGAAAATATTATATATTATTATATGTCGAACTGATGTTAGGGTTATTAAACGCTAGGAATTCCGGGTATGTTGTTGGGGATCCTGTGTTTTTTGCTTGGTCCTAACAAGTTCCCGTTGTGCACGTATTTGTTGCACACGTTAATTACATGATGTAAATTTTTGGGAGCAGGATAATGAGGGCAATTCAAGCCCCAAGGTTTGCTGATTCGGAGGTCTTTTCCAAAACTGCTGGCTCAAATAGAGTGTTTCTAGTTTTGATTCTATTGATCATTTTTCTGGTCATGTTTATTTGCCAGAGTAGGTCCCTTACCTCTCCTTGACACTTCTTTTTGTAAAGTGTAAAGCTTGCGACCTCTTTTACTTTTATCCCATTCCTGTTGCCATTTCCCTATAACTTTCTTGCTGATTATGCTATAAATTTCTTTAGTGCTGTACCGGAGTGTAGTAGGGATAGTTTTTGAAGTTTATTTGTGGCTGCTTGGTCCACTTTTTCGTTACCTAGGATGATGTGGGACGGTACCCACATAAATTCGATTTTCCTGTTATTGTTTTCCATATGCCTCAGTAACAGGTTGGTCACTTATGCGAAGTTTTCGCGGCAGGTAGAGATGTCGGATTTCAGTGATTTAAAGGCAATAAGTGAGTCACTGATAATTATTGCTTTGCGGATATTTGTGGATTTCACCCATTGGATGGCCTCACTTATGGCCCAGAACTCTGCTGTATAGATAGAGCAATTATCTGGGAGTCTGGCTCCAAGATCTATGATTTACTCCGGCAATGCTATAGCGGCTGCCGTTCTGACGAATTGTTCGATTTTGCTCCATCAGGATAGATCTTAGTGTAATCGTGAAATAAGTTTTCAGTAGCGTAGAGTATTATGGATCTAATCTCTAAAGGTTTTTCATTGTTTGGTCCAAGCATAGTTGCGGTTAAATTGATATGCGGTATGTTACATGTCCATAGTATGGGATCCGGGTATTCAGTTTGTTCAGCCTGTATGTTTGAGATTCCAAGGTTTTTGATTAAGTCATGAATCTTCTTTTCTCCTGGTGGATCCGGAACTAACCTACGGCTGAAGGAAATGTTACATTGTGGTAAACAAATCTTAGATGTAAGCTTCATGGACCGATATTCTTGTCACATATCTTCATAATAGTTCCTCCCTTCGTAAGCGAAGGGGGTGGGGTGGGGTGGGGGGCGGGGCGTCTCCTGTAATGATCTGTATTTCTTCTCTAGAGGAATTGTTTTGCGCGCCTGTACATATGTGAGGGGCCTCTGCTTGAATATAATCTAATTTGTTCAAGAGGTATGGTTTTGACGAAGCATACACCTGGCACCCATAATCTATCTAAGATCTTATTAGTGATCTGTATGAAGTTAGGAGAGTGTCCTGGTCTGCTCCCCAATTTTGTCCTTTAATGTTTTGAGAAGGTTTAAATCCAGGTTGCATCTTTGAGCAAGCTCCTGGATATGATGTTTCCAGGTGAGGTGATCGTCAAAATACATACCCAGAAATTTACTTTCTCAAATTTGATTTGAGTGTCTTGAATGTACAAAATTGGATATTTTATTTTGCTCTTGGTACTTGAGGTGAACAATATTCCTACCGATTTCGCTTTTGAAAGTTTAAAGCCCCATATATCATCCCACTTTCCAATCTGTTTGAAGCTTGACTGGATTTCGCTGATCATTTTGTTGCTGGTAGGGTTGCCTGCCTACCATATGCCGCTGTCGTCTGAAAATTGAGATAAATCTATTTTTGTAAGGTCAACAGCGCGGTCCAGGCGATTAATCATAATGTTGAAAAGGGTGGGGATTAGGATACTGCCTTGTGTAATGCGATTTTCTACTACATGGGTGTCCGAATATTTGTCCCCTATTCTTTTGCTAATCTGTCGTCCAGTGAGAAAGGATGATATCCACTGGTGCAAGCTCCCATTGTTACCGTTGTGGTTTAGTTTGGCAATTAGGCCGTTTATCCACACTAGATCAAAGGCTTTCTCTAAGTTGAGGAAGATCGCTATTAGATTACGATCACATTTTCTTTTAGCGTTGAATAATAGCTTAATGCTCGATTCCAGCCGTAATAGTTGACATAAGGTGGACCTTTTATTGCCAAAGCCGCTTTGGTTTTTAGAGATTACGGTCCAGCATTCCAAGTGGTGTTTAAGCCTGTTGTTGATCATAGTTTCCATCACTTTGGATATATTGCCTTTGAAGGAGATTGGCCTATAGGAATTTAGTTCTGTTGATTTTTTTCTATCTTTTGGAATTGGGATAACTATTACTTGCTTCCAATTGTTGGAGATTTTTCCGGTTTTCCAGGAGGTGTTGATTACGTCCAGCATTATGGTCTCCATGTCTTCAGGTAGGTTCTTGTAAATCTCGTACCCTAGATTGTCTTCTCTTGGCGAGGTTGTTGTCCTTTTTCTCAGTACACTTCTCCACTCATGTAAGGTAAAATGCATATTTAGTGAACTGTAATCAGTCCACAAATCGGTAAAATCTTGGGGGTATTTATTTTTCCACCAGTTTCCGATGGGTTTGGAGCCTGGTAGAATGATTTATATTACTTCTCATTTCTGCAAAATGTTCAGCTAGTAGGTTGGCCTTATCCTTGTTGGAAATTGCTCACGTTATGTTAGGCGTAGGTTGAGTAGATTGACCTTTCATTGCCTTTATTCTGTTCTACACCTGTTTTGCATTGCTTCTATAGCCCAGAGACGAGCAGTAATCTTGCCAGCTGTTTGTCCTTGCCGTGCGTATGGGAAGTTTAGCTGTTTGCTCCTTGTTTTTGCAGATTCAGAAACCTGAAGAAAGGCCGGTGTGTTTGAATTTATTTCGGGGAATTTTTCGTTTCCTTAATGGCTTGTTTACTCTCTTCGTTCCACCATGGTAGAAGTTTTTTCGACATGTGTGTTACAGAATGGTAATAATCTCATTGCTATTTATTAAATACATTATTACGTATATGTAACTTAATTACTTGTTTATTAGTTTTAAAAGTCTTTTTATTTTATTGTTGTTTCATTACAATTTATTGTAATGATACTTTTCACTGGATTTGATATTTTTTTCGGAAATTCAGTCTTCTGTTTTGACCTGATTAGAACACAAAAGTGTTGCTTTAGCACTATTTTTTTGGAGCTCACCTTGGTTCAGAGATTGGTAAACACTGAGTGAAAATGATTGGTTGTTACCAAGGTCATGTTCTGCCCAAGTGTTAGCTATGCTGTAAACAGCTTTATTTTTAAATTCATGTCCAGCGTGAAAATTTGATTCTTAGATAGGGCCATTATGGCATACGTGCAATTTTATTGCGCTGTTCAAATTAAATGATCACGTAACCTGTCAGGTGAGCCATCATGTGATCTAAAATCGCGAGTTAAAACAGACATTTTGTAGAGATTTAGTCAGTTGTAGAAAAATACCTTCGGAGCTCATAGGTATTCTATGTTGTTGCCATTTGAGTTGATTTTCTTATTTAAATTAATTTATTTACCGTGGAAAATACTCTTCCTCATCAAAATTCTTGGACAAAGACAATTAGTGGAAATTTATTCTGGAATTCTAACCTGGAAGCAGTATAAATTGTGATTCAGCGAGGAACTGTTGACCTCATCTGACGTCATCGTTCTCCATCTTAGAATTTTGTCGGGATTCGAACTTGGATTCATTCAGAACTCTTAGTGATTGGACTTATATTTGTAAATTCCAGGATTAATATTTGGTTTATAGTCACAAACCGTAAGTCCTTTTTCATACTGTTACATTGCTTTCTAGGGAAATAAATTATTTTGTGAAATTTACAAAGCTTGCTGGCTTCACTTTTTTCTTTGTTACTTTGGTACGAACCTTTGTCACGTAACCAAGACAATTTGGCGCTGGTCTTGGGATATATGAATTTTTTCTAAAATATTTCAGAAAATTGTTTTTTTGAAATTTAAATTCCCCTAGTGTTTAAATCCCAAGTACTATTTCACATTTTGTTTGAAATCTTTAGTGAAAACAACAGGCTTTTTCACAATGTCATCAAAAGAGGAGACCTTTTTTTTTTTCTAGTCCAACTCAGGAGCAGTTGGATAGTTTGAAAAAAAGATGAACTGCTTGAACTTGAGAGAAAATATAATCTTTGTGAAGCAAAATCTTCCTTAACAAAACAAGAAATTAAAAATGTTTTGATTCAGTATTTGTTTGAAAAGAATGTTTTGGATAAAAATGTTTTAGCTTCGGTCAGTAAGTCTGTATCAGACTCTGACATAAACGTAAAGGAATTAAAAATCAAATAGAAGATGGAACTGAAGTTAAGGAAACTGGAGCTTCAGAAAGAGGAGGGAGAGAGAAACAAATGCAGCTGCAATTGGAAAAAGAAATAATGCAATTACAATTGGAAAAAGAAAAAGAACAAAAACATTTACAGAAAGAAGAGAAACAAGTGCAGTTGCAATTTGAGAAAGATGAGAGAGAAACAAATGCAGATAAAATTAAAAAGAAGGAGACAGAGAGAGAAAGGAAAGAAAGATAAACAGTTATAGTTTGAGAAAGAGAAGAGAGAGACAGATGCAATTGCAAAGAGAGAAGGATGAAAGGGAATTTCAAATTCAGTTAAAAGAAATAGAGCTGGCAAGGGAAAGGCACATTCCAGCTTCACATACAAATTCAAGTTTTGATATAACAAGGAATATTAGGTTAGTGCCCCCTTTCAGAGAAAAAGAAGCAAACAAATATTTTCCTCGTTTAGAAAAGGTCTCAGAAAATTTGAAATGGCCAAGGGAGCATTGGACTCAGTTATTACAGTGTGTAGTTGTTGGTTAAGCTAGTGATATTTACCATTCACTGTCAGTTCAGCAAAGTGCTGACTATGATTTGGTTAAGGAATGTACCTTAAAGGGTTACGAGTTAGTCAGTGGGGCTTATCGGCAAAAATTCAGGAACTATAAAAAAGAAGCTGTACAAACTTATGTTCAATTTGCAAGAGAAAAAGAGCAGTTATTTAAGAGATGGTGCTTAGCCAAGAAAGTTGACCACGATTATGAAAATTGGAACAACTTGTATTACTTGAAGAGTTCAAGAACTGTGTTCCT
Source organism: Megalonaias nervosa (assembly GCA_016617855.1). Classification (NCBI taxonomy): domain Eukaryota; kingdom Metazoa; phylum Mollusca; class Bivalvia; order Unionida; family Unionidae; genus Megalonaias; species Megalonaias nervosa. The sequence continues at coordinate 266,786 of JAECUM010092880.1, read as the reverse complement.
AGTGACATTAAGACTCATTTTGAAGAGCATGAGGTCGAAACCTTGGAAAACGCTGCTCTTGCTTGTGACAAGTATTCCGTAACTCATAAAGTTCCTGTTGTAGGCAAATCTTTCACTCAGCAGTCTACTGGTAAAAAGGTATTTCAGCCTAATACGACTCCTTCTAAAACCTTCTAATAAGTTTGATTCAAAATCCTTGTCTCTTCCTAATTGTGCCTATTGTATTTCTGATTGCTTCAAATTGAAATATAAACATCAGAATCAAGACAGACCTATCCCAAATGCTCTTATTTCTAAGAGGTCAATATCGCGGTCATGTACTGAAAGCAATACATTTGTTGGGTCTAAAAAACCCCAGTCTGATTTTATTATGGAGAATTATGAACCATTCATGTCGAAGGGTTCTATATCACTCTTCGGTGATTTGGCCAATCCTATCCCTATTAAAATTTTAAGGGATACAGGAGCTTCTCAGAGTCTTTTTTTATCAGGTACTTTGCCTTTTGCTGAGAAGTCTTGTTCTAATGAGAGTGTTCCCATTCAGGGAGTAGAGTGCGGCTTTGTTAATGTTCCTCTACATGCTGTAAATTGGTCATCAGACTTAGTTTTAGGACATGTGACAGTCGGAATAGTGTCTAATTTACCCGTTAAAGGCGTTTATTTGTTACCAGGCAAAGATCTAGCTGGAGACAAGGTTGTGGTTAATCCACTTGTAACTGACGAGCCTTGTTTGCATCAGAAAGTTGGTCCTATTGAAAAAGAAATCTCCGATTTATACCCAGCTTGTGCAGTTAATAGAGCTATGACAAAGAAAGCTCTTGAGAATGATTTTAATAAGGAAAGTATTCCTTTAGCTGACACATGTATTGGTCATACTTTTGATGAGGTCATTTTCACTCCTTGTTTGGATCAATTAAAAGGTGTTGATTACAGTGATCCTCTTTTAACTAGTCATTCTCTTTATTCTAATCAGGGTGACAAACGACAATCACTTGTCGTCGAACAGGACAAAGATCCTGAGATCTCCTGTTTGTTTAAGAAGGCCATTAGTGAAACTGAAGCTACTGAAGTACGTGTCTGTTATTTCATTAAAAGTGGAATTCTTATGAGAAAATGGAGACCTCTCGAGGTACCTGCTGGTGACGAATTGTCAGTGAACTGTGACATTGTAGTTCCAAAATCTTACAGACATGAAATACTTAGTTTGGCCCATGAAATTCCTCTGGTTGGTCATTTAGGGATTACTAAGACGTATCACAAGATATTGACTCACTTCTATTGGCCAAAAATCAAAAGTGATGTTTGTAGATTCTGTAGATGTTATCATACTTGTCAAATGGTAGGAAATCCCAATCAGAAGATACATAAGGTTCATCTTCAGCCTATTCCTGCATTTGAAGAACCATTCAGTAGAATTATGGTGGATTGTGTTAGTCGCTTACCTAAGACCAAGTCAGGCAACCAATACCTGTTGACCATAATGTGTGCGTCAACAGGGTTCCCAGAGGGAATTCCTTTGAGGAATATCAAAACCAAAACTATAGTAAAATCTATCATAAAGTTTTTACTCGGCTTGGCCTTCCCAAATCTAACCAATCTGATCAAGGGTCAAATTTTTTCTGGAATTTTCCAGTAAGTTGTGTACGAATTAGGCATCCAAAAATTTAAATCTGTTGCCTATCACCCTGAGAACCAAGGAGCTTTGGAAAGATTTCATCCAACTTTGAAAAATATGATTTGGTCATATTGTTTTGATACGGGTAATAATTGGGATGAAGGCATTCATACACTATTGTTTGCTGTTAGGGAATCAGCTCAAGAATCTTTAGGATTCAGTCCCTTTGAACTAGTTTTTGGACATACTGTGCGTAGACCATTGAAGTTGTTAAAAGAGAAACGTCTTTCTAATGAACATACTGAAATCAATCTTCTCGATTATGTTTCCAATTTTAAGTATAAGTTGTCAAAGGCTTGTGAGGTTGCAAGAATTAATCTGCACTCTACTCAGTCAAAAATGAAGTCAAGGTATGATAATGCAAAGGAAAGGAGTTTTCAGCCTGGTGATACAGTTTTGGCTCTCTTGCCCATACCACAAAATCCTCTTCAGACCAAGTATTATGGTCCTTACAAAGTTGAAAAGAAAGTAAATGATTTAAATTATATCATAAATACTCCTGGGAGGCCAGAACAAAAACAACCTTGATAACATAAATATGTTAAAGGATTATGTTCAGAGGGTTAGACAGGTTAATCAGGCAATTAACTAAGTTGTAACTGTCCCACTCAGTCAGGATTTAAGCCAAGGAATGCAATCGGACTCTATTGATTTTGAAGTAACAAATCTTCGGAATTCAGAAATTATGAATAATCTACACCAGAAACTTTCACATTTGCAACAACAAGAGAAGAATGAATTTAAACCGTTATTACTTGGATATGAGTACTTATTTCTAGACGTTCCTACAAGAACAAACAAAATCTATCATGACGTTGAAATTGTAAATTCCTCACCTGTGAAACAACATCCGTACAGGATGAACCCTCTTAAAGAGGAATACCTGACAAAAGAAATTCAGTATTTGCTGGAGAATGATTTCATAGAATCGAGTAAAAGTAACTGGAGTTCACCGTGTATACTTGTTCCGAAACCAGATAATTCTTTTCGCATGTGCACTGATTATAGAAAGGTGGACAGTGTCACTAAAACAGATTCATTTCCATTACCAAGAATCGATGACTGCATTTATAAAATTGGAAATGCAAAGTATGACACCAAATTTGACCTTCTGAAAGGATTTTGGCAATTTCCACTGACAGAAAGGGCAAAGGAAATTTAGGCATTCGTGACTCCAGATGGACTTTATCAATATAAAGTAATTCCGTTTAGGATGAAAGGTTCGCCTAGTACTTTTCAGCGTGTAATGAGTATGATTACATCTGGACTAGATAATTGCGACGCATAGATCGATGATGTCATCATCTACAACGACACCTGGAAAGAGCATTTAGCGACAATTCGGAAATTCTTTGACAGAATCACTGATGCAAGTTTGCCAATTTATCTAAAAGTGAGTTTTACCGTGCTTGTGTAACATTTCTAGGACATATCGTGGGAGATGGACAAGTTAAACCGATAGATGCTAAGGTCAAGACTATATCTGAATCTCTCGTGCCTATCAGTAAAAAGAAACTGATGCGATTTTTGTGTATGGCTAGATACTATCGGAAATTTTGTGCCAATTTTTCCATAATTTCTGAACCCCTGATACATTTTTTGAGCAAGAAAGCCAAGTTTCATTGGTCTGAAAAATGTCAGGAGACTTTTGATAAGTTAAAGGCCATACTTAAGAGTGCACCAGTTCTCACAGCTCCAAATTTCAGCCAATAATTTAAACTGTCGGGTGAGGCTAGTGATGTTGGGGTTAGAGCAGTATTGATTTATTAACATGAAAATGGTATTTATCATCCAGTGTGCTATTTCTCTAGGAAATTAAATAAGCACAAGACAATTTATTCTACAATCGAGAAGGAATGTTTGGCTTTGATATTGGCATTACAACCCTTTGAAGTTTATATTATTTCAGCTCCTTCTCTGATTATTGTGTTTAGTGATCAAAATCCCCTTACTTTAAGAGGCGAAATGAAAAACAAAAATCAGAGATTAACGTGGAGTTTGTTTTCACAGGAATACAATATTGATATCATGCACATCAATGGAAAAGATAATTTAATAGCAGATGCACTTTCACGATTATAGAAATATAGTTTCATGTCTACTTTGTGTCATTCATAAGATTTTATCTTATTTTTTTACTACATTCATATCTGATTTAGAGTAAAAAACAAAGTTTTATTTTAAACAAACAAGGCTCATTACATCATTCAAAAAAGTTATTTTTCATTAGGTAATGGTTGTTTTTAGAAAATGCTCATTGTGACCTTGATGTCAAGCAGAGAACTATATTATCTTGTGATTGTGAAGATTTTACTAGTTGTGCTTTAACATCTGGCACTTTAATTTCTGTCCAGTTTGAGCTGAAGTTTATTTTCTTCAAGTTATTGAATTCAAGTGATGATTTTCTCTGGAAATACAAAAGTGTTCTGACAAAATTCTTGGATAAAGACATTCACTGGAATTTATACTGAATTCAAAGCTGGAATAATATTTCTCTGATGCAACAAGAGACCGTTGACACATGAGTACGACGCAAGAAATAACAGACACGTTATCGCCCTCAATTTTGGATCTCTTTGGGACTTGAACTGAGTTTCATTTAGGACATTTTATTACTAGGACTTGTGATTGTAATTCTTGGATTATTTTTGGATTTAATTCGCAAACCCGTAAGTTCTTTTCTTCTCATTTATCACTTTGTTACGTGTCTATGCTCGTACAAGACGTAACAAGAAAAGAGTGAAGACAACAAGCTTTGTTAAATTTAACAAACAATTTATTTCCCTAGAAGAAAAAGGCAAAAAATGATGAAGAAGACTTATCGGTTTACGAATCAAATCCAAATTTAATCAAAGAATTAAAAAATTGAAGTTCTTTCAATGAACAGTCCTAAATTAATCTGTATTCGAGACCCGATGAAATAAAAATGGAGGACGATGACGTATGTCGTGACCTTCAAAGTGTTGGCGTGTCAACAATTCCTTGTTGAATCACAGAAAATAATATTCCAGTTTGGAATGTCTGAATAAATTTCTATAAATTTCCTTGTCCAAGAATTTCTATATGAGCACTAATATTTTCCAGGGAAAGAATCAATAATTCCATAAAATTAACATTCAACTCAAACTGGTCACAACAAGGCACCCTTAAGTTCGAAGCATTAAAACCCAACTGTGCTGTTTCTTCTTATGACATGAGTTATAAGACTAACTAAAACGCAAAACAGATTCCCTTATCCGGGTCACATGGTCAACTTCTAGAACAATGTAGAAAATTTTTTACATGCTAATTATCACGTACCGGATGTATGGTCTTGATTCCACTGAACGAATCTTACTCTTGCAAAGAATAAAAAGTCTTAAGAAGTTGTTTACTAGAACTCTATCTGATTTCTGAATCAAAGTCAGAAACTAGATACAATGTTTCAACTACTGGTTGTTTATCAGGTCAAACAGAGCTGAACTGAATTTCGAAAAAACAAATCAAATCCAGTAGACAAAGTTATCATTACAATAACATGTAATGGAATAAAATAAAAAGTATTTAAAACTAACAAACAAATAATTAAATTAAATATACATAACCGAGCATAGACTTGTAACACCTATCTCTAGGACTTAACTGGGAGGGTACTGACACCTTTACCCTATGATGATGAATTCAATGCTCTAAGAACAGAGCTGCAATGACTTCCTTTGCACGCAATAATTTATGTATATACCATTTCAAAGCTAAATGATGGTTGATGGTTATCCTAACGTTAGAATTGGGATTCAATTATTTTCTTCTTCTGGGAACCATCATTTCAAAGATGATGATAGATGGATATCTTGGCTTTATAAGTGGAACTCCATTTTATTTTCTTCTTCTGGGAATTCAACCTATTCCAGACTTTGTACTCCTTGACTCCACCATTTGAATTCCTGGTGAGCACCCTAAAATTGTGGAGATGTAGTGGCTCTATCTTCATCATTTGTCCACAATTCTCAAAATGATTTCTCATTAAATACAAATGTAGCTACCCTGATATGTACCAATCACACCCATCTCTCTCTCTCTCTCTCTCTCTCAGTTTTATAATTTACATCATATGATTGTTATTAGGAGGCTGGAGTTGACTTGTGTTAGCCTCCTTGTAAGACTCGCTATTATGACTATGCTTGGTGTCATTGTTGTTGCTTTTGATTTAATGATTATTCTCAGCACAAGAAACACTATTCATGGAAGCCAGTATAACTGGTGGAGAAAGAACCTGTTAAGACCCTGGTAAGAACCACTGACCCATGCAAAACTGCTGGCAGGTTTCTCACATACACTCACTGGTCTTAAACTAAGTAATAGATAAAAAGTAAAACAAACAAGTTTTGTATAATTCAACATATAATTTATTTCTCTTGAATACAAAAGTGAAAACTTAGAAGGAATATGCAGTATTGTGAATTAAATCATAAATATTCCATCAACAGTAAAAAATAGTGATTTTATCCAAAATCTCCATGAGCACTTTGTGACTCAAATTAATGTTTAAATAAATGATTCTTGTTAAATTATATCTGAACTCAACTATGATTTTAGATACTTAAAGTAGAAATTAATAGCTTCTCTTTAACTCATCCACAGATAAAAAAAAAAAAATTAAGGCACAGTAAGATGATCATGATGTGCGTCAAAAGTTCATTTCCAGAACATACTAAGTTGTAAACAAGGTCAGGTCTTTTACTTCAAGTTAGCAGACAACATCACAAATATCAGGCATACCTATTTTCAAGGGAGAAACTTTGTCCTGAAATCAAATCGAAATAAACATGATGTTCACAAATGATTATTATCCTAGAGTACATTCTACAGTCATAGGCAAAAAATAGCTACATAATAACGGTTTAAACACCATCTTATAATTGACAATTATGGACAAAAATAACCACATAATGTTATGTATAAATGACCCTTACAATCCACAATCATAGACAAAAATTCAACACAAAATATATAGTTTTAAATAGATACATATATCAGCAGATTAAATGCCAATTCATTTACAATATGTTTTTACTCAAAACACCCATTTACAAAATATCCAACCCATAAAGTTTGCATAATCATTAATGATTAACTAATTAGTGACATGTTTCATTCAAATCTTTGTTGTTCAATAACAACAAATATTACAAAGCCAAACATGATGAAAAATATTACAAACATTAGTCCAGAATGAACATAGTTTGCTATTTATTGTTCAACAGCATCAAGTGTTACTAAGCCAAACAAGATCAATGGTAAGGATGGCTTTTTGTTGTGGGCAGACTTTGTAATGACCAGAGCATATTATGGGGAAATTTCTTAATTAAATTTCTATGGGTCAAATCTGTACTGACCCAACTTTGTTACTGGCCAGCTCCGAGATCTCCAGTTACCCTTTAAAAGAGAATTGCCTTTGGACAATGTTTGATAAATTATCTGATCACTGGAGCAAGTGGACAATGATTGACATCAGCACATGAAGAATAGCATTGTTTCAAGTGAAATTATTTTCAGAGGCAAATAAACACAACTTTAATTTTAGTTAGTTTCTTCTAATATTTATTGCACAGCAATTTCAACATTATGTCAAAATACTAATAAAATAACTATGTCCATTCCTTTACACAGAATTTCATCCTCAGCTTGTGGCTTTTCAAAGTTCATTGCCCTTGGCCTGTCTAAGAAGAGAAATTTTTTGGGCATTGTAAAGACAATTTCTCTCAAGCTGTTTTGAGGCCATGATAATTTTTTTAACCCACCTCCCGATGTCAAGAAATTTTAACGGTCACACTTAATGGCACATATGCCAAAATAGATATAAACTCAGATTGGCCTTCCCAAATCTTTCCAGTCGGATCAAGTGTCAAATGTTATGTCTGGAATTTTCCAGCATAGCTATGCACGAAGTAGACATTCAACAATTTAAATCTTCTGCCTATCACCCTGAGAGCCAAGGGTCTTTAGAAAGATTTCATCAGACTTTGAAGAATATGATTCGATCATATTGCTTTGATACGGGTAAAGATTGAGATGAAGCCATTCATTTACTTTTGTTTGCAGTTAGGGAGTCCGTTGAAAAGTCTTTAGGATTCAGTCCCTTTGAACAAGTTTTCGGACATACTGTGCGTGGACCATTGAAGTTGTTGAAAGAGAAACTTCTTTCTAATGAAGATACTGAACTTAATTTTCTTGATTATGCTTCTGATTTTAAGCACAAGTTGTCAAAGAATGTGAGGTCGCAAGAGCAAATATGCATTCTACTCAGTCAAACATGAAATCAAGATATGATAAAAACTCAAGGGATAAAAGTTTTCAGCCTGGTGATAGAGTTCTAGCTCTCTTGCCCATTCCTCAAAATGCCTTCAGGCCAAATATTATGGTCAATACACCGTTGAAAAGAAAGTAAATGATTTAAGTGATATCATAAATACTCCTGGGAGGCGAAAAAAAAACAAAAAAAAAAAAAACAACCTTGCCACATTAACATGTTAAAGGAGTATATTGAGAGAGATAGCAATGAAATCACACAATTAGTTTAGTTGTACCTGTCCCACAAACTGAGGATTTAAATGAAGAACTTCAATCGGTTTCTACTGATTATGAAGCGACAAATCTTCGGAATTCGGAAATTATGAAAAATCTGGACCAGAAACGTTGGCATTTGCAACAGCAAGAAAGGAATGAACTTAAACAGTTATTATTCGAATATGAGCACTTGTTTCCAGATGTTCCTAGAAGGACAAACAAAATGTTTCATGACCTTGAAATTGTAAATTCAAAATTCGTGAAGCTACACCCATACAGGATGAACACTCTCAAACAGGAATACTTGAGAAATTAAATTCAGTATTTGCTGGAGAACGATTTCATAGAGCCCAGTAAAAGTGACTAGAATACACCATGTATACTTGTTCCGAAACCGGATAAAACTTTCTGTATGTGCACTGATTATAGGAAGGTGAACAGTGTGACAAAGACAGATTCATTTCCATTGCCAAGAATCGATGACTGTATTGATAAAATTGGAAATGCCAAGTATGTCACCAAATTTGACCTTCTAAAAGGATTTTGGCAAATTCCACTTACGGAAGGGGCACAGGAAATTTCGGCATTCGTGACTCCAGATGGACTTATCAATATAAAGTAATGCCGTTGGGGATGAAGGGTTCGCCAAGTACCTTTCAACTTTTGATGAATATGATTACCTCTGGTCTAGATAATTGCGATGCTTACATTGATGATGTCACCATCTACAACGACACCTGGAAAGAATATCTAGCCATGATTCAGAAAATTCTTTGAGAGACTTACTGATGCATGTTTGACAATCAATTTGTCTAAATGTGAGTTATGCCGTGCTAGTGTTACTTTTCTAGGACATATTGTGGGACATGGACAAGTTCAAAACCTATAGATGCTGAGGTCAAGGCCATCTCTGAATTTCCTGTGCATGTCAGTTAAAAAACAACTGATTCGAGTTTTGGGTATGGCTGGATACTATCGGAAATTTTGTTCCAATTTTTCTAATATTGCAGAACCCCTGATAAACTCGTTGAGCAAGAAAAACAAGTTTTTTTTTGGACTGAAGAATATCAGGAGGCTTTTGACAAGTTAAAGGCCATACTTAAAGGTGCACCAGTTCTTACAGCTCCAAATTTCAATGAATCTTTTAAACTATCTGTTGATGCAAGTGATGTTGGGTTTATAGCAGTATTGATTCAAGAAGATAGCAATGGTGTTGATCATCCAGTATGCTATTTTTCTAAGAAATTAAATAAGCACCAAAGGAATTACTCAACAATCGAGAAGGAATGTTTGGCTTTAATTTTGGCATTACAGCATTTTGAAATTTACCTTAGTTCAGCTCCTTCTTCGGTTGTTGTGTTTAACGATCACATCCCCTCACTTTCAGCGACAAGATGAAAAATAAAAATCAAAGATTATTAAGGTAGTGTTTGTTTTTACAAGAATATAATCTTGACATCAGGCATATCAAAGGAAAAGACACATTGATTGCAGATGCACTTTCCCGTGTATAGAAATATTATTTCATGTACACTTTATATAATTCATAAGAGTTTTTGTGTAATTTGCACCTCATGTATAATTAACATAGGATGAAGAGAAAGCTTTATTACATAAATCTTTCTTTTTCTTTATGGGGGAAATGTTACGTATATGTAATTTAATTACGTGTATCAGTCTTAAAAGTCTTTTTCATTTTATTTTTGATTCATTAAATTTTATTGTAATGTTAATTTTCACTGGATTTGATATTTTATCGGAAAAGTCAGTCTTTGTTTTGACCTGATTAAAACACAAAAGGGTTGCTTTGCACTTTTTTTTTTTTAGCTCTTCTTGGTTCAGAGATTGGTAAACACTGAGTGAAAATGATTGGTTATTACCTTAGGTCATGTTTGGCCCCCATGTTAGCTATGCTGTAAACAGATTTATTTTTAAATTCATTTCCAGCGTGAAAATTTGATTCTTGGATAGGGCTATTATGGCCTACGTGCAATTTGGCAAATATTTTATTGCGCTGTTCAAGTTAAATGATCACATAACCTGTCAGGTGAGCCATCATGTGATCTAAAATCGCGAGTTAAAACATTTTGTAGAGATTTAGTCAGTCGCAGAAAATACCTTCGGAGCTCAGAGGTATTCTATGCTGTTGCCATTTGAGTTGATTTTCTTACTTAAATTAATTTATTTACTCTGGAAAATACTCTTCTTCATCAAAATTCTTGGACAAAGACAATTAGTGGAAATTTATTCTGCAATTCTAAACTGGAACGTTATAAATTGTAATTCAACGAGGAACTGTTGACATCAGTACATCGACCTCATGTGACGTCATCGTCCTCCATCTTGGTACTTCGTCGGGATTTGAACTTGGATTCATTCAGAACGTTTTAGTGATAGGACTTTTATTTTAAATTCCAGGATTAATTTTTGGATTATATTCACAAACTGTAAGTCCTTTTTCATATTTTTACCTTGTTTTCTAGGGAAATAAATTATATTGTGAAATTTACAAAGCTTGTTGGCTTCACGTTTTTCTTTATTACTTTGGTACGAGTCTTTGTCACGTGACAACATGTACTCGGGTTTCGTTTTTTGTGTACAACGATGCCTGTGGGTCATCTATGCATATTGTACAATATTTTAAAACAGTGAGTTTGGTTCATCCTATGCCGCACATGGGAAGTGCTTTCGATGGGGAAAACCGATGTTCATCAAGAGCAAGAATGATGTATGGCTACATCGTCTGTGTTTGAATACCTCACCATAGAATGAAAGCATTACACTACAGAAACGTAGTCTGCTTATGGACTTGCAAATCTGCAGATGTAGAGGTATGTGAATTACTTGTTAATTTCTTATATATATATATATATTATATGTTTTAACTATTGTACTACCACGTTTATTTTTGTACATATTTTTCTGTAACTCCGGCTTGCGTAGCATAATGCAGATATTTTCTATTCTTGTGTGTGACTTAACAGGAGATCTATATTAGCACTAAAGTTGCATTTTATTAAGAAATGATAAGTACCATAGGATTCTTATCAGACACAGGTAGGTTCACTTCTGACCATGTTTCCGTAATGCTGTGCCTATAATGTAATTTGAACAGCTTACCGTATGTAAGGTAATTACGTGTTATCGTATTAGCCAGTATCATTCTTAGTACCCGGTGTTAGATGTATTTTCAGGTGATCAGATTTGACGGGGTAGCAGCTGTAGAGCTGATCAAAAAGCTGACCATTGCAGCTGTAGAGCTGATTGAACAGTGCTTTGCTGGTTGAGTAGTAGGTGATCGGACGTTGCTGACCGATTGGTGGGCGCTGATTGCCTGATTGACCAAGCGATTGAATGGAGGTCGGTGATTACCTGTAAACCCGACTGCTTGATTGACCAGTATGACAGGTAGCCACGTATTCTAGTGACGGAGTGTTTTGTGTAACTCCATACATGTATTCTTTTAGCCGTGGGCAAATTTGGAGGTTTGTTATACTCAGTGTTTTGGGACGGTAAAGATATATTGTACTGATTTTACTATATGAGTAAAGTACATCAGTTTTACTATTTGAGTAAAACACATCATTCTTTTCATCGTGTGAAATACTTTGAATCATTAACCTTTGTCCTTGTACTATATAAGATCATTTACTTGTATTCAAATTTTGTTACATTATTAGGTTCGTGCTGATTGTGTTAATTTGTCCAGTAATTGGATCTTACACACGCACGTATTAATCATAATAATTTTTTTCATTTGAGTCATTCATCAATAAACATAGTACATTGTTACCATCAAATCTGTTCTGTTATAAATCCGAACCTGACCCGGTTATCTTGTTACAGGGTGATCATCGTTTCCTCTCATCTTGGGGATGATAAAGACAGCAGGGGATGAGAGTGCATCTATTACATTCTGGTCATATTTATTTATTATCCACATCTTGAAGTTGCCGTAAAATTATGTCTTCAAGTGTAGACCTGAACGTTAACCAGTCTGCCTTATCAAATTTCCATTTTGGTAACCTAGTCAAGTTAGTAATTGGGATGGTTTGATTCAAGGTGATTATTACTGTAAAATGATCACTTCCTAACGTGCTAGTTGGTCCACTTCCCAGTCAGCTATTTCAGCCAATTTGGGCGTATATGTTGTGAGGTCTGTAGCTGATAAGGAGTCGTTTTCCGAATTAATTCCAGTACAAGCTCCATCATTCAAAATAACTCGGTATGAGCTATAGACCCATTCTTCTATTAGTTTTCCTTTTTTGTCCCTACGGTTACGCCTCTATCTTTCGCTATGGGCGTTACAGTCTCCACGTATGATGTACTCTGTATGGTTATTTGGCAATCATGTGTATGTCTGTGTTAATGTAGGAATGGCACTCCCAGAGTCATAAATATTAAAACTTTCAATAACTGAACGTCCTGTATGGATTTTTACAGCGTGAAATTCAAGAGAATCTGGGTTGATAGATTCTGATTGGGTACGTCCTATTGTGGAATTGGGAATGGAGTGGCGAATATAAATTTCCAATCCCCACTGTGGATTTAGCGTTTTTGATATGGCACATGGTCCGTCTCCATGAGGTGGATGATTTCATTTCCCTGGTGGTGTAGATACACTCATCTGATTTAGGGAGGTACGGTTCTCGGCAGTTTGCACATCGTATTCATTGATATATGCACTTGCCGGAATGATTGCCGCTACAGATGTTGCACCTTGTTTTGTAAGAGCATGTTCTGGTGTGATGTCCCAATGCCTTACAGTTGCTACAAAATCTGGGATTATTAATATAATCCAACACTTTGTAGAATTGTCCATTGGTGCCAAATCTAACAAGCAGGGGTAGGGTCTATGGGAATTCTAGGAGTATTCTTGACGTTTCTTGTCCATGGCTGTTCTTCAGTCTGATTGACGTTTTAATCGTGGCTCCTTGCCGTATCAGTTCTTCCGTGATTTTATTATTGGCGTTTTGAAGGTGTCTTCTGCTCAACTAATATACCTTTTTGTATGTGTACGTTGTTGTCGATTACTTCGAGGACGTCGCTGGGTCTGTTTGGTTATGTTAGGATTTTCATTCTTGATTTGGTTGTTATTGTACGACCTGGTGTTACAAGAGGTATGCCCGGTCACATTTCATGTATTTGGCCACTTGTTTTAGCGTACTACACCATACTAAAATATAACGCGTTTTCTTGCCTTCATAATTGAAGTTTCCTCCATGTGCTTTAGTTAAAGCATCAGCAATAATGCAAGTGCTAAGGTTGAGCGCCCGAGTATTGCTACTGGTTATAAATATGGGTGTGATCTCTTGGATGGTATTTCCGGGTCTGTTGAATGTGATCCTTTGGCTTTTGTGGTATTTCTTTCCGATTGGCTTATCCATTGTTCAGATCTATGGTTTTGTTTGCCCTTGTTGGGTCACTCTTCTTCTTTCCTGTGTTAATGCCGTCTTTCCATTTAGACGTGCCATTGGAATTTGGCTGGGTATCTGGTCCTTTACTGGATTTTCTGCTTGAGGTATTTTTTGCCTGTTTTGATCCTTCTTTCCTAACTGTCGACTTGGCCTTGGATTGGCCATTTTTATGGGTTTTCCCCTTGCCAACATATTTGACCGCTTTTACGGCTATTGGTGGTGCGGCTTTTTGTCCGACGTGGTGGGTCTAATGAGGCAATAATTTCGATTTCTTCCAGCGTTTGGTAATATTTGAACTCAGAGGTTTGGTTGCTATGTATCATTTCTTGTTTAATTGGATAATTCATTTTCTACCCTGCAGCTGACGACCTTATCATGAGGCTTACTGTTGTTGATGCAGACATACATGCTACATGATTCGATGTAGCTGATTATGAAGCCTTCATTGGTGGATAATTATTTGAATGACCGCGTCGGCATATGGTCTGATTGGTGATGTAATTGTACGTTTTAGTGTCCCGGTTTGCTCTTTTTTAATTATTGGCTGGGGGAAGTCTACAGATTTTACATTTCTGGTTTCTAATGGCTGTCATATGCTGCTAGGAAGTATTTCCTATGCACTCGGTTTGTCCATGTTAATAGAGATATCTGAAGCGTGCACTTGATTAACCATCTCCAGTGATTTCCAAATAGTTGGAAACATTGGGATGGTATCGTCTAAGTCCTCGGTGTCTGGGAATTTCCCGATACCACGAATGGATAAATCTGGGTCATCAGAGGGAGACGGCATAGTGGCTACAACCTCCAAAACTCGTTCGAGAATCACGCAGGCAGTTGAACTGAACTGAAATTGTCCCATGATAGAGCGAAAATCACTGGGTGAGGCTTGGGTGGGGGTGGGGTGTTTTTCCTACTACTATCATCACCATATCTGTTAATGGAGACGTTTACTGGACAGTTGTTTGGGGTAACTGTAGGGGAAGAGTTTATTTTCCCCATATTCAGGATCTTGTTGGTTTTTCTGACAGAACGTCTGAGTTCATATTGACTTTATTTCTGGTTTGTTGCAACATTTCCAAAAAGAAGTGCTAAATTTGAATTGAGTTCCAAGTAAGGTTAAAGAAGTCAGAAATTTCAGTCGGTATACTACTTCCTATGTATTAATACTTAATTACCTCATGACAATATAATAATATTTATTTATTTTCCTAATGTATAATAATAGTGATAATAGTATGGAAATTATAGCTATTTGCAGTTAAACTTACTTGGATTGTTCTGGTTTTAATGATTGACTAATTAAAAGGTGAACTGTAATCACTAGCAGAAAATCTCTCAGTGGTTTTCACGGTCTTGCCAACTTGTAAGAATTCCGCCCAGATATGTGCCAGTATGATTCCTGACACCAGTTGTGAGCGTAAGTTTACCATGTATATTATTTACCTCTTATTTATGTCAACTAATATCTGGTTTACACGAAATTTAGTTGTTTGATTATTAGTTCAGTGGTGAAAATAAGTAGTAAAGAGAGCAACTGGAGTAGAAATAAGAAGTAGTAATGCAGTTTTCAACAGCACATAATACAATACCCGAAGGTTTAATAAATCAGTTTTCCCCTACCTTAAATCAATTTTTATCTCCCTTTCCAAAAAGTTCTTAATTAATGTGGAGTCAGTTGTATGGACTGTCTGCTGGGCGGACTGGAACTCCGGCAGCTGGGCGGGCTGCTAGGCTTCCTCTGCAAGTCAAACTACTTCGCGCGCTGCTTCAGCTATCTCTTGCGCTGTGTATGGTTGTTGATAGCTAGGTTGCCCCTGAGCTAACGCTTCATTCAAATCTACAACTTTGTGCTTGTATGTAGGCACGTCTACTTCTTACGAGTGTCGTGTCCCGAGTGATGTTGACCACACCGCTTTATGTCTCAAGCGCGGACGCGATAGAAAACATCCCTGTAGTATTTTTGATAGGAGCGCTATAGATCACCTAATGTAGAGGGATAGAGAGAAGTGAAAAAAACATACATCTTTATAAACTATTCATTTCTTCAAAACAAACCACAGACAATCATTTTTTCCAAAATACATTTTATTCAACCAATAAACAAACAAACAAACAAACAAACAAACAATCAATCTAATATCAACAAATTTTGTTTTTCAAACAATAACTTATTTACATTGCTGACAACGTTGTGAAGCCCAGTTGGACTTCCACTGATTGAGGTCATTGAGGTCATAAGATCATTGATGCACATTAGATTTCCTAGCTAAAGACAAGAAATATCAATAATGGTCACAAAACCATCTATTTTGTCATCGTTTCTAGAAGAGCCACGATCAAAATAAGTCACTAAATGTTCTAAGGGATATCCAAAACTTCGTTGATGAAGAAAATACACACAATATTGTCCGCACACCATGGAATCTGTGCCTTTTTGTAATTTCACATTATTGAATCGTTTCGTATTGGTAATTCTTCTTACAAAGTCGATGATGTCTTGCAAAGGTGGTAATCCATACGAATCAAAATGCTCCACACGGTCATCATGGATAAAGTGGACGGCTACCCAGTCGGTTCCTGGGTGATGACTGTCGTCGGTGTTGATGACATAAGCTTGATGGTCGTGGAACCTCTGTCAAGTCAACGGCTCTACGCTTTGTCTCCGTACTCTGTGGAAAGAGAGCTTTGATGCGACGGATCTCTAGAGAAGTCAATAGATGGGAGGCATGGTCACGCAAAGCTGTATACCAACGATGCAACACAGCTTCTTAGGAGATGAGACCCTAAGAGTCTTCCAGATACTCGTCAATTTTTTCTATTTGGCTCATCATTAGGCATTTATCGTGTTGAATTTGATTGGGATGATCGTTTTCACACCCATAACAATGTTGTTTTGGTCAATGCAGTACTTTTATCCGCCGGGTGCATAGCAAAACAGAAAACTTAATAGTCTTCTTGTTCGGGCCATCTGGACATCAGGATATACTCTTCGTCTTTGTTTTTTTCTGCGGGTTCCAAGATATATTTGTTTTCCATTTCCAAACAAGTTCCACAATTCAAAGAGGGAAAATAGGCTTCCATAGCTTCTAATAGTCTAGAATCACTTCCCTCAAACTGTTGACTTCTAGAGTATTGTCGAATTCGGCATACAAGATGACATTCACCGTGTTGGGCTTTAGCTTCTACAAACTGAAGTTTCACACGCAGTTGACCGGATATTATAGAGTGGAAATGTCCTACGTTGTTTGGTTTGCCTGGAATGAAATTAAAGGCCCATAAAGCGTAGCCTCCTGCATAATCGTCGTACGAAATACCGTGGCTGGTGTTGGTCCTTACCTGTCCCTTGGCTTCGTACAGGGACAAGTACGATCTCAAGTAATTCTTCTCGGTAAACTAGGTACGAATCGTCTGGTACACCAGGTCTTGCCATAGCAACTGACTTCAATCTTGAACACTATGTAGTGTCTAAACTCGAAAGGATTGGCAGTGACGGCTCCGTCGACGGCTTCTTTGCTGACGATACAAACGATTAAACGTTTGGGTAAATGTCCTTGGAACAGATGATCTTCGATCTTGGATCAATACTTGGCGGTATTTCTGCTCAAAGTGTGGCTGATGTCGTTTCCCGCTTTAGGTAACACTTGACCGCGTCGCACGTAGAGTCTGGCTTCTTGGATGATGGTTTTGTACTCCTTGGCATCAGCCACCTAATGTAAAACGGTACTGCTTCGATTCAGTCTCAGATGGACATCCACTTCGTTCAGCAAATACTTTTCTTGCAACCATATGTCCAAATGCAAACGATCCATCGGTTTTAAACTACGTCCTTGTAGGATTTTCTTTCAGCGATCGTTAAAAAGAAACATTAGGAGGACGGTCAGCTGCTTTCACGGCTGTGTCGTTGAACTTGCCCTCGCCCACAATGTCAGATTTCCATACTACGCAAGCATCCTGATGAGTGTTCTTGGCGTCTTTTCGGTACGTCAATAGATTTTTGAGGTACGCTTGGTAAGGGTAAGTATCCATGCTGCTGCTTACCAGTTTGTTATTCGAGTACAAATCCACTTTGCTGAACAAGTAATGCATAAAATTGTTGACGGGAGCTACTCATCCGTCGGCTCCTGGAGCGGTGAAGTTCGTTTTGAGAACTTTTACCTTCTGGTATCAGTAACTGCTATTCAGATCGATTTAATATCTTGGGGTTGTCCTTTGATTTCAAATTTGATGGGGCTAAGGTCGTCAAAGAGAAGATGGGATGAAATTCTATTCGTTGGGATACTTTCATCGTCATCATGGTGGGTGGCACGGCAAACAGATACAGTTTCGACAAGGAACATTCGCAAGACTCTCGGTGCATCATTTTTTTTCTCTGTTTAATAATCAAAGACGTCTAATTCTCTGATGGTTTGTCTTCTTTTTGTCTATCTGGCTAGGTATGTGTGAAGACCTCTGGAGGGGTGTCTTCGTCGTCTCTTTCTGCCTTGTCCTTGCTATGGCGTAAGGGTAGTAGGAATGCCTATCTCGGTAGGGTTCAGTGCATTTATAGAGGTTTCCCTTCGGCCCAAACTGTCTTTTCAAGTTTGAAACAAGACATTTTTGCCTGTTCTCAAGATAGCATCTTTGGGATTTTGTTTATCAATGATGACATTTTGGAGAATTCTGTTTGCGTCAGAGCGCACCTCTCAAGGCGTGCAATCCTCGTGTCACCATCGGTTTCAAAATGAAGTCCACTGAACGAAACGCAGATTGCAGCTTATCTCCTGAACCATGTCTTCGCTGTCGAGCAACTCCTCGGCACAAAAGATACATGACTTATGTGTCGTTGGAGAATTGTTTTGGAAAATCGAGTTGAACCGTGACTGTCTTTTTCGAGAATGAAATATTTAGTCCCATATCTCCTTTCATACCAATGTTGACACTGTCGAAATACGACTTCCTGACAGGCAAATAATGATGATGTATAAGTTCGCAGTGAACGTGATAAGTATTTCCACCTTCTTCGTCTTCTTCGTTAGCAGTCACGGCAGAATCCACTTTGAAAGGAATGACTCTCAGCAACGGTGCGGCTGTGTGTCCCACCATATTCTACTCCACCACATCGGAGCACACAAAGATCAAATTCAATCCTTCCTTCAATTCTACCGGGTGACGAAATAACTTTAAAAATCGGCCACTGCTGAAGATGTGGATGTCAGGGTGAACCTGACCATTAGATAATGTGATCTTCTTTCCACCAAATATGCCCCCCCCAAAAAAAAAAATGGGATTAAAAGTGATGGACAACGTTAAGGTATCCGTAAATTTCATCAGTAAGCGATGAGCCACCTTATGGTACTTGATCTTGACAGTTTTGTTATGTTTGTTCAGGGCTTTACCAAACTGAATGTCGAAAATAGTGGCAATCGTTTCCATCAAATCTTGACCGTTGAAATAATAGCCTGCAAGAATTTTCATCTCATGGATGCTCAGGGGAGAATTGGTTTTTGTTTTTCTTTTTCTTTTAATTGGTATCCAGGTTTTCTTATACGCGTATATTCCGGATTCCGACCCAAAATTTCGCTTGATTTTCGGTGAGGTTTAGGATTTGTATGGGATGAGTCATTTCTACCAAAGCCACTTCCCAATGCGCTTTGTGATCCAATTGGATGGCAGGAGGCAATTTGGCCGTGAAATAGCACAGCACAAAGTATTGTGGGGAAACACATACATGGAACTGTCACTGGATAAAGTTAAGTAAAAGTGGTTCTTCATAAATCTAGAGTTCTGCTTTCCGAGGATCACTCGCGGTCAATGGAGTGTCAAAAAGAAGAGTTTTGTTGTTGTCACTGTTGTTGGCCGCAAAGCGCCTGTTGTTACCGGAATATTCAGGGAAGAATTGGGTAGGCGGTAACTGATGCAACTGCTCAGTAAAATGGTCCACAATCGTTTGTCTCCATGTTGCAAACTCAAATTGGCAATGTCAGCATCGATGACAAAATACACCACAAAAGTTTTTGAGAAAAAGATGATTTGCGTTTTAGGGACACGTTCTCTGCACGACACACACAATGGTTGCTTTTGTAGATCTTGCAGAGAAGAACTCGGTGAAGAAAGAGTGGTCACTATTTTTGTTGAGACTGTGTTGAACGGCATGTTCACTTCTTTTTATTGCCCATGACTTGCGAAGCGTCGATCCTTGAATTAAAACTCGGAGGATATCCTTTATAATGTACTTTGATTTCTCTGACACGTCATTTTCCAACTTTACGGGTTCTTCGATCGAGAATGATTTCTATGTCGTACACCTCCTCTTCTGTTTTGGTCACTCGTTGCAGCTCGAGCATGTAGAATGTTCCTTTTGACACTTACCCGTTCATGTCTTCCAATTTATAGTCGGCAGGATGACGGCCACAGAATTCGGAGGTCCAGTTTGGTAAGTAACCTTTGTCGAAAGTGCGTTTGGGTTTACCAATGCACACCCAATCTCCCTTCGTTAACACTCAACCTTTCTTGGGGACAGCTGTAGTAAGAGACGGTCACTTCTTTGTCGGGAGTCACTTCTTTGGTGGTGTTGGGGGGGGGGGAGGCCCATCCGATGCTCCGATTGTAAGATTGGTTGTAAGATGTGACCATTCGCGTTAAGACGTCGATATACTTGACAGTGTGTTGATGCGTAAAATATTTCCACATACGTTCTTTCAAGGTGCGTTGAAAACATTCCATGATGCTAGCTTTGTTTCCGGGATTCTCCGTGGTAAAAAAAATGAATGTCTCGTTTTTTTAATTCTTGTTTGAAAGCTTGGTTAAGAAATTCGGTTCCTTTATCATTTTGCCATCAAATGGTGACGACCACTTTGTCTCCACACCAATTTTAAGACTCGCACCAAGACTCGCACAAACTCAGAACTTGATTTGGAAGTCAATGGCACGACCCAGGCAAATTTAGAAACGACGTCGATGTCACAAAACAAATATTTGTAGCCTCGATTATAGGTAGCCAAATGAGAGACATCTGCTAAATTGGCTTGCCATTGATAATCTATACCCTCCACTCGGGTGCAACTTCTGTAAAAGTTTTGTCGAATGGGTTTGTGTAAGATGTACGTGGCTTGTTTTTGTAACCATCGCTGCACTTGAAGTAAAATGACGCTTTTCAGTCGGATTTTGGCAGCATGATACAATGTCTGAAATCTTCCGGAACCCGCAGGATGGGCTGGATCGTAGTAAATGCTGGCTAACATTAGGACTCTTTAACAAGTCACTCACTGTTCACTGATGCTACTCTGGCTTTAGCAAGGTGGTGATTTGGAAACGGCTTTACCTGTTCGAAGTGACACTGGAGTAGAAGTCGAAGGTAGTGATGGCGGTGGTGGTGGACATTGGATGGCTTTTTTCTTCCTTTTGTCACTTCTGGTTTCAGTTTTTTCTTTTTCACTTCTCTCGAGGGAGGAATGGACATCATCTTTTTAACCCAAGCTGTGTGTTCTTCTCGTTAAGTGTTAGGGAAAGAGTCAACTAATTTTCTGCAATCTTACTAGGGATAGCAGCCGCTAACGGTGACTGAAACACTTATCATACTCTTCTTACTCTGGCATCTGTTTGGCTGCGCCTGTCCTGGTCACAGGGGTTGATGTGGTAGTGATGGATTTTTCATGAGGATCTGAAACCTTTTAGAGTCGGTTGAGCTGTTTCGTCTAAAGCTTTCTGGTGAAGGAGCTGAAGTCGTTGCAACTCTTGGCCGTACTGTTGAGATTTTTCCGTTTTTGACAAATCGCTGAGATCCATCAACGATTGCAATTCGTGTTGTAACTGGGACATCTCGGTCAAATGAGGATTGGGAGGTAAATGCGTGGTGCGTTGTTCCTTCCAACCATGAAGTTCCATCTATAGTTTGTAAGGGACTAAAGTCGTTTCGTCCTTCCATCAGATTCCAAAGTACACATATGAGATCTTTCACCCAAGATTCTCCTTTTACGTAATCGGTTTTGTTTTATCTTGGATGGTTTTGTGAGGCATGAGCTCCCATGAGTCCTGAAATCATTGTTCCCATTACTCCTTTAAAGGTCCTAACAACAGGTCGAAAAATCCACCTCGTTGCACCAACATCGTTTTTTTTGACAAATGGGTATTTTCTTTTGTCCATTTGGCGAAGAACATGTCAATGCTTGGCTAAGCATTCTTTCTGATGTTGAGATAAAGATATCGTTCCTTTCAATACATTCAGACAACATTCGGATAAGGTATCTATGATGACTTTCGAGGCTGTTTGATTTGTTTTCGCATGGGTGGAGGGGTTTTGGACAGGACGGACAACACGTCCCAATGTTTGGCTAAACGAAGAAGTAGTTCTTTACTTTCTTTCCTTTTGGGACAGAAGAGGGATGGTTTCTTGGTGGTGGCATCTTTGTTTGTTCCGGAACTCACACAAAATACACTGACGTCGATAACTTGGCACAGGTCTTTTTATCTTACCTTTTTGGGGTGTATCTTTTGAGGAGGTCGAAGAGCTTAAGACGAGTCTTTTTGACGAACTCTTTCACTATCGCATCGCCAAAATATCTTTCCCTTTGCAGCAACCTGTTTTTCCTTGGACGATTGGGTAGACGTTGGTGAAACATTTTCTTGGATGTTGGGTCAATCGACGAAACTGTCCTTTTCTTTTCCTTTTTTGGACAGGAGAACGACGATTGTGGTGGTAGTGTGCACTTCTGGCTGGTAACATCTTTTTGCGTCCATGAGCACAGAAACACTGATACCCATCGTCTCCCGCGGGACTGTTTAATAATTGAATGCGTCGCCACTGATTGTCGATACGTCGTGTCAACTTTGTGACAGGCAACACTTGACGTTGAGGGTTTCGCAAGGGACTAAATCGGGACAGTTTTCGGTTGGATAAATCCTGTAAACTATGTAATATACCTGATCTCTCTTGGAGTTTGATTTTAGGGGAAGGTACTTTGTTAGCAGACTAAAGAGGAGGAGGATGTCACCACCGGAGAAGTTCCTTGAGACACGAGAGTCAATTTCTTCATCAGATGGGGAAGGATGGATGTGGGTTTGCCTGGCATCACTACCAACGGTGAATTTGAAGCACCTGAGGCAACTGAAGACGCGGTCACAATCGCTGCCGATCGTGGATTGGGAAATGTAAGGTTGTGACCGGGCTGCAGTGCCTCTCTTTTGAAAGAAGCTGTTTTCTTGGGACTTTCCTTATGACTTTTTTTCTGGGTTTTTATTTCTGGGGATGTGACCTGCTCTTGACACCACTGCTCTTTCTTGCCAGTAGATTCTCGTGAGGTCGGTGGTTCTCTTCGGAGTTTTCCAGGGTTCTTCCTCCACCATTTATACTGGCCACCATGTATAGCCTATTGTGTGCTGAAAAATGGCGTTAAACTCTACAACAACAACAACAAGAACAACCCACTACTCTTTTTCGTCTGGGAACGTTTGACTTTGTGAGGGGCTTTTTTTCTAGGGGGTCACTGCTGGGGCATTAGGATCCCATTTTAAGAGGGAGAGAATGATGACACCTCCTAGAGAACCGCTACCTCCAGGTTTCAAAATGATATGCAGTTTGATTTGATTGTCTCTTCGGGGTTCTGCAAGTTGCTTCACGGCTACTTTGTTTCTGTCCAACAAGCGTATGATTTGATGAGGGATGTGAATGATGCCTTGAAGTAACTAACATGCTGTTACCGTAAACCATCGTAAGACTTCTCTGAGACTGGCTTTAAGACACGAGCACGGATTTGTGGATTTTTTCGCGACTGATGCCGTACAAGGCACGAATCAATTTGACGGGAGGATGAGATTGACGGGACGTCATATTGGGGATGTGTGAGACAGATCAGAAGTGTCACCGGTTTTTTAGGTTTTGTCTAACCGATGTGGACGTGTACACGATACTCCCTCCGTCTTGACAGCAGTTATGAAACAGATGGGTACTAAATCGCAAATAATCGGGCTTAGATGGTTTTAAATCCACGAGTAAATAGGAGTGAGCGGTTTGAGTGGCATCGTTGTATGCACGCGTGAGTAAAGGAGATCCTGACTGTTTGGCTAAAAGTTGCCCTTGTGATTTATCTCTGGGACTTTTAAACAACGCCACGTAATGAGCATTGAAACTGATGGTACGATGGCCTTTACTTTGTTGAAACAAATTTTGGGTGATGTAAATGACACTGGCATTACGACGATGCCCTTTGCGCGTAAACCACAGTTTAATTCTTCTTCGTCTTCTAACATGTAGTAGAAGATGACCAGATGGGTTTGGCTGACAACAGACACGATTCCGTCGTCTTCTCGAGGAATGCTTTCCCCATAAACGATAGAATCCCCTTGACTTTCTCGCAGGAGGCTGTACGTCGATTGTCACTTTTTGTAACACTACACGATGCGCTGAGGTGGACGATCAATCAAATTCTTTTTTATATTCGATCAAACGTTTGACAAATTTGGTTTTGCCTGAACCTCTCCGTCCAGAAATTAACATGTTAAAGGGATGGCGAAGATCCAAGGGCTCCCAAATGTACCGATCTAAGTTTTCGTCGATGACTTTGAAAGTCGAGAGAGAGGTGGCTGAGAAAGCAGAGGTAGTCATAGTGAAGGTTATTATAAATTTGAAACGAACAGAAACAAGACAAGCGATTTTATACTGTTTTCAGGACACGTTTATTCAAAACTTTAAAACTGGACATTAAAAACAAAAATAAATAAAAACCAATTGGTTAGGTACATCGATAAAATACACATCAAAACGATCAAAGTGGAATACAAACAAGTCACTGTACAACATATTTGTAACGCAGGAGTGGTGTCCAAGGGACACTTGGTGATGTTCTTGAAGTCTCTACTCTAGTCACAGTCACACAGGTGTTCTCCCGTAATGGCGTTTCGGGGGTGTCAATGTCAATGACGGTCCTGTCCTGAATGGGGTGGTTTTCTTCGATGTCGGGTTTTTCTTCTGACACTGTGGCTAACAAGGGTTTAAAAGTTACATTTTCACTGGACGTTTGAATTTATTAACACAAATAGTTGGCATAGTCAGCCACTTCTTTCGTCCACGCCTCGAAACCAAGACTTTTCAAGTCACATACATCTTGTCAGTGAGGGTGCAAGTCATAAGTTATACACGCAGCTTCCTAAATATCCTCAGTGGTTAAAAGTTGGCAAATTTCTTTTTCCCGTAGAGGTAGAGAAGTATCGAGATAAAGCTCAAGGCTTTTAACAGAATGAGCACATTAAATGGAACCACCTTCATATTTTGGTGTAGGTACTGTTCGTAAAGGGTCCACAAGGAATCGGCTGGTAAACGAAACCGAGAAAGGAAGTCGCTAAGACGCACACCACACGACGTTCCCAATTCAATGGACACAGTTTGAGCAAAAAGTTTTGGTAATCCTCCACAGTCTGACTTTTGTCATTGACTTCCTTCCAAGGAATTTGTTGTATAACTACTGATAAAAGCCGTGGCATGGTAGAAAGTTTTTATACCCTCTCCTTGTCGGAGGTAATACATGCACTTTTTATACCGAGCGGATCGTACTCCAGTTGCTAATCTAAATTGTTTAATCACTAACTTGCACACCACACACCATACAGTATTTTCCTCTTTAACCAAGATAAGTTCGTGTTATAGATTTTGGTTGTCCTCTAAGTCTTCCTCTGGAATTCGTTGTAGTATGGACACCTTGAAAGTAGGATGAGTATCAACCAAATCCTTCTGGTCCTAGGGTAGTTTATCAATGTCTCACCACTGAAACGCTTTCATAAGAACCCGTCTTCTTATAGAATTCAGGTACCAGTGGTTCAAACATTGGTGAGGTAAAGGATGCAATTGTTCTTTGCGTTTCACGGGAATTTCGCCAAACTATTGGTAAATGCGTTCTCTCCACTCCACAAGCAAACCACGGATGTTCTCTTGTAAAGTATCCATGAAGAGATTATTGGGGTCCCACTAAAGGTAGGTAGTGACAAAGCGGAGACCATCAAGCATGTTGCAGGTGAGCTGAATCTTTCTGCTTCTACTCGTGAAGTGACAAACCGCAACTGAAGCACTTAACTTTACCACCTACACTTAAGTAGATAAATCCGGCTCTGGTTCATTCTTCGGGGGTTGGTCCTCCCAGATATGTAGGCCCCTTTCCTTGGATGGTTTGGTATCGACTTTCCAAGTCGCAGTATTCAGGCAAACGCACATTGGACGAATATTCTTCTTTCAACCGAAATAGTTCGAGCTGGCATTGATGACATCCCTATGGTTGAAACTGCACGGTATTTTGACGTTGAGGATAAAAACCAGTAAAGTGATAAGGTGTACTGTAACGAATGGCATCGCTTTCGCATCTGTCTGGTTGTACACGCACAGCTTCACTTTCCAAAGCAGGTGTAGCAGTAGCCATAGCGAAGTTCCTATGTTATCCTGTTGAATTGCTGAAGTCGCAACGTTAAGGCATCACTGCCATCGCAAGGCAGAGCATCGCACTCGACTTGTTAATTACTGAACTTGAATTGTGTCCGTCCGAAAGGATTCATATTTCTCCTTCGAGGTTTGTAGTCATGATGAACTTTCGGTCTTGGACATTTTCGATTTTTATATGCTGGCCAATATTGAAGTGTCAGTACGTTAAAGTGAAGTGGTTGGGAAGCCGCACTCGCTTCTGGTAAACGATATGATACGCTTTTTCTAAGGGTCGACTGACGATTTGGTGAGTGGGTAAGCGTACATTCTTCTGAGGTTCGCAGGTAGTCACTTTAAAGTCTTGATCCTCCATAGATTGCAAGGCTTCGTTCAACACGCCAAAGTTCACCACTTGACTGGTGCGATGATTTAGAGTCAATTCTTTCACTTTACACTCGATGTGCACTTCTCCTTGTTAGTTCCAGTATTTGTAGCCGTAATGTTTATAACCACAAGTAGCTAAACCTAGAATCTTGTCCTTGGGTGCTCGTTCGTCCAGGCTCCTAAACGGTCTCCTTCAATTTCAGGATAACGGTGACCAAGGCGATCAATGTAGGTGCAACTGTCATTATCAACATACAGGACGCGATCTCCTAACTGGTGTAAGGCTTCGTACAATTATAAGCGAGCATGAACTGTCGCGTAGGCTGCAATGATGGTATTTCCTAATTTGTCGGCCTGCATAAAGTCCAGTTCTTCTTCGTGATTGACTACAATTAAGTCTTCACGAAGGCCTTCCACGTGTTTCATGCATTTAGTTTTGTCGTGAATCATCTGGAAGTAGCCGCTGGGTTCTAACAAATACTCTGTTTTGGGTAAACACGGTCTTTGTGCCAATTTTCCCCAGAAACAATTTAACATCACTTTGGCAAACGATAGACTTCCTTCGTTTTCCTCGACGTGGTCTAAATTGATGCCCTCATGATCAAATTATTTCTCTTTAAATTGCCGTTGGTCCTCAGGATTTTGACACCTAGACTGATAGCCGCTAGCTTCTTGTTTCAGTTTCAACAAGGCATCCACGTAGTCTGCGAAAATGCATTTTTGAGTCTAGTCACCCTTGTGGTAATATTCTGTCTTGGGAAAGTGGTAAAATTTGTGGATTTCTAACAACTGGTATCCCGGGTCCAAAGCGATGAACAATTCCACGCTGACTCAGGTTCTTTTCAACGCGCGTTCTTCCTGAGTGTGATCACAAGGTTGGTCTGGGTTGCACCTTTAGGCACAAGTACGACACAATGAAAACATCAGTTTTCCTTGGCAATGGTGACGTAAAAAGGGATGGTACAAATCCGTGGGAGGCAAGACTTTACATTTACTTAGTCCTTCGTATTGTCGAGTGTTGTCCAGGTTGATGTGTTCTGTCAGCAATTGTGGGTGCCCTGCGGGAAAATGACAACATTTGCACACGTAAGGATACAGCGAACACACGTATAAGTATTTGATTTCTTCTTTCTTCTCGTCGGCGTGGTGCAGCAAACAGGTGGCATTCGTTCGTCCTCCATACAAACTATCCCATGGGTTCAGAGGGGCCACCAGCTTGTAACATTCCACGATGCATTTAAACTCGGAATCGGTTTTCAGACAGTGATCGTACATGTATTCCCACATTTCCACGACTTGGTATCCCTGCTGTTCTAACTTTAAGCGGCGTTGACACAGTAGCCTCGTACAAATCTTCCATGGTCCGTTGTAAATACTCATTTTTAGTGTCACGTTGAGGGTAGCAGGTGGGATATCAGTGAAAGAATCAACCGTTAAATTCGTACACGATCTTAGGGTCTTCTAAGTCCCATTCATCTACCGAATAATTTCCAATATTCCTTTCGCCTCCTCCGTTTCTGGCATGTTGGATCTATTTGTTTACCTTGTCGTACAAGTAATGTAGCCAGCGTAGGGCTTTGGCCTAGTATCGATGTTTGACAAAAGTGGTTGTTTGAGGGAGGATAACAGCCAGGGTCTTCTCGGACATGAATCGTGTGCAGTACACTAAGGAACACACTTTGGCAATGGTGCAGGCTTTATTCAAAGGATCAATCCATCTGTGCTCCATGAACACTTCTCAAAATTTTCTACAGCAACAACGTAAAATGTCCACGCCCGATCTACAGTACTTTAACATTTCTTCTTGAAAGTCAAAGGGGTCCGAGGCGTGAGTTTGGTACCAAGCGTGGAAAGCGTCTCGTTGTTCGGTGTGCATGTTGTCAGGGTTGCAACAGTGATCATCAGGCAAATGTGGCAGAACGGCATGTTGATTGGTTTCGGTATTGAAAATTGCGGGAAATTAGCTTTTGGCCATTTCTGTCATTCCAAACGTTTTAGGCATTCGACTCAAAGCATGGTCAAGTAACTCATCGAATCTTTAAGCTGTACTTATCCCACTTGCATGGAAATGATTTTGGCACCGTCCAAAGTCACTTTCGGACGTTCGGTGCTCTGTTCCGAATATTATTTCAGAAGAAAGTGACTATCGTATCCCGAGAAATTGTGAGTCATCACCGCGGCATAGCGATGACAACCTCCGATGCCTTCTTGACTCCACGTCTCATCGAGAGGGTCTAAGATCCATTGAACAAAATCGGGCAGCTTTATTCGGTCCTCGAAAGATTTTTGCACATACTCAAGGAGTTTTGCTACAGTGAGGGCAACGAATAGATAGGTTCCTGGATGCATTTTTCGCACCCTCGATGAGCCACGCAGAAATTAAAAATGTGAATGCCGGTCTCTTGCATGCATTCGAAATCGAAAAGGATGAAATTCCCTTTCTCCGTTTATCATCTTCCTCCTCCTCCTCCTGTTGGTGTTGGAATTTTTTAATGTAGGATTGGTGTTCTAAGTCCAGGATTTGGAAACAAATGGGCCACCGTTTCTTTCCGAACAAACGTGCGCCTTGGTATTATTGGTAGTTATGACTTGTCCACAAGTAGAGCACCATCTCAGCAATTGGTAAACACTTTTCTGCTATGAAACATGCATCTTCAGATGTTGTTGGTATCAGGTTGGGCTGACAAACGTGCGCTGACAAGCAGGGCACTGCACTCGTTTTTATCCTTCATCATGACAGGGTTTAGAGACCAAAGATCCTATACATTTTGATCCGCAATGCTTGTGTTGCACTCGATTGTTATATCCATAGTCACATTTCTCACAGTAATAACGGTATCCGAGAAATCCAGTGATACTGGGGAATGGCACCAAAATGTTCATCGTCATGATAGACGTGAATGTATTTTCCGGCTTTGAAATCTTTCCCTTGAAATATCATAGGTCTACGCACTTCTTGAGGGTGCACTTTCAACGTGTAACGTGGAGCTAGGACGTCTTGCAATTTTTGCTTTTCAAGATTGCCACAATGTGTGTCTTTGGACAGTCCAGCTTGCTGCAACAGTTCTACTTCTTTTCGTTGTTTGGCTTGGTTCGGTTTTTGAATAGTTTGCCAGGCTGTTTTCCATTCTGCCGTGTCGTTCTTCTCAGCATACGTTCGTCCCACCACGATGACGCCGGCTAAACACATCTTGTCTTGAGGGTTGTTAACTTGGACGATGCTACACTTGATGCCGCGAAGGTCGTTCACCAATAACACCTTTATACGTTCGGTCATTTTGGGAAGAGAAATGTGGGTCATGTACAGTTTCGCTTTTCCATCGGTGATGTGAAACTTGTCGTTGGACTGCTGGACGTGTTGAATCTTGTCGATGACTTTGGAAGGTGTCAATTCTGCTGGCCTGCTAAACTTCAAATGGGTGACTTCAGACTGTCTTGATAAATGGAAAGAGTCAAGCAATCGTCTTAGTTGGCTGAAAATTGGATTTTCAGTGTGGTTAACAAAGATTCCCACAAATCATTTATGAACCCCTCTGCTTTCTCCAGTTGTACGTCTGACTTTAAATCTTTAAATTTGACCGTTTACGTATAGGCCGTGGTTCTAAATTTTCTGGAACGAATGTGGTAATAATTTTCAGGGGTTACTGGTGGACTTTGGCTTGGACTAGATTCTATAGGTCTGGATGTAGACGTGGCAGGTGTGGATTCTGGCTCATTCATGCCATCGTCAAAATCGCTGGCATAGATTTGAACCAAGACTTAAGCTATTGTGCGATGTGATAGCTAACGTTTCTGCCTCTAACTTTCTTCTCCTTTCTCCATGAAATCGTGCGATCGTTTTATCTTGACTGCAAAATGTCAAATGACTCATTTTAAACGCCATGGTCCCCTATTTATATATGTAGAGTCAGTGTATTCGCTATATAAATGGCCAGTGTCTTCCCTCAAAGTATTCAATTCACTCTCAATCCTTCAAGAAAATGGAGGAGCCAACATAGATCAACCTTCTGCTCAAAGCTTTGAGAGGCGTCATACGAAGTTTTTCTTAGAGAAGCTGACGGACTACTCTCCCTCCTTTTGAGATGAAAGTCAAGATACTTGCTATATCTGCCAGAAAAAAGGACATTTGTCTTCAGAATGTTCACAACGTCAAAGTAAGACAAGAGTCTAGAGGGATAAAAGTCAAGATACCAGTTATCATTGTCAAGAGAATGGACATGGTCTTCAGACTGCCGTAAAAAAGGAGAACCGATCCAAGAAACAGGAGCATAAGGAGAGGGCTTCAAAACATGAAGAAGAACCTTGCGACAAGGAGGAAGAACCCATACCCACCCAGAAAGAGAAGAAAAGAAGACGAGAAGAAATTGAGGAAGAAGAGAAAAAACCTGTGAAAGTGAAGAAATTTAAAAACAGGAGAGAGTGCAAAGAAAGGAAGAAGCCAATGAACTTTTTAAAGTGATGTGTTGTGAAAATTGATTGTCACGTCTACGAGAATAGACCAGAAAGAGACGTGTATGTGTCTCTTGGTGTTGATGTTTATAATAATAATGACCTACACTCACGCGCTCACATATTTACATTACGGGAAAATAAAGCATTTAAGTTTAATTTGATTTTGGCAAACGCTGAATAGTCTCTTTTCGAGAGAGGTATGTGGCCCTGAAAGGGACCGTTGGGTACTTGTTTCTTTAAAAAAAACTCAGGAACAGGAGGCAATGAGCTTTAAGTGCCTTATCCCTTTGCCACGGCCAAGGCCCACTTCTTGACCTGCTACTGTTGATGATTTGGTAGAAATCACTACTGTTAGTATATCAGGCATAGTGAGAGTGTTGACGGGGTTGAAGTGTTTGGCTTAGGAAGGTCTTTTTCTTTTGGGTCGTATTAAAGAAGTCTGATACATTTGTTTCAGACACCTTAACCTTGCCAAAATGTCTAAGGGTACAGTTACCGTTTGACTCTCACCGTCCACCTTCTCTCCTAAACCTTGTATCTTCTCAGCTTCATCTTCGTCTTCCTGTCATTTTCTTCTTGCCTCTTCTTCTCGCTGTTGCTGTGGAATGGGAAAGGTTTGTTCTGCTTCTTTCTGCTGTTCCAAAAATTGCTCCAGTTCTTCTTTCTGCCTCTGTCAAAAATCCTCGACTTATGGTAGGGAAGGAGAAGGCGGCGAAGGTACTTGTACTGGAACAAATTCTCGTGAAGAAAGAAAATCCACTAAATTACATCACTCCTACTCTCCACGGCCGGTGCACTAAATTCATCGTCTTCATAGTTTCCGTCATGTTGTAACTCTGTCGCATTGATTCACTGCACACACGCGCTAGCGCACTTATATAAGGAATGTGACGTCACAGGTAGATCTCTTTTGATTCGAAGACAGACTCTACGCTTTGACTGAATTTTGTAACGAGCGTTTGAATTGGTGAAAGAAGACAATCCTTTTCGATCCGCTCTTCTGCTTTAAATACCCACCGATCACCTCATTCCATTCACCTGTTCGCACGACAAGATGTGGACTAACGAAAAATCGTCTACCCTTCTATAGGGAATGATGTTCAACCCGGACTATCCCATGTAGGTCAAATCATCATGGGTTATCACCAAGATCACCGATACGGCCATTTGGAAACGAAGGATCTATATGGATATGCAAGGCCATCTAAAGCTAGTCTTAATCTACGGCCCATATGTCAGACGAAGCATGAGGTAGAGAAGAAAACCCGTGCGATGCACTCTCTGTTAACTCCATGATGTTAACAAGAAACCCAAACGGCCAAGTTATATCTAGCGGCGTATCCTATTAAAAATTATGCGTTAGCCCCAATTAAGTGAGATAACGGAGTCAAAGAACTCCTTATATTTTTAACGTCAATATGAGTCAGTATTATTAAGGATAAAAGTTTGGAACAGTGCACAAAATATCAAATTAGGCAATAATGGTTTGATCGAGTCGGATTTCCAAGCCAAACTGGAAACCTTTATTAATGAGACATTTGTGTAGTAGCCCTGAAAAAGGGCTTTGGGAGGCAAGTGAAAAGTCTTCTTCCTCTTTGCATTCCCGCCGCACTCCAGGATTCCTAGAACTCCCGTTGCGTGAATGTCCCTAGCCCGTGGAGATCTGAGATGCTCAATGGTTTCAACCAAACCGGACAGTGGTTGTTTTTCGTAGCCTCAGGGTAGTACTGTGACAGAATGGGAACACGGAACTGCCCTTGCTGGGGTCTAGGTTTCCTGATCCTTATCCATCTCCAGGCTAAGTATTTTCAGCGCTGATGAAATGGTTGGCTTTTTATCCTCCAGCGATGACTTTAATACCAGGTCCAAGAGCCTTTGTTTGTCAGACTTGCATTCCTCTTCTTCAACTGAGCCCCTAGCGAGGCAGCTGTTAGTACCGTTTTTTTATAAGTTTTTGGTATGACTTTGGTATGATGTCTGTGTGATCTTATTTGAATTATGCATTCTATTATCCGGTATTCACTCTTTTGAGTTATTTTGACCATATCACTTTATAAGATAATAATACAAAATACATTATAAAGAAATTTATACGGAGTAAACCAGATTACATTATTATAAAATGCTTAATCAGCTACCTTTAATCATTTTTGTACGTTCTAAAAGTTCACACAAATGACACTTAAAAGCTTCCTAAACGCGTTTGAAACAATTCCTGGATCATGTACATGAGGGCTACTGCACACGTGTCTCAGATCAAACTGTTTGTCCTAACTTTTTTGTTGCTAATAAAACATTACCATAACTATTCAGCATTCTACAATGCATAACATTACAGACATGGCTCCTTTATAATCGTAATAGAAACTAAACCTTCTTTCCAACAGAATCAAGACAGACATGTGAGTGCATCTATTTTGAGAAGGAAAGGTTTTAGTAATGTAACCAATCACTTTATAAAGCTTCGTTGTAACAGTCCATTGATAGGATTGCAAATGTATGGTTTATTATTTGTTTACGTACTTGGAGTAGTATTAGGAATTAGATAGTATTTTCTTAGCTGTTTATTGTTTCGTATTTTCGTAAATACGATTCAAGTCAGAAAACAACCTTGACCTTACAGCTCATCTCGCGAAATCCACAAGAGAACATTGTCCCATACGTTTCTGACCTATATAATTGCATTTTAATGCTAAATCGTCAAAAACATAATACATAGGCTTTTCTTTTCATAAACTGTATATTTTTCGGAATATATTTGCCCAATGGTTTACAAAAATAGACAATCTAATGAACTGGTACTTCCGAAACACCACGGTGTCTGCCATTCTTTCTCCATTACTGGTTCACTTACAGTTACAAACTAATTTTCTGATGAAAAAGTGTGGAAGAGGCAGTTAAAATATCCAGATCAGCGATTCTGTTCTTAAACACAAATGGCTATTTAAATAATATTTTTAAAGTTTCGATACAAAAGTTTGAACGTTTTTTTCGTCAAAGGATAGGATGTAGAAATCGGGCAGTGATAGTTAATGGTCAATCAACTGTCAAAACACATGACCGTGAATATGCAAGAGTTTGTAAATTGATATTAGAACAGAATTCATAAAAGATGTGTTGATGCAGATCTATTGATATGAAATTATAAAAGGGATTAACTCACTGGGAAAATATTGCAAGTATGAATTCAATAAATGATTTTGATAGTTCTCGTCGCAAAAATGATAATTTCACCCTATGTATCTTGTTTATTTACTCACATATAATACATAAATAATATATAACAAATTATATACTTAGAATTTTCTTTCCTTTCTTCAGAAGTCTGCAGGGCGTTTCACAGTTACTGAAGCTATATAGCTCTCATGTGAGCCAACATTTAGCTAGAGTTGACTGTAACTGCAGAAATTGAAAAAACTCAAACGAAGAAGAAAATTGAGATCATTTTCAAGGTAACAAGCTGTAGGTCTAATATTACGTTAAATTAGAAGAATTGAAGCGCGGAGCTGTGTGGGTATTACAGTCGTGAAGTCACGTTCCGTCAACATGGTCGATTTGGATTGGCCGATCGATTGCAATACCCACCAATCCATGTTTTTTTTTTTTTTTTTTTCTACCAGAATGCTTACACGTGACAAGCTTGTATATAAACAGCGTCGTTGTTCCAAGGTGGGGGACAGATAGTAGTAATAGGCTAAGTGGGTAGACGGAAAAAGGATAGAACAAAAGGACTGGTCAGGATTAAGCCCTAGAATAAAGATTTGAGGGAAAGATTGATTAAATCAGGACAAATGAGAGAGGTAATATACGAAAACATTTGAAAAAGGAAATGTCATGTACGACAGTTTGAATTATAATTTGGAAGTTAAACTTTGAACTACAAGTTCTCAAAAGCAGAGGAATTTCCTACACACGAATTTCGGAACCCAAATTTCGATTCCGAAATTATTTTTTTTTTTTATCTCAAACAACATTATTTGTCCAAATTATATTTTTAACAATGAGGTTCTGTTTTAGTAGATGATAAACTTGTTTAGATAATCCAGATATATCCACTATGCTTCTATCAACAAGTATATTTCTGCGCGTAAAATTTGAATGTGTAAACTGGTAGAAGGATGTATTGTTTACAGATGAGACATTATTGAATAAATCTGTCCTGAATTTTTTTAAATCTTTTTTATTGTTGTTTTTTTTTATCTCTATTGCTAGGGTCAGTTGAACCCTGTTAACTTCAAGGTCTGAAAACGAATCTAAAATCCTGAGTAATTTTCCAGAAAGTCCTACCTTACAACCAATATGAAAGAGAAGGAACATTACCAATGCCTTTTTTTTCAGGAAAGATTAGAAGCATCAGTATTTTGCCCTTTAGGAAATCCATATCTTCTATGTCCTCATCAACCTCTTCCATTTCACCATTCGACAACTGGACCTCCTCATCCGAAAAATAAAAATATTTACGGGAAACTGGAGAAAAAGTTAAATTACAAGGGAAGCAGCAGCAAAAACAGACTCAAGAAATTCCTTTTGAAGAACTGGAAGAACCAGGTATATACCTTGAAGAACCATTCAAACATTTAACCAATAACATCGATAACAAAGTATTAAAAAAAGATGAGAAAAATCATTGGGGGGGGGAGGGAGGTGGAAAAAGTAAACATGGAGAAGGAAAAAGGAGAAATGATAGAACAAACATTAACAGAAAGTAAATAGAAAGAGGAAGGAAAATGGAAACTCTAGGGAAGAAAGAGAATGAAAAATTGGAAAAGGGCATAACAAGCAGAAATGGACAAGATTTAATATCAAATAAAGAAAAGGATAAGTCACTATTAAGGGTAGAAATTGGGGAAGTGGGGAACGACAATGGCAATTAATAGAACAAAAATTAACAGTCAACAAAGAAATAAAGAAAGGATTACAGAAATCGCCAGGAATTGCGGAGAATGAAAAATTTGATACAGACAAAGCACGAATGAATGGGCAGGAATTATCACAACAGAAAGAGAAAGGAAAAGAAACAGAACAGAGAAGACACTAGAAAGGATATCTATCAAAAAATGGGAGAAAGGAAAATTGAAAAGGAAATTCAAGACTTAAAATTGAAAAAAGAGAAAGGAAAAGGTAAGTCACTAGAACAAATAGAAAATGGTAAATTGAAGGAAGAAAAAGCAGAAAAAAAGGAGGAAGAAACTCCAATTATAGAGATAGAAAACTTGAAAAGTAACGAAAATGAACCAAATTCCACAACTTCAAAAGAGAATAATGACAACTGTGATCTGATAAACCTAAATGTGGGGAAACAAGTTTTGTAACAACAAGAACAACTCTGAATAAAATAGAAAATACAAGACTAGCAGATATAGACTCCAGAAAGGAAGGAAAACTGAATCGAATATTTTTGATCGAGATCCAACTCATTCTAGGGTAATATTAAACTATATAAGAAATGCACCAGATTTTCCAATGGGTCTTCACCTGAACGAAACAAAAGATCTACTAGAGATACTGTCAGAAGCTAGATTTTATAACGTTAAGGGACTCGTCCAGTTAGTTGAGAAAAGACTACAGAACATAAGAGAATATTCTCGATATGTCCCATGAACAATTATATATATATATATATATATATATATATATATATATATATATATATACCTATATATATATATATATATATATATATATTATTTGAATAGGTAGAGAGTTATATTAATACAAAACTCTAACGAATGTTAGTAATATCTAAAATAGTTGGAAATCGATTAGTTATTTGAATAATATTTAAGTGTGGTTTAGTCAAACTACTTACTGCAGACGGATATTCCAGTAAGAATCAGGCGGGTTGGAATCCCATCAGGGCCTTATGCAGTCATAAATTGTATAGTTCTGAAAACAGATAAAAAATTTCATCTGAATTGTTTCAAAGAAAGGATTTGGAGAATAGCATTTGAAACTGATTATCAATTAAGGATTGACGTATAACTTACCCTATTTCCAAGAACTTGCTTTGTTGTAATCGATGAATTGGGGACCAATTCTTAGAAGGCTGGCGTAGACCTATGCCGCTACCTCGTTTATCCTCAGATCAGCTGATTTTAATAACATAAGGTTGTTGTAG
Organism: Megalonaias nervosa; assembly: GCA_016617855.1. Taxonomy (NCBI): domain Eukaryota; kingdom Metazoa; phylum Mollusca; class Bivalvia; order Unionida; family Unionidae; genus Megalonaias; species Megalonaias nervosa. The sequence goes on along the minus strand of JAECUM010092880.1, from coordinate 229,815 downwards.
TAGAGCGCAGCCATTTTGAAATATTCCCTCGTAGATCAAAATGTTTCTTACCCGTTCGCGTATTTTGTGCAACACTACAAGATTTTAAAATTAAATTACCTTGAAAAAGGAAATTTCATGTATAAAAGTTTGAAGTATAATTTGGAACTTAAACTTTGCATTACAGTTTCTCATAAGCAGAGGAATTTCCTACACATGAATTTCGGAACCCACTTCTTATCTCAAACAACATAATTTGCCCTCATTAATTTTTAAAAATCAGGTTCAGTTTTAGTAAATGATGAACTTTTTTAGATAATCGAGATATATCCACTATGGTTCTATCAACAAGTATATTTCTGCGCGTAAAATTTGAATGTGTAAACTGGTAAAAGGGTGTATTTTGTTACAGATGAGACATTATTGAATAAATCAATCCTGAATTTTTGATCTTTTTTATTGTTGTTTTAATCTCTGTTGCTAGGGTCAGTTGAACACTTTTAGCTTCAAGGTCTGAAAAAGAAATCTAAAATCCTGAGTAATTTTCCAGACCCTTGAGATTAAAGACTTGGTGTCAAATGTGGGATCATAATGATCTAATCAAAGAAAAGAGAGTAACACCATAACACAGTTCTTAAATTTTATTAATAAAATTATCTTCTTTCTTGAAAAGTCTGGTACAGTTGATCATCCTGGAAGAAGGAAAAGAATTAAATAAAACTCTGGCTCCAGCAGTAGTAGATAAAATTTAAAAAAAACCAACAGTTTAATGTTTTGTTTCTAAAAAGTGACTGATTAGGTTTTGAAATGGTGCAAAATACACATTTATTACGTTTGGAAGACATGAATATGAAATCTAAAGCAAGAAATGAAAGTGAATGTGTGACAACAGAAATTGATGATAACAGTGATGGAATAAGGTCAAGGGTTTCAAGTCCCTATGGTAAACTGGAAAGTAATTTAGAAGAAAAACAAAGGACAAGTTTAGCAACAGAAGTTAAAGATACAGTACTCATCCTAGCAGACCATAAGAAATCTACATTTGAAGATTTTGAGTCAAAACTCAACCAGTTCGATGATACTGCACAAACAAATTCTTTGCCACGATCAACTTGTAGTAACTGTGGCCATCGTAGACAACCTCGTTGATAAAATTCATTCAAACGCAGATACAACTTCAGTTGCTGTTTTTGTTGATAGCGGCTCTACTTCTTTATATCTGCTTGCAACGTCGACGACAGTTAACGCATATTTGTATGTGCACGATTGACGTCCACATGTTTTAATGGTATTGTGTGGTAAAAATAAAATATCTGCTTGATGAACTTCATTGAGAACGCTGACATCAAAATGCGGGTGTTGAAATGTTTTTAGGTGGAAGTAGATAGATTTGCCATTTTGCCTGTCGTGCTATCCAATTTGCAGCGACAACACGTGATACTTTTGCTGCTTCAGCAAGTTAGCTAATCGCTTCTCTGCCTCTCCAATATTCTCTTGGACTATAATAAACCGATTCCATTATAATATTTATATAATTAATTGCCAGACCCTAGCATTAGTTTACCCTTCATTCAGATTTCACCAGAAAACTAGCGAGTTTTTCTTTGAGAGATTTGTTCTTTATAGAATATAACGCGTGAATCAATTTTACATCTGCAATATGTCGTTGTTGTAAATCCTTGCTTTTATACGAAACATCATGAACGTAACACGCTTGATCAATTGTGTTTTTTGGATAATCTCTAGGTCTTGGTTGATCTTTTTTGTCAAGTCGGATATCAAGTCGAGTACCAGGACCAGAATAATTGTATCCGGATAACTGTTCTTCCCCTGGACACTTTGCCCTATGGTAATTTTCCCATTAAAGTAACGATATCACCACCTATCTTCGTAGACTTGTCAAGAGAGATAAATCTGTATTTGCTTGTACCACATTTTACACACTTGCCTGTAAGTGCACGCTTGTTATTTTTTGTTATTATTGTTGTTAATCCACTGGTAGGGGTGGATGCCTTGCATCGAACGTAATCTAAATTCATACTATTTATTATTATGGATATAACTGTCTTCTCAGCGACACGAACACAAGAGCCAGTTAAACATCACCCAGTACTACCGAATTCTATAAGAATGATAATAATTGGTTCATCTGGGTCTGGTAAGACGCAGTTGTTACTTGATCTAATAATGAGATGGTTAAATTGGGATAAGTTATATTTAGTAGCGCCATCTGTAGATGATCAACGATGCTGTGAAGTACTTAAAGATTTTAATGAAAATGCAAAGTCGTTATATGAAGAAGACGGTCACGGTGTCGTCGATTTTATTACTGATATTGAAGAAGCACCGTCTGTGGATGATCTGGATGGAAGTATTAATAATTTAGTAGTATACGATGATGTGATGCTGGACAATTAATCAAATCTTGCCAGAATATTTTCCAGAGGCAGATACAAAAATACAGACGTGATTTATGTTACTCAGCGGTATACACAAATACCAAAAGTGATCAGAGATAACTGTAATATTTTTAGTTGTGTTTAACGGAGTAGATAATCATACGCTGCAAAATATTTATAATAATTGGTGTTCAGGAGACATGGATATGATCAAATTTAAAAATTTCTTTGCACACGCGCAAGCTAACCCGTTTGGTTTCATAACAATAAATTTACATGATCCACGATCCCGATATCATAACGAACTTGATAAAATATTTAGATAAAAACCAGAGCAGCAGAGTGTGCGGCCGCACGTGTGTGACCTAGACATAAACAGAAACACAGATAAATTAAAAAAGAAATACATCAACGAACGAGTAACGAAAACGAGCTAACCCACACGTTTTAATGTTAACTCGGTCTGTTTACTGCAACAACTAAATAAGTTCGGTTAAAGAATTCTGTTTAGCGTTATTGACCTTATTTTTCATTTTCGTAGGAACCTTTATTTTTCATAAATAAGGTCTCTAGAAAAAGTGTCCGTTCACCCTCTCTGCTGCTTGTTCTCATGGGGGCTTTCAAATTGCCATTCTTCGCAAACACTTTATTACAAACTTTACATTTGAATGGTTTCTCTTGAATTTGTATCATCATGTTCATCTTCGACGGAATATTCTGTAACATTCGTTCGGGTTTCGCGGTCTTAATATACGGCGCAAAGAACTACTAAGAAACACTAAGAGGCTCTAAGTGTTAGAAACTGGGCACTAAGAACACAGTAAAGCAATAAATGACCCCAAAACACAAATGGTACTAAAAGAAATCGATAAATATTAATGCCAGTATTGGGCCTTATCTTGGAATAGGCCATTGCTCGCGAGACTGTGCGCAACAACTTAGAATTCATAATTCTCAGAGGAATTAATCAGTTTGTATATGATATTCTGTAATTACATTAAGTATAAGAATAAAGATTCGTTACCACATAAATTCTAAGTACTACTCTGCTATCTAATTATTTCATATTAGTTTTCAAAGATCTCTCTCGCTCGCTAGCTCATATTTATTTAATCTTTCTTTTTCATGTCATTTTTTAAAAAAATAATTGTACTTGAAATATGTTTGAGAAAAATATTTGTACGTGAAATATATGTTAGAACAAAAATATTTGTAATGTGTGTGTGAGTTTGTGTGTGTATGTGTGTGTGTGTGTAACATTAACAATTTTTCTGTCCTATGATGTCAGCAGTATGTCGGTTTATAGTCATGTCTGGCACTGTGGCATCTTATTGCAGACAGGTTGCATTATTTCCCACCCAGTCACATTATCCTGACTCCAGGTCGAGCAGTCCTAGCACTAACCTATTAATGCTGAGTACCAAGCCAGGTAGTTTCTAGCGCCATTTTTTCATAAGTCTTTGGTATGCGTCGGCCAGGGCTCTAACCAACGACCTCCTGCATCCGAGCTGGCAGCTCTGACCACTTTGGCCACCTGAGCGGCTGTAATATTTGTATTTGAAATATGTGTTTGAAATAATATTTAACAAAGGAATATATTTAAGTATTGATTTGTTTATTTCTTCTTCTTTATTTATATATTTACAGTATTCATTTTTGTAAGTACTAACATTATTTCTTTGTATGATATTTGTAACAAGTTTGATTCTGAGTTGCTGGAAAAGAGTGAATCATTACATTTTGTTTACAGAGTTCCTACAGTCGTGGAAATCATGGAAAAGTTTGTAAATTACAGAAAAGCCTTTTATGTGCCTTGAATAGATTTGAAATTTTCATAAGTCATTCATAGTTTTGGAAAAGTCTTGGAATTTGGTTATTTTACATTATTCGGTCGCATTTTGATTTGCCAATGCAAAATTAATACCAACCTACCTAATTTAAACAAGGGATTTGTGAGAGCAGGTTCCCCTTAAATTTAATAGTCAGACTACATCCATGGATTTTACCGCTATTCAAAATCATTGTAATCACGTCACTCAAAATATAATGGCCCATCCGATAGGATGAAATATGCCCAAAGCCAGATGTAAAATATGGTGTTGTGTTAAAGTTACACGTTAGGTAAGACGTAAATGTGCGTGTTAGATAAGTATTAGAGGTTGTACATTTACATGTTATGTACTATATATCTTAAATTTACGTAGTAGGTACTCTTGAAATTGTTAATAAGTTCTTGAAAAAGTTTTGGAAAGTCATGAAATTACATTTTACATTTTTTAAAGGCCGCAGGAACCCTTTCTTTAAAAATGTTGCACAGAAATAATTGAAAAAAAGGATAGTCACTGTGGAACAGTTTCATCTTTCACAGTAATGAAGGTTACACTTAGGTGCTCAATTATGTCTTAAGGAAATGATCAAACTTTAGTCCTAAGAGAATAGCTTGAATGTAGGAAAGATCTAATGGGACCATTGCAAAGATTCACGGATATTACGCCTACTACAAATTGTTGCCTGATGTATCAAACAGAGAGTCGTTTCATGAAAAGAATATTTAGAATGTATTAAAGACCTAAAGGGATTGTTCCTATCACCCGAAGTGTTATATTTCATAGTCATGAAGACTTTTCTAATTTGTTGCATGATGCCCGCATGCCATCCTTGGAAATTTAATCATTTAAAGGTATGGAAAGTATTAAAAGAATTTGTTGCGGAGAAAGAATACATGGAAGATATAAAAGGTCTAAAGTGATTTTCACTTTTGCCATATGTAATTATATTTAACTGCTGTGGGGGTTATTCGAAGTTGTTGCAGTATGTTTTCATGTCATAAATTTCGAATTTAGTCACAAAAAGACAATTTTAAAAGTAGGAACGGTATTGATGGGAGTTCTTGCATTAAACAAATATTTTGAAGATATTAAATGACTAAAGGGATTTTCACTATTAAACCTAGACTTATATTTCACAGTTATGGGAGTTGTTGCACAAATACATGCACACCATTTCTTGGGGAAAATTAATCATGCAAAGACCATTGTGAAGGTAGTAAAGGTCTTCATGGGAGTGGTTGAAAAATATATATTTGGAAGATATTAAATGGTAAAAGATCTTGTTACTATTGCCCCATAGAAGTTATTGGGAGTTTTCCCAAATTCTTGCATGATGCTTGCATTCAAAATTGTGCAATTCAGTCATAGAAAAAATTGATATAAAGGTAGGAAGACTGTCGAGGGGAGATGTAGCACAAAATGAATATTTGGAGCATAATAAAAACGGAAAGGGACTATTACTATTGCATTTCAGGCTTATATTTCACAGCCTAAGGTGTTTATTCGAAGTTGATGCATTATGCCTACATGCCTTTGTTTAAATTTAGTCCTAGAAATACTATTTTCAAGGTAGGAGAGATATAGAGGGGATGTTGCATAGCATGAATAGTAGGAAGTTATTAAACATCTAAAGTGATTTTGCTGTTGCCCCAGACTTGCATTTTACAGTCATGGGTGATACGCTCCTTTCTTTTAAAATTAATACTATTGTACGGGTAAGAAACGTCTTCTAGATGGTTGTTGCAGAAAAAATATTTTAAGATATTAAAGGTCTATAGGTGTTGCTAATATTGCCTTATTGAGTTCTATTTCACTCAGTGGGTTTATTCCATATTAAATATAATTAGGTGTTGTTACTATTGCCACTGAGAGATGTATTTCACAATGGGGGTTATTCCATATGAAAGTTCTATAGGTGTTTTTACTACTGCCCCATAAACATATTTCACTATGGGGTTATTCCAAGTTGATGCATCACATTTTTTAAAACTTCGTCCTAGAAGGACAAACTTAAATGTAGGAAAGGTCTTGCAGGTCATTGTTGCTTAAAATTAATATTTAGAAAGTATTAAAAATCTCAAGGAACTGTTGCTATCGCCCACTTGGGTTACATTTCACTGCTACAAGGGTTATTTCAAGTTGCTGCGTGATGCTTTCATGCCATTTTGGGGAATCTAGTCTTAGAAAGACCGATTTAAATGTAAGAAAGGTCTTGAAATGTGTCTAGGATCTGTGTACCTAATACAATATGCATGTAGACATAAAAAGAGATTGAAAAAGAAATTTGAGGGGCTTTTGAAGCTATCTTCTTTACATGATTTGAAAAAAAGAGTATAACATTTCATGGTAGTAAAATATATGGCACCTATTGTTACAAAGGATTTCAGCTGAAAAGTGTCTGAAAGAAATCGTATGCTGGATTAAAAGTTATTGTCATTTAATACGTGGTACAAATGACAAAACAACAACTAATTGATGATTATAATAATGTTATTTGCATTCTTATTTACAGTGTTATAAATATCAAACAGACAAAAATTACACATATTATGAACTAATTTTGTGTTGGCAACTGTCCTGGATGACGACCTCAGCCTCAAGATGGGAGAAGCCTTCAACATATGCTATCATATGTATCAGTACCTTGAAGCTGATGAAGAAATAAAAGCTGCTTTAAAATTTTTGACCAAACTTGAGACGATAACCTGAGGTGTCGAAGTACTGAATTCAACATATATCCATATACATGCTGTGATGTACTAACAAAACTCTATGGTCTTAAAAGTCAGTAACTGAAAAGAATCAAAACCAATCGTTTTGTAAAATTTAAAAAAAAAAACATTCCCTAGAATACAAAGTGAAAATTTAAATTCATCATACAGTATTGTGAATTAAATCCCAAATGTTCCAAAACGTTATATAAAAGTCCAAAAGTATAGAGTATTCCAAATGAATTCCAGTACTGTTCTGAATGAATCCCAATCTTGAAAGTGCCAATGCACCAACAACCTGGAATAGCCTAGAAGTGTTGATGTACTAACAGTCTTGATATATCACAATGATATAATCCAAAATGTCTCTACATGAATTCACAATAATCCCAAAATA
>JAECUM010092880.1:0-220000 GCA_016617855.1 Megalonaias nervosa | reverse complement strand
GAAAAGAATGTTTTGGATTAAAGAGCTCTTTTCTGTTACTTATTTCAAGAGCATAGACTGGTATCAGGAGATAGATTTCTTTGGCATTTAGAGTACTTATGAAAAATATAGATCAATATCATTATTTTTGGCTACGTACATTGTAATGTATATTTAACTGTGTCTTCACATATGCATACTCTTCATCAATTATCAAGTTTATTAGAAGTTTCTCTGATTTGTATTGGCAGTTGTAGAAATTAGTCTTTCAGCTTCATCAACTATTTCGTTTCTGATATTGTTTAGATGGTCATGTCTACTGATCCGTTGTCTTTAATTTCATACAACACTACTGTAACAATTCACTTTATATAGCTTCATTGCAACAATCCTTTGATAGGATTGCAAATGTATGATTTTATTATTTGTCTACGTGCTTGTAGTAATATTTTGCAGTGGTTAAATAGTAGTTTTGTCCCTGCTTTTTTTCCGTATTTTCGCAAATACGAGTCAAGTCAGAAAACAAGCTTGACCTTACAGCGCTTCTCCCGAATTCCACAAGAGAATATTGTCCAATATTATTTTGACATATATAATCTAAATCTTCAATAACATAACACCTAAACTTTGCTTTTCATGAATTGCATATTTTCCTGAAGATATTTGCGCAATGAAATACGAAAACAGACACTCTGACCAACTGGTACTTTCCAGACACAGCGTTGCCCGCCATTATTTCCCCGTTACTGGTTCTCTTAGAAGTTATAAAATAATTTTATGACGAAATAGTGTGCAAGAGGCAGTTAAAATATCCAGATCACCGATTCTGTTCTGATCACCGATTCTTTTCTTAAAATACAAATTGCTATTTGCATAAAATTCTTAAAGTTTCGATACACAAGTTTGTATGTTTTTATCATCAAAGGAGAGCATGCGGAAATTGGGTAGTGATAGGTACTGGTCAATCAGCTAAACACGTGCCCGAGAATGTGCAAGTTGGTACCTGTGTGGCTTTAATTTTGCTAATAGCCCTCTAAAAATAACAAGAGATTCCAATTAGACTAGCGATTATCTTTTATCATTCTGAACAGAACTAAGAGAATAATTAGTAAAAGAAGTATCACTATGAGCAATAACCCTTGAATGATCAATACTAGGAACAAAGGTAACCTCATTAAAGGATTGGCTCATACATGTGTTAGCTAAATGAATAATATTGTGATCAACATCATTCTCAAGCACATCTTTGCCTTTGCACTAGTAACTGCACAAGATGGATATAAACCAGGGTTTCAATTTCAATAAGATCAACTAGATTTAATATGTTGGAAGTCCTAATTGTTTCATAGTTTGCTGGAAAACTCCAGACAAAATTTTACCCTTGATCGGTCTTGACAGATTTGGGAAGGCCACAAAAATGTGAAAATGTGTCAAAGCTTTTACTATGTTCTTAGTTTCAATGCTCCTCAGAAGAATAGGTTTTGGAAATCTTGCGGACGCATACATTTGTAATCCACATATAATGGTTGCTTAACTTGGTCTAACGAAATGGGTCGGCACAGTCTAGCATTATTTCTAATAAATGGTTCGTAAAACACAGAAATAGGTTGAAGATCAGCCTTAGCTATCTTCTGACATTGTTTATACAGGGACAGATGTGCTGTACGTTTCTGTTCTAATTCCTATCATTCAGACTGCATTTGCATTTCCTTTTCATCATTTTGCATTAATATTTCCCTCGCATCTTTTGCATTTGTATTTGCACTGTTCTTTTATCATTTTATTTCTCTTGCTTCCATCTGTATTTGCATCTCTCTTTTCCTTCTCTCTGTGGACCGTTCCGGTGGTCTAGTGGTTAGAGCGTCCGCCTCGGATTAAGAATGTCGCGGATTCCAACTTTGCACTCTAACACCAAGAACACAAGAACACTATATATGTGTGTGTATGTGTGTGTGTGTGTGTGTGTGTGTGTGAGAGAGAGAGAGAGAGAGAGAGAGAGAGAGAGAGAGAGAGAGAGAGAGAGAGAGAGAGTGTAACTCGTTATAACGCGATCCTATGCTCTGGGTCCAAAGAATAACATCGCGATATAAGCTGCTTCGTGTTAACAATGTTTTCGAAAAACCTCCCCATAGAAATTGTGCATTGAAATTTCAATGTCGTCAGTTTTAACTAACTTCTTGATCGCATATTGTTTGTTTTGTTCGACGGGTTAAATCAGACATCAAATATACTTCAATTTTCAATTGTATACATGCCAATATGAAGGAAACGGTGAAAAGTGAAGTTAAGGCAACATTAAACGCTGTGCTGGAATTAAAAATCTGTTACGGATACGGATAACAGGCTTTTCCGAGAGCTTTGTAGTTGGGATGTTAAAAGGATGGGTCACCTGTACTTTCAAAAATGGGAGCCACGCTGCCATCACGTATTAAGTGGAAGCGCGTTATAACGAGTGGCATTAAAACGGATATATATATATATATATATCTTTTAATGCTTCAATTTTAATTGGATCCAATGCTTTTCCAAATTATTGTTTCCATCATCAGACTTTTCCTTTTTATCTCTAGTCCCACACAACCAATCAGTGTCTTTGGGCAATCTGACTAAAATCAAATTTCTCTTGCTCTATGTGAAGATCTGACGACAACTGCATAAGGGTCATGTTCTGGTGACCTTTTAATTAGCCAGTCGATATGCAGTTTTCAAAAATCTGAAAGTGAATCAAATCGTTTCGTACACATTCATACTTTTCATCCACAGTGCCCTGTCTTCAAAGGCGAATCTATTAGACTTCATCTGACTGGTTGGTAAAATTAGCGATTATGGTAATAACATAGGTTACCAGAATGTGACCCATTAGCGGTCGCTGTGAGAACTTCATGTATAACAGAGGAGATCTGATTTTCATCAGATTGTTCCTTTGGGTTGGGCACAATGTGTGAAATAGCGTTCAGCAGAGCAACAACATGTTTCTTTGCATTTTGTACTTTTGGTTACAGCTTGGAAAACAGCCCTTTTTGCAAAAGCGTGCTATATGTTTGTGGGTCACTTGGGTGTGGTATTAATGGCCGAAGATTCAGGTTACTGGTGGACTGACTGTAGACTGTAAAGACAACAATTAAACAGTAAACTCGTAATTGAATTAGACAACTGAATATTCCTAAATCAAAAGACATTTTAGACGTAAAATTGAAGATTCGCAGAAAATTACATGTTTATTTTATGTGGAAATGGCATTCGTATACAGTTATCTGGGTAAATGACATGACGACTTATATGTGCAAACGTCATGCACAAAATGTCAGCATTATCGATTTTATTGCGAAATATTCATGTTAATTTGCAGTTGATCTGTTACAATACATAATGTAAAAACCTTAAAATATATTATGAGAGAATAGCACACTTAATTACCAATGTAACTGTTCATTCTAACAAAATAAGTTCAAGTTTGAACTCGGGAGACTTTCACTAAGATTTTATCAAACATGAAATAACTGTATCGGTTCCTTTCCTAAAGCAGGAACAGAGTCCCCTTTTTATTAATACTAACCAGACATTATTGTTTAAAAATTAAAGAAACAAATGAATCAATCAATTATAACGGATACGTAAATATGTAAATTCGTTGGCTGTTTGGTGTTGTTTACCTGGTACTCTCAAGCACGTTCTCCTCATAGCCGCTCTCAAATGATGTGCTTTAAAGAGAACGTAATTGTATCAATTGATGACGTCCACACCAAGCTAACATAGCTTTCCGCAGGGTGCAAATTTGATAAAGCTGATAAAGAAACAATGTCACAAGTAATACAAGGGTGTTTCTCAACACTTCCTGAAGAGATTGACCTGGGGCATCTTCTTCGATTTGCCCGTTCTCTGTAGCCCTCTGACAGGCTAACAATGGAAGTAGAAATAGCTGACGGAATACCAATGCCATTGCAAAGCAATCATACGGAATCATCACAGAAACAAGGTGTGCTTCAACGAGAAAGATACAGATAACAATACAGAAACCAAACATGTGCTGAAAAACATCCATACAAAGATAGGCGTGCCCTGTGAAAGGTAACAATGTAATTTCCGCAAGAAGAAAATCTGTTTTGCAAAGGTCTGTAAATCTGAAAAGAATTTAACATTTCAGAGAAATGAATTGCTTTAAATAGTTCAGAGAAATTGTAATTGTTAATAAAATTTAAATTTCACTTCGGTTTAATATTTTCTTAGTCCGTGCTTTTCTAATTTCACATATTTGGAACACTTATTGTAAGACCATCAAGCATCCACCATGACATCTAAAGTAGAGAACTATAATGCAGGTCCTACCCTGGAGGGGTTGGATTCATTAAAAAGATTCAGTTACAAGAGCTAGCAGCAGAGAGGCTGAACAGACCATTTTGCTGGAGACCTTATTTACGAAAACTAAAGGTTCCTACGAGGTCTGAAAATAAGGTCAATAACGCTAAACCAAATCCCCTAACCGAGCATATTTCCATACGGGGAGAAACAGACCAAATCGTGTTCGTTAGCTCGTTTTCGTTACTCGTTCGTTGACATTTTTTTTTTTTTTTACGTGGCAGATCACGTACGCGCGGTCGTTCAGCCTCTCCGCCGCTGTAATTAAATAACTATTATATCAATAATGATTGGTGAAGCTCACCCAGCTAGACTAGCTCGAGCGCGACTAGAGGCAATCAAGAAATTTTTACCTGTTAGAGATTCTGTCGGACAAAAATTACAAGCGCGTCAGGAGTCTCAGGTAGAATTTGCTGAATCCGCAGAAGAATTATTCAAACAAGTTACAAAGACTACTAAAGTTCTCCTTCCTGCGCTGGAAAGAACCGCAGCAGCAACTGAAAAAACAGCATAGAGAACTTAAAAGACAAAATAACGTTTACAAGAATTTCCGGAGAAAATAGCTGCTGCTCAACCAATACAAGAATACCTGAGGATGAAGACCAAGCGAAAGTTGAGATACCAGAACCAGAACCAGAACCAGAATCAGAAGCACGAGCCTGGGTTAATCTGGTGAATACATTTACCAAGTACGCCATTAATGTTATTAGACAAGCCAAAAAGTCCAAAACAATTAGCTGTGAAAAGCTATGATGATCGAGGACGATTTTTTAAAACCTGAATACGCTGATGATCCTGTAGGCCGTAATACTTGGTACAAATGGATATATCGCATTTACTACGACGTTAATCAAGCTCGAAACAACGATCCAAGATATACTGAATTTATACATGCAATCGATGGATATATTGCCTGGATGCAACTACCACCAGAGCAACTACAACAGCTAGAAGAACGACAACAACCACAACAACAACTAAAACAATTACACCAATTACAATGACTATTACAACAGAACAGCAACGGAAACAAGAATTTGAAAGACGAAAAACAACAAGTAAAGAATCTGAAATATCCGGTGCCACTGGAAGCGGTATAGGTTCCAGGGAAAGTGGTCTTATTACTTGTCCCGATAACGTTCTCGCCGACGTAGATATATTAGAAGTCCTCATTGGTGGAAAACGAGCCTGTAATAACTTCCCGGAAATCATCAACGAGATAGCATCAATTTGTCAACGATTATTTACAGGTGGTATCATGGACGCTAATGTTTACCGGGAACTCATCGATGAAATTACCGACAATTACTACAGTGATTAAACAGTTAAATGCAAAAGCTATAATACGATGATTGTACATAATACTCAACGTGCCCCGGTCATGGTCAGGGTGAAAATTCGCGAGTGCTATCAGCGATGCTGGTAAAACCGGTGGAATATTTCCACTTCTCCCAGCTATTCCAGGAATAATTGCTGCAGCTGCTCCAGCTGTTGCAAAAGCGGCCGCATTAGGTGCGGTTGGAACCGCCGCTGGAATGGCATTAAAGAAAGCAACAGGGAAAGGTTTAAGAAAAGGATTAATTACATAAAAAAATATATAATGATAGACGCTAACCAGCATAGATACAATCAAGTATGTGAGTTACAAACCAAACTGAAAAATATCATCGACGAGTACGACGTACAGGATAGAAAATATCGTAGACGCTCAGTTGTCATCGACGTAGTTGTGTATTCAGCGTCGACGATTATCGCGTCCACTGGTGTATTACTGTCCGAGGTAACGATGACGTCGCCGGCAGTTGTAACAATTTGTGTTTCAGAAGCAACAACAATCGCCGGTATTCTTAATATCATTGCAAAACAAAATCGGTTTGCACAAACGCAAAATTACAAGAGTACACCATAAAACTACACACGGCGATGTTAGAATACTCTGAACAATCATCGTTGATTTCGTCATATTTCAGCTATGGTATAATATCAAATAACGAGTTCGTAACGATAATTAAGAGTTACAACGACGCATTAACAGATGGAAAATCTTATTTAAAATCAACGGGTCAATAATAATGATGTCAACAACGGAACTGCTGCAACAGATTGTCAACAATAGTGCACCGATTAAAACCAGGATGATAACGGCGAGTTCAACTAGTTCTGAATTCAGCGTTGTTTTTCAAACTGCAATTTCAGCGAGCGAAATAGCACTAGCACAATTACGTTCTTATTATAGTTGGCCCAACATCAGGTCGAAATCATTCGGTGATCTACCCGTTGGTGTTCGCGAACAAAACTCTCACCGATGGATCTCCAGACTGGCAAGTGGTCAGTATACCCACGGGCAGTTATCAAATCGAGCAGATCAATGAAGAATTCCAGCACAGAATAAAATCTATCACAGGCAAAGAATCCAAGATATCAATTATTGTTCACGAACCAACGCTATCTGCGGAGATCGAAATACACTCGCCCGATTATGTCGTTGATATATATCAGAGTTCGACCAGAACTTTACTTGGTTGGCCAGATGTTATCCTCGCTGATATATTCCAAGCCAGCAAAGTCATCATCGACAATTTAAACATCAGCGAATATCAACTCAAACAAATATACGGGTACGTTAACGTCGATGATATCAAACGAATATACGCCGGTGTTAATTTTGATGATTCAAATCCAATTTTACCAGATGTTACATTTTCTGAGTTAATATCGCCGGACGAAAAATCCATAAATGTTCTCTTACCGCTTGTGCTCGAATCATGAAAAAAAAGTTGCTCCGTTGTCAAATATCTCCGATACAATAACAACCCTCACGGAGTTGTCGTCATATATCTCCCGGGATCGTGAATATAACATCGACGATCGCGGTCAATCTTGTTTGTGACGTCGTCGATGGCAGCTATCAAGTAGATTTACAAAACATCAAGGCAAGCTCAGCAAGGATACATTTTATATTCGTTTACCCTCAAGTCTCCCAGGTATCTGATTGTATCTGAGCCAATCAATCCTGTTTATTTGCGTGTGCATAATCCGCGATTGTTCTGGATACATTTTAAACTTACTGACCAAACCCAACTCCTTTTCGATTTACAAGAGAATCAATAAACGTAATTCTGTATGTGAGATCATAGATCTTACGTTCTTAGAACGTCATCGTAGATCTTACGATTGTAGAACTCCAAGAGCGTCATCGCAGATCTCGCGTTCGTAGAACAAAACTAATTCTGAATAAATATTATTATCAGTATAAAAATAAATCTGATTCAGAATAATATTTTTTTAGTAGTCAGTCATCCTTTGACACTTTCACTTTTAACTTTGACTTTGTTTAGTTACGGTAACACCATTGGTTTCGTTGCCGCTGCATTCACTTTCACTTTCGCAATCATCACTGACAATCACGATATGACATAATCTCTCTCAACTGTTTTATACGAGCGTGCACAAGTCTTTTTGTTTCGCATTCGTGAGATAATTCTGACCTAATTTTTTCGATTGAGTGTGCAAGAGGAACAAATAATTTTATCTGCGCATCTGTAACAACTGCCAGCCACTGTAACATTGCCTGATGAATCAACTTATGAATCTGTAATCGGTTGGTAGTGTATATCTGTTTACGGATTTTCGAAATGATAATGATTCAAAATCACACATAATTTTTTCAGGATCAATTTTATCAGAAATTTTTATACCGTTATGTTCCAATTTTTTAAAAGCAGAAATAATAGCATAATATTTTCATGATTCATTATATAACAAAGATTTATTTAAAATAAAAATATTTCTGAATCAGAATAATAAAAATAAAATATTAATAAAAATAAAAATGCTTCTGAATAAAATAAAATGTTAAAAATATAAACTATTTCTCAATCAGAATAAAATTAAAATTTTAAAAAATATAAATATTACTGAATAAAAATAAAAATATAGAAATAAAAATATTTCTGAATAAAAATGAAATATTAATAAAACTAAAAATATTTCTCAATAAGAATAAACTAAACTATCAATAAAAATAAAAATATTCTGAATAAAAATAAAAATATAAAAATAAAAAGAATTTTGAATAAAAAATATTAATTAAAATAAAAATATGTCTGAATAAATATAAAATATTAATAAAATAAAATTATTTCTAAATAAAAATAAAAATATAAAAATAAAAATATTTCTGAATAAAATGAAATATTAATAAAACTACTAAAAATATTTTTCAACAACAATAAACTAAAATATTGATAAAAATAAAAATATTCTGAATAAAAATAAAAATATAAAAATAAAAAAAATTTTGAATAAAAAAATATTAATTGTAATAAAAATATGTCTGAATCAAAATAAAATATTAATAAAATAAATGTATTTCTAGATAAAAATAAAATATTAATGAAAATAGAAGTGTTTCTAAATAAAAATAAAAATATTAAAATAATAATATTTCTGAATCAGAACAAAATAAAGAGCAGCGATGATGATCGGTCATAAATTCCTCGGTCCCCCTTCATTACTAGTAAAGCCTTTACCATGAGTTCCTTTTCTGTAAAGTCCTCTCTTATGGCCCACAGGCACCCTTTAGGCGATATTCTTTCTGAATGTCCTTTCGTAGGGTTACCCTTCAGTTAAGAGCTGTTTATTTTGGGAGGCACCTCTCCCCAATGGATTTCATGTACACTCCCTCCAATTAAACCCCGGAGTGAGTGAAAAACAGCACGTATTTGACGTGGTGAGGAAGTGTACATGAAATCTTTGGGGCGCGGTGCCCCGCCCACTAAATAAGAAAAAGGGCATCATATCGTCCCCGTCGACAATGTGTCTGTCACAGAAATCGTACTCCATTCCTCAGTATCAGAATCTAACGTTCTTAACACTGTACCAATGTCCCATTCTTGCAAATATATGTTTCGAAGTTACCTATATAGGATAAGCAGGCAATTTATGTGAACTGCAGTGTGGATCTAAAATAAATTTCATACACGTTTCAGAAGTTACAAGCTGCAGTGTTGATTCATTTTAATTTCTGAAATACCTGCATTTTGTAATCTCAACATATTTCTGTTGGGTGTCATTGGGAGGTCTGTAAACAGCTAACACAGATGTTGCGTGACCTACTGAGCGTGCATATATACCTGGAAGATCTAAAAATAACCTATCTGGAATTTGCACGGCCGCATTGAAAATATAAAACAGCCTACCTGTAATTTGCACGGCCGCATTGAAAATATAAAAATAACTGCCTGGATCAAACTCGTGAACAATGTGAATTTATTAGAGTGAAAAGATGTAAATCCACAAACGGACAGTTACTGAATACGACAACAAAAAAAAAAAAAAAAGAATCGCGGTTATGTAATCAAGCGGAACAACTGCTTAATAACTCTATCAGAGAGAGCTTTGCTTGACGGAGTTATCTCGCTTCGCCAACTGCAATATTCAGAAGTGGCAGCGTACTTAAAAACTATCCGCTGATCATACTTATTTGAAAATGGTAATATTATGTGTGACACGTTTTACCGAATGGGGTGAATACCGAAATGCTTACTAGCTGCATTTATGGAATGAAATATTATTTCTTCGGCATTCTCCATGTTCAGAGATTTAATTGTTCTCCTTGCAAATATTTTACATCTCCCAGTATTTCCACATGCAGAATTTTGACACTGTGTGACAGCTTGTAAGTTACATAAAGAATTATCAATTGTATCGCCGTTAATGTCATCGATCACAATTCCGTCCTTGATCAGTCCATGAAAACATTCGAACACGAATCTATGAGATAGATATAATTTTCTTTCAAACATTAAATCTAAGATAACCAGTATTATCAACATTCCCTACTGGCTTTTTCAGTCGATAGTTTCTGATTACACCATCATGAATGCCTCATAATGGGATGTGTTACAAATTCACTTTGCTTCATTTAGATAATAATATTATATGTCTAAATTGTTATTTTGAAAATCTGGCGAGATAGTCTTCGAAGTTTTTTTTATAGGAGATTCGACATTTTTTATCATAATATCGTTTCAGATCTCTGTATTTTTTACCTCCGCATTTCACACACAACCTTGTTTCTCCTCGTACACCAACACCGCATCGTAAACACGGTTTTGGTCCTAGACTTCCACGTCGAAAAGTTTGTATGTGATAACCAAAGAATTTATTTACGCATGTTTTATTAAAAGGAGTTGTAAAGTCTATCATAAGCCATCTGCATTGAGTTTTTGTTTGTATCATTATATAAATAATTAAAGTTTAATTAAACACATATTTGCCTTAATTATAATGAGGAGGAGTTTGAGAGATTATCCACAATTAAGCCTTCTAGATCTAGATTCGATCTTGACAAACTGTCGAAACCTAAATTTAGTTTTTCGATGCAAGATCTGGCTTTGATGAATAAAGATATAACTGATCGTTTCAGTAAAGCCAAGAACGAATTTCGCAACGATGGTGCGGCTCATGTGTGCCATACATTCAGAATCAAAAGTTTTGGCTATGCTACAGGAATGTCGAGCGAAGAAGGAACATTATTAACTATCTCGATGATCAGCGATATATTATTCTGATAAAGTTATTGTACAGACAGACGACAACACTTGGATTATCCGTGACAAACGTGACCCTATCCGCGTGACCGTTGGAAGTAGCATCGTCGCGTTGAATAAAAATTCCAAACCAGGAACGTTGACTGGTATTGACATACCTATTACGAACGAGCGTATCCTGTGAGTTGCAGTTGTTTATGCGCTATATCCGTTAAATGATAAAGCCAACGTCGATGATCTTAAACCGATGAAACTTTGATCGTTGACTTCGTCTTTGACAAAGTCAATCGGGCTAAATTGTGTAGCTGAGCGAGTTACATGAGCACTTCGCAAATTTGACACGTGGAAAAGGTTTAACGGATTTAACGTGGCCAGAAACAGGTAAAGATACCGGAGCGTCTATAAGCGAAGTTGCTGAGTTAGATAAAAACTGAAATTACCAATAGCAGTGAAGACGTTAACCGGAGAGATTCTGTATAAGTCAAAGTATACATCAAGAGGAGCCCCTATAACGATTATTGATCATAATGCACATGCATGGACGTCCTCGGTGATGATATTTCCACGAGACAGAACAGTCAAATTTTACGACGACTATATATTTGATTTCATCAACGATATCAGCAAGAGTAACCCTATATCCGTGCGGTTATTTCGAAGTTCCGATGATGGAATTTATGATCAGTTTGTAAGGCCTAGCGGAGAAATTTATCGTGTAGAATCACTCAACGAAGAAATAAAATATCGTGCGCAGCACCTTTGGTGTGATGATGTCAGGGTTGGACAATTACTCAGTAATTGTTTGACCGTTCCATCAGTTGCTACTCACGCTGCTCAGGAAAAAAATTCATGGTCGCCGACAAGATCGGAATTTCTTGTTGATGTCCAGCGCAGTTGTGTCGAATACGAACACGGCGGATTATGGAATACCAAATACGACTACAACAATGTTATCTCGGTTGACATGGTAGCATGTTATCCTGGAAGTTTTCTTGGATACTGTGAGTGTTCTGAATACATTAAACGATTCGGACATCCAACACACGAGATGACCAGAGTTCAATAAATGGACCTTTGCCAGATTTGGACATGACTGGATTTGCCTGTATCGAGTTATTCGAGTTTTCACGGGATCTCCATCCGATTGTTTATGTGTGGTTTGGAAAACATATTTCAGAAAACACTGGGCTCCTATTGTGCTGTTACGATACATGATTAATGCACCAATATTGATATCGTTGAGCGTGAATGAAGCAATGACCACCTTGTTGTGAAAATAACTAATTTTATGATGCTTGCAAAATTCGCAAAGATGAGTTAACGCGTATATATCATTTTTGGTCAACATATTCATAGCTAATATTTTATTCCAATTCTTTTCTCAGCGAAACGATCTCGATATCGTAACGGTCTGGTTAATTACAGCAGCTGAGAAGCTGAACTACCGCGCGTACGTGACCTGCTGCGTAAACGGGTCGCATAAAAATTTCAAAAAATATGTCACCGAACGAGTAACGAAAACGCGCTAACCCACACGATTTGGCCTGTTTCTCCCCGAATGGAAATATGCTCGGTTAGAGGAATTGGTTTAGCTTTATTGACCTTATTTTCAGACCTCGTAGGAACCTTTAGTTTTCGTAAATAAGGTCTCCAGCAAAATGGTCTGTTCAGCCTCTCTGCTGCTGAGCTTGTCACACAGTACAGTTTTTCCGAAGAGAAGGTTTCTTAATCGAAGAAAAGAATAAAGAATACTTTGCTTCAATATTTTGGTGAAAAGGGGTATCCTTGATAAAGTGTGTTTTGAGTTTGATAAGGAAGCTTGGAAAAGAAATTAATAGAATTGCTGTTAACTAAACCAGATGGATGTTAAGTTAAGAAAGATTCAGCTTCAGCAAAACTCAGTGCAAGTGCAATTAGAGAAGGAAGAAAGAGATCTACAATTTAAAAGATAAAAAAGGAATGCAAACAAAAACTCAGATGCATAGAGAAGTTATGTGTATGATTTGGATTTTTAACACAGCTTTAAACAAAATTCAGTAATATCGCTATTATATAGTGTGTGTGTGTGTGTGACTGAATATTTCATTATATTTTTTAAGTTTAATAGGGTCTTCATAGGTAAAACAGTAAATAAATGCCTCTATCCAGTTCAGGTTTTAATGCTTTATCAACATAAATCAACCGTGCAAACATATGCAGATGTTCATTATTGTTTTGCAGTCAATCGATTTTGTAGCTAAAATCATCTTGAAATACAGGGATTAATTAATAGTAGTTAAACAACATGAAGGACAAAAAGAACTGATCTGAAGTTTCAAGTCAAATAGTCTAATACAGACTGTGTCAAATAGTCTAATACAGACTGTGCACCTATTCTAACAGATGTCGCATGCTTCAGAATGATTAATGTAGATAATGTTTGCAGTATGTGCAATGAATTAAGTACTCCTTCTTGTTGTGTGTTTGGCACAGTAAAACTCTGTTAACCTGGAAATTTGTTTTTGGTGTCATTAGCTTGCTTTGTTGATAGCATATAGCGTCCTGAATTGCACTCTTCAAACATAAATCACACTTGAACACTATGAAATAGTTAATGTTTTCCATTTTATATCTAGAGTAAAAATCTGGCTTCAAAAAATCCTTGCCACTTATCACAAACTTTATTAAAGTTATCTTCAACATTCACATTCAATGCAATGATGTGTAATAAAATCTGTTATCACATAGTCGGCACACTTTGCCTTTAGTATGTACAGTTTCATATATTACTGAGAACTCGCTAGAAGTTTTAAACTAGGAGTCCAGGACTCCTATATAGGGAAAAATAGGAGTCCTACCATCAAAAGTTGCTGTCCCCTCCCTGAAGCCTATTGGGCATACCTGAAGTGGCTAAATGTCCAGATGAGAAGAACCAGTGGTTGCCAGTGAGTTTAATTTTCTAAATTCTTTACACCACTGACATTATAGCTCTTGTTTGTTTGTTACCAGCCAAGGAAAGATTTTATTAAAAGTACTAAGCAAGGTATCACACTTTCTTACATATGGCTACTGTTCCATGCGAACTATCAGTTGTAGAAACTTTAGCACTCTTCTGAATCTCATTACAATCTTCGTCAATTTGCAATTTAACCCCAAAATACTTACCCAAATTTGCAAACAGCATTTTGTCTAAGTCTCAATGTATCTTGATTTTTAGGTCACTTGCACTACTTATTCGGCTACACTTGGAAACGAACACAATAATGAAAACTAAAGTTGCTCATTTGATGTACTCTTATAATTACTACATGTCCATCACTGGGTCTTTCTGCCCCTGAATTCAGTCATTGTAAATATCAGCACATTTTCCCACCACTCAGCAGCTAGCCAGTCTTTGAACTTGCCGCCCAGCTATAAGCATCATGTTCTTCCGATGTACTCTTACAGTGACAACATATACATCTGGGGGTCTTTCAGCCACTGAATTATCTCATTGTAAATATCAGCACAGCTAAAATGATCAATTGATCAACAGGTGGTTGAAGCAGGACTGGCAAGCCTTTGAATTCACCGTCCAGATATTGCTTTCGTACAGAGAACTCCTCCGTAAGTGATTTTCTGCATCCCAGACGAAAAATATGCGTCCAAATTCATGTAATTAAGCGTTTCCGAGGCCTTTGTATTATAAAATGTGAACGTATCACTTTGTGTGATTCAGATTGTTCCAAATAAGCCCATGAAATTATTGCGCAGTATTCTCTTTACTGATTGAATGTAATCGTGGGAAAATTTTTTTAACCATGCTTCTGGAATGCTTTGTTGTCAATGAGCATATTGGCCACCAATTTTTGATTTAGATTCACGAAAGGAATTGGGGATATAATGGTCTCATCTGTCTGAATATGGTCAATTTACCACCGCAGGGGCTTGTTATGTCACGTGTAACATATCATAACATGAAAAAAATGGATAAATCCCCAAGACTAAAACAACAACAACAAATAGAACTAAGGGTATTGCTCAGTTCATAGCGAATGTGTAAGTTGCGATTGGGGGGGGGGGCAGTAAACCTAAAGCATGGAACCCACCCTATATACAAGCGTGGTTTAAATGTTAACACTTTACTCCCCATGTACGATTTTCAACGCCTTTACCTTTTCTCTCCCCCCCCCACGTATACGCATAAGTACGCTTTTACCTTTGCCCCCTTCTACGCATTACACAATATCTACTATGAATATTTTGCATCTTCCAGTTAAATGTTGATTCGCTAGGAGATAACCAAACGCTGGTCAAAATGAATAAATCACCTTTACTAACATTCGATTTTAATGACGTATTTATTAACATTAGAACATATAAATCTAAATTTAACCGACCAATTATACGGGGAGGGGTTCACTGCCTCATCCAAAATGGCGTCGTTAGCCGATTGTAATACCTCAATTCAATGTAAATATTATGGCCTTTTCAACATATGTAATTTTGCAAATGTGATGCTGAAGTTTACATTAATAGTATAAATTCATAAAGTCATCATGTTCTTTATGTGGAAAATTACAGTTTTAGAATGCGCGGTAAATACGTCAAGTCTTCTTCCATACATTGTAATGTATAATGTAGCTTTAACGTGTTTAAAACACGTAATCTGCCATAATTGTGGGATATAAAAAATAAAAAACAAACTAAGAATGTTTGTGTTGTTAATTTCTACCAATCATTTCAATATGCAAAGTTTCAATCAAATCGTATGGGTTGTTTTCACAGACGTCACGATTGCGTACGCAAATACCCATAATGCAAAGTGCGCGTACCTTACGCCGCCATTTTGAGTCTCTAAGAAACCTTTATCAATACGGGTTATCACGCATATTCAAGATAAAAATCTGATTTAATTGTCGATAAGGATGTTTACTTAATCGAAATGATACAAAGATTACACTTGAAATTATGTGCCTCTATATTACGAAAATAAAAATACAACTGTAAGTTCCATGGTTTATATCGAATGGCAGAAAAGTGAAGTTGAACCGTAATCGAACAAATTGCTATCAAATATAATTGCAGTTTTTTAAATGTAAACAGACAATATTGACTTTTTTAAACAATATTGTGTATGATGTCCCTAAACTTGTCGCCTTGAAAGAGTATTTCCGGACAATTATCTTCGGGATACAATAACAGTCACGGAAGTACAAGTTCGTGGCATGTGTATTATGCCTGAACTTTAATGAACAAATACTTTTCGCGAAAACATAACCTTGTGCCAAAGACAGCTGACAAACCAATTTTTGTAAGTGCGGTCAAATATTGTATTTGTGGTGGAGATGATGAACGTAGGATGATTTTGAATGTAAGCGATAACTGTTTAAAGAAGTTTCCTCTTCAGTGTATTAAAACAAAAGATTTGCGTAATGGAGCATGACTTTGTACAGAACGTCAAAACCGATTATTCTTGAAATGCTTTTAGAAATATGAAATTATATATTAAAGATTGGTTTCTTAACTTCAACTATAACTAAATGATTGATTTCAGCCCATGTAAATTCACAATCATTATATGTTTCTACTTTGTGTATCCATTTGTTTATGCGTATGTTTATTGATTGATCTATTTATTTATGTAAGAATGACAAAGATGGTTGAAATGTCAATGTTTTACTTGAAGAAAAAAGGGGAAAGTCAAACATTTGGTCTCGTGCGGTTGACATGCACAACAGAATGTGATGTATTCTTATATCCTTGCGCACAATACGAGACTTTCCTTGATAATTATGTGGGAAGAACAATGTTGTTAAGTACCGGTTTGAGGGTCTCCCTAAACACAGTAATGTACAGTAATGGACAGTAATGGGCTGTAATGGACAGTAATGGAGAGTAATGGAGACAAAAATACAATATTGCGAAAGAAATTATAGTAATGTGCATGAAATATTATACTTTTTATTGTACGGACTTAAATACATAAATCATAAATAACAAATGTGGTTGTTATATTGTTTATTAGTGTTCATAATACGCTTTAATTAAAATATTGGCAAAAAAATATATAAAAAAATGGAACAACTCTCTCTCTCTCTCTCTCTCTCTCTCTCTCTCTCTCTCTCTATATATATATATATATATATATATATATATATATATATATATATATATATATACTTAACTAAGACTGTCCACCTTTTTTATTTTGTTCTCGTCTGAATCCGCTCAGCTCTTATGCTTTTTCTCTGGTGAGGTTTTTTCCCTCCTGAAGGTGTTTTTGGTATAGTAATTTTGCCATCTGTCGACCTTACTGTTAGCTTATTTGTACCCTTGTCTTTGAGAAACTTTCTAAATAATGCTTCTCGTGCAGTTTCTGTTTCTTGACACCACACGTCAATAGAAACTCTGTGGTGCATATAATTGGATGCCAGCTTGAAACTGCCTCTTCCAATCAATGATCTTTCGGCGTCTTTATACTGGGAACTGACAATCGATTGTAGTACGACTATCAGATCGGATATATTTTTTTGCT
The DNA here is from genome assembly GCA_016617855.1 of Megalonaias nervosa. Classification (NCBI taxonomy): domain Eukaryota; kingdom Metazoa; phylum Mollusca; class Bivalvia; order Unionida; family Unionidae; genus Megalonaias; species Megalonaias nervosa. Next base: position 202,615 of record JAECUM010092880.1, on the reverse strand, counting down.
TCCAATTGGTTCCAATCTTCGTGATATTATTGGCAGACTCTGCATTATTATTTGTCCAATGGGCATCCACATATTTTACCCTCGCAGGAAAGTTAACATGATCTTTCAGAATTGGTAACATTCGTTTTTCAAAGTATGGCTGGAAATCCGACGCTTTTTCCGAAATGACATCTGTTGCATGTTTTATTCTTGCTTCTAATACTACAAAATTATCGACCTGTGATATCTAATATACTGGTAATTTTATAATTTTTAAACAGTAGATATATTGATTAATCCAGCATGTACTTCGCAATAATAAATGCAAGACATATCTAAACTAGTAACAGTCATATGTAATAATAATAATAATAATAATAATAATAATAATAATAATAACAATAACAACTTTATTTTATGATGATAATACAATTAGTTCTAGGAAGGTGGTGGGTGTATCTAATTTAGGTATAACAAATTGTTTTAGATTGACATAAACAGAAAAAAGTAATTTGTGAAGTGTGCTCTTAAAAGAATCGAGTATGTTGAAAATAATATACATAATCTAGATATACATAAAGAATAAATGAGAAGATAGATAACCTTTTCTTGTAATATTTCCAGCGGATCATTTTGGGAGTTTAAATACAAGACTCTATGAGAAAGATAAAATACGATAGTAGTGAATGGGGACGATATGGGGATAATGGGAAATCCAGTCAAAAAGGTCGTGGGACGATATGGGGACAAGATTAAAGGGACAATGGGAAAACCAGTCAAAAAAGTCTTGGGACGACATAGGGACAAGATTTATAGGGACAATGGAAATGAGCATTACAAGACCCCTGGGACGATATAGGGACAAGATTTATAGGGACAATGGAAATGAGCATTACAAGACCCCTGGGACGATATAGGGACAAGATTTATAGGGACAATGGGAATGAGTATTACAAGACCCCTGGGACGATATAGGGACAAGATTTATAGGGACAATGAGAATGAGTATTACAAGACCCATGGGACGATATCGGGACAAGATTTATAGGGACAATGGGAATGAGTATTACAAGACCCCTGGGACGATATAGGGACAAGATTTATAGGGTTCATACACATATGGCAAAGTGATTAAATCTTTTCGAGGCATATGCGTGGCCCTGAAAAGGGCCTTTGGGCTCTTCTTCTATTTTCTCCAGTTCTTCCACCCTTTCCTCACTTTCTCTATGATCCCTTTCTTCTTCTTCTTTTCATGGTCTGGTATCCAGTCAGGATGTCCCATTGATCTAAACCTTTCCTGTACCTTCATCCAGTTTTCGTTCCTCAAAGTCCTCTTTTTTCTTTCTGTTTTCTTTGTCTTTTCTTTCCTTAGCCTATGTATCTTTTATCTTCTTCACCTCTTCTTCCAGCACCTTTCTCATTATTTCTTCTGCTTTCTTTAATTGGTCTGATCCTCACTTCACAAAAGAACACTCTGTGAAATTCGCTATTTGTTTTAAAAAGCACCTCATTTTGATCACATTATCAAGAGCCTGCTTCAGTGTTCCCACTCTAACATACTTAGGCTGAATGAAGCCTCTTAACTTTTCCACTTCCTCCTCTATCATGCCTTTCACTAGATCCCTGGTTACTTTCAGGCTGGTCACATGACTTATCACAAAGTCTTTGGTAACTGGATACCTCTATTCATGTTCAAGCCTTTCCACCACATAGGCTGCATCCATCATCCAGTACCAACTGTCTTTTAATTCGTTGAACAAATTCATTTTCAAAGGTGTTGACTAGTCAACGCTGGGTAGCCAGACAGAGGATTCCAAGAAGCAGTATAAGAACCGTTGTTCAAAAGGTAATAAAGTTCCCAGGTATTCATTTTTTTCTTGTTTTTTTTTTCACAGGTAATGATAAGTCATCAATTCAATTCTGACTTTTTGCTTAAAAATCTCTGACAAGTAACCGTTTCTTCGCTTCGTCTCCGCACTCTGGGCTAAGAGAGCTTCGATGCGATAGATCTTCAGAGTAGTCAATGGAGGAGAGGAATGATCACGCAAGTCTTTATACCACTGATGCAACACTGCTTCTTCCGAGATGAGAATCCAAGCGTCCTCCAGATACTCGTCCAATTTTTCTTCTTGACTCATCATCAGACATTTATCGTGTTGAATTTGACTGGGATGATAGTTTTGACATCCATAGCAATCTTTCTTGGTCAATTCCGTAATTTTATCCGCCAAGTGTTTAGCAAAACAGGACACTAAATGTTGTTCCTGTTCTGGCCATCTGGACATGACCACCACGTCCTCTTCGTCTTTGTCTTTGGGTTCTGCTTCCACGGTATCCTCCCATTCCATTTCCAAAGATTCTCCACCTTTCAGAGAGGGATAACAGTCTTCCATAGTTTCTAATAGTCTAGAATGACGTCTCTCAAACTGTTGATTTCTATGATATTATCGAATTCGGCATACAAGATGACGTTCACCGTCTCGGCGAGAGCTTCTGCAAACTGAAGTTCCACACGCAGCTGACCGGATTTTATAGGGTGGAAATGTCCCTTGTCGCTGCCTTGGTCTGGAGTGAAATCAAACGACGATGGTAGTGGTGTGCACTTCTTTGATGGGACATCTTAGTGTGTTCAGAAGCACAAAATACATTGAAGTCCATGGCTCAACATGTGTCTATTTATCTTATATTTTTGGAGCTTGTACTCTTTCTTTTTGGCGAAATCATCTACTAACTTATCTACTAAAAAAATCTTCTCCTTTGGTTGCTTCTCTTTGGACGAGTGTGTCTTTTCAGAGGGTGACGTCGATGCTTTGCTAAGCGTTTTTTCGGATGTTGGGTCAAACGACGAGACTGACCTTTTCTTTTTCCTTTTCCTTACTAGACAGGAGAACGACGATGGTGGTAATGGTGTGCACATCTTCAAGGGGGGGGGGGCATCTTTGGACGTTCCTCCTGAACGCTATCGTTTAACCCAGGTCTTGTTTATACTGGAATGCGTCGCCACTGATTGTCTTTACGTCGTATCATTTTCATGGCAGGCATCGCTCGACGTTGAGGGGTTTGCAATGGACTAAATCAGGACAGTTCTTGCTTAGACAAATCCAGTAAACTCTGTAACATGCCCGAACATAAGAGAGTTTTCTTCAGACAAGCCAACGGACACTACTCCCCCTCCTATCGAGATAAAAGTCAAGATACTTGCTATATTTGTCAGAAGAAAGGGCATTGGTCTTCAGAATGTCCAGACCGTCAAAAAAGCAAGACAAGTGTCAAAAGAGACAAAAGTCAAGATACCTATTATCACTGTAAAGAGAAAGGACGTTGGTCTTCAGACTGCCCTAAGAGACAACAGGAGCAAAAGGAAGAGACGGGTTCCGAACAGGAAGAAGAGCTACCCCCCAAAAAGGAAGAACCCCGACACGTCCAGAAAGAGAAGAAAGAGAAGAAAAGAAGACGAGGAGAAAGTGAGGAAGAAAAGGAGGAAAAACCTGTGAAAGTGAAGAAATTTAAAAAAAAAACAGAGAGAGAGAGAGAGAGAGAGAGAGAGAGAGAGAGAGAGAGAGAGAGAGAGAGAGAGAACAAAAAGACAAAGAAGAAGTCTATGAACTTTTTAAAGTGTTGTGTTGTGACATTGGATTGTAACATTTGTACCAGAATATAACAGAAAGAAAAACTTTAGTGTATCTTGGTTTTGATTTTTAGAATGATAAGGACCTACACTCACACACGTACATCATGGGGTAAACAGTTCTATCAATGTTCATTGACCGTTACATCTCAAAGTACGTCGTTAAATGATAATTATGTTAGGCCATACATGACACTGCCTGCTCAACTTACTGGATTCTATGTGCAGCTAAAGTGGACATTAAAGACATCAAAGACACGTGCGACAGGTGTGAATGCGGCATTTAATGAAAGCACACTATACTAGTTTTAGGTGGTTATGCAATTGAAATGTTTCAGCCATTAGTCCTAAAATAGAAATCAGTTAACTAATTTTTTTAGAAAATTTTGAAAAAAACGAACACTTAAATGGAGTCTCTTAAACGAAAATAAATAAAATGATAAATATATTAAGTTCCATAGCTATGCAACTCTATGTTATTATTTGCTAATATAGCTTAGTATATACAGTTCACAAGTGCCAACATATATATTCTGTTTTGTTATACATATTTTATTCCCCAGATCACATGTGCGTATACAGAGCAAATGGATTGGACATAAGTTTGTCAACTTACAAGTTTTACTCCATTATAAACATAATTAATGAACACACAGGCTTGAGGTCTCGAAAAATGTCAAGACAGCTGACATACATACATATAATTAAATGAGAGGGATGAAAGAATGATAAAGTCAGAGGGATAGTGATTCATGTGGTCTGGAATGCAAAATTTTAAATTTCAATCGTGATGGAGCAAAAAGTAAATATGTTTCTGAATCTTTTTCTGTTAATAATAAATTTCTGCATATAAATCTTATAAAACCAGTTGAATCATACCAAAGACTTACAAAAATGGTACTAACAGCTGCCTCGCTTGGCGCTCAGCATTAAGAGGTTAGTGTTAGGACTGGTCGGCCTGGTGTCAAAATAATATGACTGGGTGGGACATCATGCTACATGTCTGCGGCATGATTCCCCAGTGCTAGATATCACTATAAACTGCCACACTGCAGACATCGTAGCGATATGACTGAAAAATTGTTAAAGCTACGTTAAAAATCACAATCACATCACATCACATCACATACTCCATTCCTGTAATTTCTCTTACATTACAGTATTTTCGTCTCCATTACTGTCCATTACAGCCCATTACTGTCCATTACAGTACATTACTGTGTTTAGGGAGACCGTCCCTACTCAGTTAAAGTCCCCTCCCAAAATCATTTTGCCCACTGAGAAATCATTCAAATAGGTTTGCAGGTTTTCTATAAACTTTGTTTTTTGTATTTATTTGCTGGAAAATACACATTTATTATATGGCATTTTTCTACAATAATATGTATCATTCTTCCTATAAAAAAATTCCCCTTCATTATGCCTTTCCCAGTTTAAATCTCGTCTATTTTTTATTATGGTTGCTATCCCTCCCCTCGTGTCGTCTTGTCTGTAATTGTTTGTTATTACTATACCATCTAGTTTATTTTCTATTATAGCTTGAAGTTCTTTGGTAATTTTATTATGTGTTTCTTGTAAAAGAATAATATCATATTCAGTTTCTCTAATTAATTTGTTTACTTTATCCTAATCAATCCAATTCGTATTAATTGGGGCTATACGGAAGTTCTTTCCTTCCATTTTTTTCATCCTGCCAGGTTGCCGCATCTCTTGTCATTGAGTAAGATTAACTATGTTATTTATTGTTGATGTTTATTTTGAAGTTCATTTATTATATGATATTAGGTATTTGAGGGCACTGGCCCTGTGTCAGATCCTGTGTTATTGAGTTGTCATTTTGGATATTTTCCTTATCCCTATCTTTATTGTTTGTTTCTGTATTGTCCGTTCCTATATCGATCTTGCCCATGTCCATGTCTATTTTACTGTCACTTTCTTCTTCACTTTCATTTTCGTTTTACTGTCCTTTCCATTGTCCGTTTCCTGTGTGTCTATCTCTTTTAAGGGTTTCTCTCCTTTTTTTTCTTAAACCCTACTACTGTCGTTTTCCCCTGCATAGTCCCACACTGGGATGTTTGGTACCCCTTAGTAGTAGGAAAAAACAAGGATTCTGGCTCAAAGACCCAATTTTAGGTCCAAACAAGTACAAATTCCCTTTCCCAGTAACCCCACCAATCCCTCTCCCATTTTCACCCCAACAGGATTCTGGCTCAGGGACCCCATTTTATACTAGGGACCAGGTGATAGCCAATGATAGAACCATTTCAAGGCTTCTATCATCGATTTTGGCTCAAAGACCCCAATTTAGACTAGGGACCAGGCGATGACTAATGATAGAACAGTTATTTTCACATTCCAAGGCTTCTATTGTTGATTTTAGCTCAGAGACCTTATTTTCACATTCCAAGGCTATATTATCGATTCTGGCTCAGAAACCAGAGACTAGGTAATGGCTAATAATAGAACAATTATTTTCACATTACGAGGCGATTCGGTTTCTGGCTCAAGGTTGGTCAGATTATTTCATACCTCATCACCAATTATCAATGTTCAAATGTGGATATTAAAAATATTTCATCATCATGATAATAGAGACTAAATTTTATTCTACCGCTTACACAACGACGAGACTCAAATAAATCTCTTATTTGTGGTTTATTAAGAAGATATTTTTATCAATAAAATATACCTTTGACCTATCAAGATCGATGGTAATTTTAGTATATTTTTTTGACTGATAGAATCATGAAAGTTATTAAATTCCTTTGATAACTCACGGCTCAGTTTTTCAAGATAATTAAAATACTCGCTTTTACCAGATCTGATAAGTGAAAGTTTAGCTTGTCACGGCCACTGAAACATATTCCTGATGTTTCATTGTTAATTTCAACTGTCAACTGTTACCGTCTATCGTTAGATATTTGATCTTGCTACTATAGCCATTTTTCACTGTCAAATTTTCAAACATTATTTCTAAAGTTCACACAAAATTTCATACCCTAGTCGGACAATATAATGTCAAGTGTAGATTTATCGTCTGATGAAAATATAATATCTAGTATAGATCTGTCGTCGCGCCAGTACCGAAGAGCAAACATATCTACTCCATTTTCACAATAACGTTTGTCATCAAAATTACTTAATCCGCGTTTGATAATAACATCTGTTTCAAGTTTATGATGGTTTGTTCGAATAGCCATTGCTCTTATAAAACTAAACCGCCGTCAAGTGCGTACTTTTAATCATCAAATCCCATAAATTTTTTAAGAAAATTGCGAGGCAAACCTTTTGTTTTTTTGTTATTTTATTATTGTCCAGCAATCCAATAAAGTATTTGATAATGCTCGAGTTCATTTCATCCTTCAACTTACCAATAACCATTTTATTTGTGTCATCATAAAATTTACTGTCACGAGGGTAATCGGAAAGATCAAACAGATGTCGGTTATTGTAAATGTCCTGATAGACATCCTCACATTCGATTTCATAAACAAGTGAGTCAGTATCGGTAAACAATAATCTACTTGACGACCACTGCTTCTTAACAAAGTTGTAATGAAAATCGTATATGAGCCACTTCAACAAACCAAGTACAGAAGCTCCAACGTAATTCGGCTTATTTAGTTTTAAATTTGTTTTCTTCTTTGCATCGCGACAAGATTGTAATGTGGCAAATTTTGAAGACTTATTGAAACTTAATGTGAATAAATTGTACATTGTAGTTAGCTTAGTCAAGCCAAAAGGTCTTGAGAAAGTTCACTGATATTTCTCTTATTTCATCTCTGAAACATAAAAGGGTCTACGTTAAGCTTCAGCTGGATTGACCGAGTCATCGTACGGTATAGTGACACAGCGTACATACGGTTACAACCGTATCAGTCGGGAGAGGATTTTATGTCAAATAATTGATCTTCAAAGGAAAGCTAATTGCAGCATATTTTAGGCTGGTGAAATCTGATGAAAGACGTGATTATTTGGGCAGAATTTTAGGAACAGTTACTTCCGATTGGTCAGTAAAGAATTAAGGCGTACACTTTGGGAGACTTAGAATTTATAGGAGCAACTTTAGTCAAATTTCTTTAGTCGAGAATCTTGCTTGGGAGAAGTCAGATTGACTCCGTGGGAACAATATAATTGTGTTTCCCTCGTTAACGAAGAAAGGTCAGATAGCTGTCTTGGAAAAAAAAACGACAGGCTATATAGATTTGACACACGATTGTGTGGGCAGAAAGAAAGAAGAGCATTAAGGTACGCAATTTTAGTTTCAATATAATATTCTATTTTCATTTGTTTGTTTTATGCAAATGTGTTTGATATGCTTATGATTCATGCTATGACTCGATTGTTCAAGTTCATAGGATTCGATTAATGCTAGAGTTGTATGCAATTTATTAATTTTACAGTTAGTTCATTGATAGAATTGACGGATTGCATGTAATCAGATATCCAATGTGCAGTATTTTCATAGGGATTTATGACGTAACCCAAAGAATGTTCAAATACGCAGAATTTCATAGAGATTTATGACTTAACCCTAATATGCAGATGTGTCATATTTTTATGGTTACATAAATTGATTTCCTGTGTAGGAGGATACTGTTATCGTGAGTTAATGACAATTGTATATTTATATATATATATATATGATTTCGCAATGCTTAAATAATCTTGCAGGTTATTGGTTACTGTAGCTAGATTTAGTGAATATTATGCCAATAGTAATTGAACATTTATCTTATTGAACACGAATTGACCAGTCAAATGTAAATAAGACGTGTAGTAGTGTATGCTGGTATATACGGCCGCATGTGTCTGTAGAGAACACGTGGTAATTTCTAATCATGCGGCGAGGGCAATGAACTTCAATATTTAAGGAAACAGTTTTATACTCCGAGAGAGAGAGAGAGAAAGGAAAGGAGAAGATAAGTAAAGGGAAACCCGATGAGTCAAGGGGAAATCCGCATCTAAGAGAGGTCGGAATAAACAGGGGTCAGAAAGAGGACCAAAGCGCACGCATTAGACGCAGAAACAAGACGAGAGGAGACAGACGCCAGGTGATGCTCTCAAGCGTGGAATTTAACTCAAAATTCACCACTCGTAATATGATGTAAATTGAACACTGCGACTAAACTCTATCAATGTGAATCCGTTGGATTGAAAGTGAAATTTTGGTCATGTATTAATTGAAAGTGAAATTTTGGTTATGCATTAATTGATTACATTTATTTTAGTAAATCTGTTGTATTAGTTAAAAGTGAAATTTTGGTTATGTACTAATTGATTAAATTTATTTTTATTTATTGGTAAAGGGGGCAAGTAGTTGTTATTTCTTTCAATAACCTTGCTCAGCTATCTGTTAACGTTCCATCTATCCGTCCACACCGGGCAATAACACCGTGGGAGGTCATTCCCTAGTTAACGATCGCCAGATTAATTAAGGAGGCTTTAATGTTTAAAATCCCCCGTTACAAAGATTTTCATTAAAATTTTTAATACTGACAAAATCATCATCTGATACAAGTTTGTTGCGGCGGTTGATATCATTAACTAGCTCGATGTTTACTCGCTTTCTAATATTTGCCATTGTCTTACCAAAGACGGAGTTGCTCATAAGCTTAAAGAAGTTTTTCTACGGCTCTTCTCAAAGTGTTTGAACTAATATAACCTCTCATCCAAGGCGACTGATTAAACTTTAACACTCTATGAATTTTCCTTAACACGAGACCAGCATCTACTTCTTGTTTTAAAACTTTATAATGTAAAACATAATTTATCTTGTCAAGTACATTTGGGACTAGTTTTTTTTTACCATAAAATTTTGTCTTGGTGATGCTCTTGCTTGTTGCTTTTGAGATAACAAACTATAATCAATTGTCATTGATTCCGCACAGAAAGGATAATCGTTGTGTAAATCGTGTAACGAAGTAGGATAATCAAGATCAACTTCAACGAAATATGAAACATCGTCAGGTATCTTTTTTTTCTGTCTCCGCCAGAAATTGGTCAGTCGTAATCCAATGAAGTCCACCAAATGGCATTGGTTCTGACATTGAATGACCATATAAATTATTAAAATTGAGATAAATGATATACTTCGATGGAAGCTCAGGATTGTACTCTTTCATATACTTGTTGTTTGCTTCCGCATACATTTTTGTTATCACGCTAATACCGCCACGAATACCTTTCTCAATAAAGTTAAACATATCTACGTCAGTCAGTAATTCTAACTTCACTTTAGTAAACTTTAACAAAGCATCCCAAGATAACCCATGGGCTGATCAATACCAACAGGGATCTAATACATAATTATTATAACTCACTTTTCTAAAGCTTTCAAATACATCCGCCAGCAGTAACACATCCGTTTTCAAATACAAATTACGATAACCGCCAAACGTCTTGCAATCGAATTCTTTCCAAATATCTTGTGCGTATTTATATTCGTCATTGGTTATATTTTCGTTTTTTTAGTTGCGAATAAAATTTATCTTTGTCAGGTAAAGAATTTCATCAAATTTATTCCAATCGTCGAGATACTCGTACGGAAACACTCCTTTTTTGTCAATAAATTAAATTTATCTCCAAAACAATCTTGTAGATTATCAAAATCGCTAAATTCTTTCACTAGCTCATCCAACGATGCTGCCATAAACTGTAGGCTGTCGATAAAACTCATCTTACCTAAAGTAACTGACATATACTTTTCAAAATTATTTGGGATACACTTGATTACGTTATCGAGTTTTGAACGAGACGTTATTTCAGGATCGCCAAAAGCTTCTACGATAATATGACTGTCGTATCCTCTGAAATTGTGAAGAACAACTGGAATAAAATCTGGAGCATGAAACTTTGGATTACACTTATCACGAGCCGCTCCACGATATTGTCCGGTCAAATGACAATGATCACGTACTTTTTATTACCAGGTGAGTCAAAGACTTTTTCACAAATATGACAAAATTTTGCTTGCTCATGATCAGAATCCTGTTGGGCTGTTAATTTTATTATTGGAGTTGTTTTTCTTAAACGATTAAATATATCATGAACTTCGTTAATCAACTGTTTGAAAAGCCAAACAGCTGGATCCTTACCCGATATAATTTAACTGGCTTTGATAAACTCTAATTCGTACAACAAACTACTTTTTACGCCACTCCGCATGGGATATGATTTTGAATTTTTCTTGTACTCGATTGGTTAGGGTTATTTTCTACGCCAAGCACAGGCTGGAGTAAACATTCGAAGTCCGCGTATACGACGAAAGGAATGTTTGGTTTATGATTATGATTGACAAACTGTAATAAATTATTATCTTTGGACGGCATTGTTATTCGTTGTACATTATTACAGTACTGCAGATGCTTTTGTAATTTTTCATTGTCAGAACAACCGTGCAAACAAAGACAACAGAAGTACTTTTTATTTTTATATTTGTTATACTGTTTACCAACGAGTCCGTTAAAGTTTTTGATCCAAACGGAATGATTCTTATAAAACAGCAAGTTTATTGTCGATTGCGAAGCTTTTTCTGAATATACCTTAGATAAATTTTTCACGCTCGTCAAGACCAAATATATCAACTGATACAACTTTGGTATTTGATTTTCTGCAATTGGAAAGTCAATGATAGTAGAACTTAATTTTGATACGTGACTAAAATACTTGTCAACGCGATCAGTATTTTTTTCTGCTGGAAACATAGCAGAAAGAATAGCCCACCGGGAACATTTGTTATCAAAGTTTTTTTTATGTTTATGCAACATTTTTAATTTTTTATTCTATGTGGCAGGTCAGTATACAAACTACCGCGTAATACGCTATATTTCATTGTGTGAAATAAAATTTCAGTAATCATCTCAAACTTCCAACCTGAATCTGATTCAGTAAATTCTTATATTTTTTAAATGTATTTCCTGATGTATTTCATCAGCCAGTAATGAAAGATTAGTTCCAAACAAAACACGCTTTGATTTTGCGTTAATGAAAGGGTCTGCAATTTGCTCTTCTGTCACAAGTAGCTTTGAAAATATAATGTGATATTGCACTAGTATTTTCAAAACCTGATGTTTTTCAAGTTCACGTTTTACAGTTGGTTCTAACAAATGATAAAGATTCGTTGCAGTGAAATTTACTAAAACAATTTGTTTATCAACCCGATAGTTGTTGTCAAATCCTGCAAAAGCGGTGGCTATTTTTGTAGGTTCTCCTATAAGGCTCTTTTGGCTATATCATGTAACTTCAGCATTGTTGTATAATGTAATATTATATCTCTAATTGATTGTTCAATTGATATGTCACCGCACTACGCACGCCAGTTGAACAATCAATTAGAGATATAAAATGCTTATAGAATAATGGCACAGAATTTGACAAGCGCAAGCGAGCAAGAGTACTATTACATTCACTCTAAGTACAGCTCGTACGCGGGAAATATGTTAGGGTCGGTGATACACGCCAAATATGGGAAACCGTTTGGTAAACCAACACCAGCTGGCTATAAGATTAGCGTCAAAGGTGATAATGCTGAGAGAGTCGAAATGCTAAGGAAAGATTTTATTTACACGTTATTTTGTGATGAAATTCCAGAAGGACAACGAGTATATTATGTCAACGGCGCGGTTACTAATGATAATATTGAAAACTTGTCTTTACAAAGTGATTTTCAGCCGCATCCCGTGTTTGATCTCTACGAAGCAAATGATTAAGGAATTATTGAAATATCCAAACGAAAAAAGTTGTTGGTGTTATACATAACATGGGATATTTTAGAATAATTGTTAGAGGAACAAAAACAGATTATGTTGGTTATTTTAGTCATCGTTTTGTTTACGAAACGTTTAACGGACATATACCTGATGGTTTGGTAATAGACCACGTCAACCGTATTAAAACAGACAATCGTTTAGTAAATCTCGAACTTGTCACTCAACAAGAAAATAACAGACGAGGACGAGGTGGTGATGGGTCTAATTTTAGATGTCCGGTAAAACCTGTTATTGCAGTAAATCTGGAAACAGATGAGGAACTAAAATTTCCTTCGATGACAGCTGCTTCCCGATATTATAAGATTAATTCTAAAACAATAAAATTTGTCGCAGATGGAATAACAAAATCGGCAACATCACAATCAACGTTCGACAGAATTATCTTCAGATATGATGATTAATTATATTTTCTAGCTCGTTTTTAGTTAAGCAGTTGTGAGCAAACGCAATAATATCATCTTTATTTAAATTCAGCGTCATTACTGCACTGTCATTAAGTTTATTTTTTCTGCCGCTGTTAGCAGAATCTTATCAGAATCGCCTTGCATAACAATAACGTCAACAGAATAAGAACTGTGTCCTGACAAATATTTTTGCACTGCTTCGGCTAATTCTCCATAATTTAATATATTAACTTTCTGATGATATTTTATCTCGTTAGTCATCTTATTATTATAAATTAGATAAAAATATATTATAATATGGATTTAATGAAATGGCTTGCTGATATAATCGCGGACGATAATTTTACAGCAGGAGATGGTATCATCGCAGATAAATGTGACTCGGTTGATTGTACAGAGGATAATATTTTACTTAACAACGACGATGAACAAAACGAGATTGTAGGTGTAGTTGATAAAAACAATTACAGCAGACTGACAACTGGTCGATATAATGTAAAATATCATATCACAAGGAAAATTTTTAAATTTAATTTTTCAATAGATAAAAATCAGTCTTTTTGGCGGCTTATAAAACCATTTTTAAACATCAGAATTCCAGACCGACAAAAAAAATATAAAATTCGATTTTATATTGGTCAAGATATTTAACCTAATGACGATCTCTGACGATCGTAGACAATATCTAATATCGTTATGTGAGCCAATAAAATGTAAATCTGTCAAACGTAAGTACGAGAGAATCTACAAAAACATTACTTCGCAATTTGTTTAGTTGGTACCCAACTATTAAATTTATCGCTATAACCGCGCCACTTGACAAGGCTTTTATTACCACGCTTTTTTTATTACTCTTTCGATAACGAAAACATCTTGTTCAGTTTTCTGTAATTCTTGTTCATAAAAACTACCAATTACTGGTTCCCCTACTAGATTCTTTAGCGCGTATGTTACAGGTATTGTCAGTAAAACTTTATCAACTATAAATACTTCTTCAGTCCAGTTTGGAGTAAATCCTTTCTCAAATATTTTTTTTTGTGTTAACGAAATTCGAACTCTATCACCTACCTTAAATTTATGTCTGCGGTACATGTTTTCATTTGCTAATATTGGATTTTCAATTGCGTCGTTTGGTGACATTTTGATAGTTCGATGTTTTGTGTTATTATATCTATCAACAATTTGTGAAAGATCATCAATATACCTGTTCGTGTTTTTAGCTGTCAAATGTTTATGTATCAACTCGTTTAGTGTGCGATTAAATCTTTCGACGATAACGCTTTTCCCCTCATTTTCTGTAACTTATTTTTTAATGTTATTTTGTTTAAAAAATTGCTCAAATTTTTATTAAAAAACTCTGCTCCATGATCAGTCCAAATTTTATTTGGTTTTCTTTCAGTGCTAACGATAATTTGTTTTAACGCATCAGTCATCGATGTTCCTGCTTTATCCGAGACGGGTACACTAAACGCGTATTTACTAGAAACGTCAATAACATTAAAGAAGTATTTCTTATTATCATTAAACTTAGCAAGATTTGAGATATCTGCTAAATCTATTGCCCAGATATCAGCAGCATTTGCGACAACCTTGCGTCTAGGAAACTTTTTGTTTTAGGTTTGTGTAGTTCTAATGCCAGATCATCATACAATTCCTTTCCAAGACCTAACTTATATTTTGTTCCTATCAATCCCTGCACTAACTTTCTATCAAATCGTGCTCTCATATTTACAGGTTTCATATCATGTAGTTCATCTAGCATTATTTTATCACGGCGAGGTTTATCTTGCTCATTATCGGGATAACAGATATCATGACGCATTGCTATTGCATCAATTTGATTATAAGGCCCTTGTCCTGGTAATGGATTATCGTTTTCGTTTAACTGTTTGTCTAGTGGATTGTACGGTCCAGCGTATTTATGACTATGCAATGCCCATCCTCCTTTTGGTTTCGGTAATTTTCTAATAAATTTATGAATATCCACACCAGAGCCAATTACCTCACGGCGATTGCATGATTGACAGTATGTAACAATTTTATCTTGTTCGATACAAAGATCTTTATCACAATCACAATTACAAATCATTTATTTTATTAATCGTCGATAAAATATTTGTCAGCAAAAAATATTATTATAACATCTGAAAAATTCTGTTTTTGGTTAATTTTGGACGTTTTCTGACCAATTTTACCCTGGAAGATAGTTAAAAAATCAAAGAAAATCAGTCCGATTTCTTACTTTTGGAGGGTCAAACCTCGAGGGGGTTAACGGGAAGTTAACATTGGAAAATCAAAAAATCTATTTTTTACTGGTTTCTGTCCAATTTTCCACAATTTTTCAGAGATTTCAGGCAAAAAATCAACAAAATAATTGGACAAATTCCAGAAGAAAAAAAAAATCGATTTTTCAACTTTCCAATGTTAAATTCCCGTTAACCCCCTCGAGGTTTGACCTTCAAAAAGTAAGAAATCAGACCATTAGACGGTGACTAGAAAAAATCGATTTTTTGATTTTCCAATGTTAAATTCCCGTTAACCCCGTCGAGGTTTGGCCATCAAAAAATACGACATCGGACTGATTTTCCTGTGGAAAATCGTTGTGGTTTATCTGCGGCCTCTTCGAAAAATATTTTATAAATCTGAAAATAATTTATAAATTTTGAAAAATAAATTTATTTATTCATTTATTTATTTTTTAAAACTGATTTTTGGTTAAAAATCCTGCTTTTTTATGGGAAGATAGTTAAAAAGTCAAAGAAAATTGGTCCGATTTCTTATTTGTTGAGGGTCAAACCTCTAGCGTTTTTGTACTTGATTTATTGGATTTTTTTTTATAAAAATGAAAAACTTTGGTCCAAATTTCTTATTTTTGGCTGATTTTTTGTCTGTTTTTGCCGATTTTTTGATGATTTTTTTAGTAAGAGATTGTGAAATTTATCAAAAATCCAAAAAATCAAGTACAAAATCGCTCGAGGTTTGACCCTCAAAAATAAGAAATCGGACCAAAAATAAAAACCAGTGGGTATTTACCTTCGTCAGAGACAGTCAATTAATCATCTACTAAAATAACTTCATCACATGCTCCAGCTCCAGTTGTCGATTGCAGAAACATACTTTTTTTTTTTTTTTTATCACAAACAGCACAAATACTCTTTAGCATTGTTCTATTAATTTTTGTTTTGTCCGTTGTCTCATCTTTATTCTCTGTTTTAGTTTTACACTTGAGACAGTATGTTGACATTTTTATATTGGTAAGTTTAGATAAAATTAACTTCAATCTCATCGTTTGCGGAGAAGGTTGCTTGTCAAATTGCAAAATAAACTTTAAAAAATCAGGATCTCTTGATATCTGTCGGATAAACATAATGCAATAATAACCACAGGCGGATGTTCCAACCGGCTGTAGTTGATCAGATGAGTAATTTACTTTTTTAAATTTTTAAAAAATATATTTTTTATACGATCACTTGGAGGAAGTCGGAACGAATCAAAATATTTATTATCGTAAACAGCAACCCAGTGAGTGCCGGATCCATCATTGAAGTTTTGTATATTTACAATACGCGAACCGCCTGCTGGTACATTATCTAATTCGTCCTTAGAATACACTCCGCGAAATCCGACAATGTCATTCAATTTTTCAATTATATCAAAATTACTCAACGGCGTCTGGTTCCTGGTAGAGTCATTCCACGTCCTATCCCTAACATATTCGGAATTAGACTGCCTGGACCGCCTTTAATTTTTTCAGCGATCTATTGTCCTACTGCCGTGCCAGCAGTGCTAGCAGTAGCTTTACCAGAGTCAAGCGCAATTGGTGCTACTTTACGCGCAATTCCTGGGATATTTTCAGCTATTTTTGTAAATATATTTCCAAAGAATCCACCTACAATTTTTCTTCTATAAACTTTTTTTTTTGTTTCATCTTGTTATTAAATTAGGTTTACAAAATTTATGCGCGATAGCTACGCTTGACAACTACGCGTAAGTGTAAGTAATACGTTACAATTTCATTGTTAAGATCTATTTGTCGTCCTTATTGATCTGTTAGTTGCATTGTTATACTGGTTACCTGATTTTCAGGAGTAATCGGATAGTATATTATTTGTCGAAGAGTAATTTGCATCAATGACCCAGGCTGGACATCTGGTGAAAAACTATAGATTGTTTGACCATGACTACCCTTGGCCGAGTAAGATCTTAATGCAGTAGAGCAATTAATCAATAATTGTTCACTTGTGTTATGTTAACAGGCAGATCTCCGTCATATGATACACTTTGTTCTGCCACACTGCCGTATTGTTGGTTTTAAAAGCCTAATAATGATGCGATATTAGTCGCTGGTGAAAAATCGATTGTCAAATTATTTTTTAATGTGATTCTGGCTCGCAGCGTATTATAATTTGGAGCCAGTTCAAAATTGTCTGCGGCAGTGTATATTGTTATCAGCTGTCTTATCGTTTTGTTGAGATCAGTCACGTTATACGCTCCCTGTGGTATTTTAACTGATACCCAAGCACCAGAATTAAATATAAAGTCGTCGCTGACATTTGATTTTATATTTGCCATAGAATGCCGTACCATAGCAGAAATCAATCCGATTTCGTACTGTTTGCCAGGATCTAGTATTATTGGTGGATTATAGTAGACAGAAAAGTTTGCGCTGTCACTCGTTGTTTGTGACGAATCGAGCAATAATGTTGTTGATATTTTCATTGATTATATCAAGGTTGTTAGATAAGATCGCTATGTAAAATTTCGTATTCGTCTGATGTTAATAATCCGCTCGATCTAACATTATCTAATATATCTACAATTTCGTTGTCGATCTCTGCACTTTCATTACCAGCCTCTTTGGATGATATTAATAATATAAGTCGATCAACCAGTTCGGCGTTTAATGTAAAAACTCGAACACCAGATCCGGTGGTTTCCTCTGGTAATTTTTTTAGGTCGTTCGCTTTCGTACTTATCAAATAATCTTTTAAAAGACCATGCTTTACTATAATCTTTGTCTCTGGTTCTATATTTATCTGCTGTCGTATATAAAACATCAGCGATAATTCCTTCTCTCATTGTGTCTAACAAGTTGGGCAGTATTTCTTCCTTTGTTTTAGCTTCTTTGATTTTTTTTCTTCAGCTTTTAAAAAATCATTAACTTTATCGTTTAAAATTATTTGTGGTTTATTGTAATCATCTTCCGACCAATTTCGAATGTTATTAAGGTTATTAAGTTCGTCTTTTACCAATATTTTTGAATAAATTCGGTAAGTTCGGAATCTTCTATTTTCACCCTAGCTTGTTTTATGTAAAATTTATGTTTTTCAATAGGTATTTCTTCCATGATAGTTTCACGTATCATTTTTTGTTGCTCGGATAATTCTTTAGTTCGCTCTGACACATCTTCTATCAACCTCTTTAACTCGTCTGGATTAACCGTTTTTCTTATTATCGCACGCTGAAGTGCAAGAGGGTTGTTCATTAATCTGTCAAATTCAGCCTGTTGTGCATCAGGATCAGCAATGTTTTTCACAAGTCCTTCTACAAGTTTTTTAGTTTCCTTTTTTGATCTTTCTCCAAATCAACCTAACAAACCTTTTTCTTGTAATTTTTTTAGTGCTTCTGGAAATAACGCAAATATCTCTGGTTGTTTGCCAAGTACTGCTTCAGTAACAGGTTTAAGGAAACTAGCGGCAGTTTCTTCCGCTTGAACTTGTCCTTGACGAGCTTCTTCCACTTTTTTCTTAAAAGCAGGTCGAGTTGCAATAAATATTTTTAGTAATTCAATTTTTGTTGATGCTTGTCCATTGTTTATTTTTTATACGCTCTACAAAATTCGTCTATAGAAATGTGTCAATACAACAACGAAACATCTTAGCTGGATCACGCGCTAGTTTATCAAATAAAAAGAAATTGTATTTGTCTTTGGTT
Organism: Megalonaias nervosa; assembly: GCA_016617855.1. Taxonomy (NCBI): domain Eukaryota; kingdom Metazoa; phylum Mollusca; class Bivalvia; order Unionida; family Unionidae; genus Megalonaias; species Megalonaias nervosa. The sequence goes on along the minus strand of JAECUM010092880.1, from coordinate 183,899 downwards.
GCTTGATGATATAGTTCGATAAATTTATCTTTTGTTACATCGCAGCATTGCTCGTTTGCAATATTTCTCACATGAACATTATCTAGCTCTGGAAATAATATAAAACATCCAGTATTTCGCCTCATAAATCTGTCAACGTTATAAAAGCCTTGCGCTAGATAAATCGAATTACATTTTTTGTTACGCGATAATGAAAAATACGACTTAATCTTATTCATCTCCTCGTTGTTTAGCGGAATATCGTCAAATACAATTATTTTATGCTTGGACGAATCAAGTTCATCAACTGGAATTAATTCCTCTGGTTGTTTGATCATAAATACGTCTTCGCCAGCGTCAAGCTCATCACGAAGTTTATCGTTGTACTCGCTCAATAATTCGTATTTATCCTGTTGTGGGTTAATTGTGTAAATATATACCTTATCGTAGTTAAAGTTATCGTTAAGAGATTTAATAATAAATTTGTTTTACCAGACCCTGTACGACCAACAATAAAGATAATGGCAATCTGGAAGGTCGTTATTATGCTTATGCTTGATTAATCTTTCTGTATCAAAATTTAATATCGATGACTTCGCCATTGTTGTTATATAATTTTATGTCATATAATTTATATAATATGTGTTATTACACAATGTTTGGAACAGCACTTACAGGATCTGTTTCCGCTGAAGAACCAATAATAACTGATACGTCATCATTAGTCAAAAAACCGGCGACACAATGACAGGTATTTTTATTGATGTCAAATCAGCGAGTACGTGGTTTAGAAGTAGATTATGCGCCACCAAAAGTCGATCTTACTCAAGCGGTAAGTTACTCACAACTAAAAACGATCGATAATAACAAACTATCATTGACAGGAGGAACTTTTAAGCGGTAACTTAGATACGTCAGGAAAAAAAATCATAAATTTGGAAACCGCATATCCACCAGCAAAATTAAATCAAACACAAGCGGTGAGTTATTTACAGTTGAAGTATGTGGATAATAACAAGCGTGATAAAACTGGTGGAACGGTTACAGGCAATATTAATATGTCAAGTAAAAAAATCATTGGTTTGGAAACCGTATATCCACCAGCAAATGTTGATAGTACACAAGAACCCGTTTACGATAACAAGATTAATAAGACCGGTAATATAATGACAAGTCACCTTTTAATGACCTATAACTCAAAAATAACTGGGTTACCAATAAATTCACCACCAGCTGATGATACTGATGTTATTATTTATGCTCAGTTAAAAAGAGCACTCGCCCCGTATTTGAGACAATCCGGTGGACCGATGTTAGGTAACATAAATATGAGAAATAACAAAATAACAATGACATATGTTCCAGTTAACCCTAATGATCTGATAAATAAAGCGTATGTTGATAGTATATCTAGTGGTGGTATAAAACGAACTAAAAATAATCTTGGGTACATTCCAACACTTTTTAAGGCAGATGATAACCGAGTTGGGTTTGAGGTAAGCAAATCAACACATTATCCTGAAAATTATCCTCGCAACGCTTTCTCTGATAGACAAGAATGGACTACTAATGGAGAAAATAAAGATTTTTGGATCAAAATCAAATGTCCTGTTGCATTTGCTATTTGGCAATTTCATCTGCATGGTTGATTAAACTCAAGTGTTGGGAGAATTTATAATTGGCAATTGGAAGGATCAAATGATGATATCGACTGGGCAATATTGTATAGTACAGCAAACACGTACATTTCAACAACACAATACTTTATAATTCCAACTGAAAATAACGTTAACAAGTACTTGAATTTTCGAATTTATGTTGTCAGAGCTGAAAGTCCGTTTCCAGGATTGACAGCATTTCAAATGAACACACTCGATGATCAAATTTAATCTAACATGGTAAAATAAATGTCTGAACCAGCAATCATAACCGTTGCAAGAGAATTATACAATAATATTTTTAAACCCAACATATATTTTGTTACATCAGACGTTAGCATTGAATCACGAGCTATACATAAAATCAATAGTACGAAAAAGCTAAGCCTTAATTCGATAAATGATCCAGAAAATCAATTATCAGAAAGCGAAATTAATTTTGTTTGTGTTATGCATATGCGAGGACCTCAACTAATAAAAGCAATAGAAAACTTTGAAATAATAAACAAATACTGTCATCCCAATGATTGTCTAGAAGAACAAAAAAAAAAAAAACAAACAAAAAAAAAACAACAAAAAAACAGTTGAAATCCTTCTAAAAAATATTGCTCGAGCTCAGCAAGGAAAATATTGATATAATAATTCAATAAGATCTAATAAAAGCATGAGCTTATGGTGGAAAAGCTCAGGAAGAAAAACGAATAAACAACAATCATGATCGTCTCGACAAACTAGCGAAATCTAAAATAATAAGAATAAAGAGGAACAAGTAGTTATACAATAGTTTTTCAAAACGAGAAATTATTAGGTATCTCGGTATGTGCTACCACAACAAGGAAACCCTAGTTAAAATCGCTAATACAGCGGATACAACATTAATTATTAAAGTGTACTCAAACGCAATTTTACTGATGATCCGTAAAAAACTGAATTTAATCCAATTATTGTTAATAAATCTCTAGAGATAATTAGAAATCATAACGAGGAAATCAATAATTTCAATGATGCTGAGCGAGAAAAGTTTTTTTAAAAAGAAATCAAACAAATAAGGTTAGAAGAAAAAAATTGATTTTTACTATGACATTAGTGAAGAAGATGATGTTCCACTTCCATCGCTCCAACGCTCTAGACAATTGTCATTATGAAATTATTACAATGAAATTGAAAAAATACTCACGAAACCATACAAAATTTTAACATACCAAATTTTAATGTTAAAAGTAGCTTCTGCTATTGGTCTTCTTGAAACTGAACAATACAGACTCTGAAAAGTAATGCTAATAAATTTCATAGTCGCATACACAATCATCAGACAACATCTTGTTCTCAAAAATTTTTTGTTGGATCAAATAAGCTTGGTACAAGGGTTTATTGATGAAACAGAAAGAAAATACGGTTATTTGGTAAATGAAACAGATTTGTATGAATGTGAAGTAGAAAACGTGTTTGATTCCTACAGTTGGTTAGAGAGAAAAGAGGTATTAACAGATGAACGATATGAAGATACTTCATCAGATGTTTATGACAAGTACAGAGATTTTATAGCTGATCCTAACAATAATAAGTTCCGTGATTTTCTTGATTCAATTGTTGGTGCTAGACCTTTTTATGTCATGTAAAAAATGTAGACAAATATTGTATAATTAAAGAACAGATCATTGATTTCAATCATATTTCAAAGGAAACTCCAAAACAAGATGTGGACATTCTAATGCAATATTACAAATTTTATCATAAAAACCTTTGGTGTGTAAAACAATGTTACAAGTGTTATAGTAGAATACTTCGAGTAATATCATATTTACCACTGCTAATGACTGGCTCTGGTATAATTTCGAGTGGAGCATCATTAAACCTGTTTTTGTTAATAATATCAGGTGTTGGTGTTTCTCTCGCAACAGCATGTAAAAAAATTGAGCCTTGACTTGAGACTAAAAAAAAATGCTTGTAAAACAGCGAGTATCACTTATAGAAAATTACTTGATCAAATACAATCTTACTTGCGAGGTGTAAAATATGATATGGATGATTTAATAACAGAGTTCCATATTATTGATAGTATGTTAACAGATATTCTACCAATAAGAGTTAGCAAGTATGAAAAAAAGTATGTAGATGATAGGGTATGATAGGGTCTTTGAGCCAAAATTGATGATAGAAGCCTTGAAATGGATCTATCATTGGCTATCACCTGGTTCCTAGTATAAAATGGGGTCTCTGAGCCAGAATCCCCTTGGGGTGAAAATGGGAGAGAGATTGGTTGGGTCTCTGGGATTGGGAATTTGTACTTGTTTGGACCTAACATTGGGTCTTTGAGCCAGAATCCTTGTTTTTTGCCTACTACCCCCTTGTCCTCCGGTTGTGTATTTTCACTCCCTTGTGAGGAGCTTGAGGCTGATATGGTGTTTTTCCTTTTTTTGTTTCTTAGTTTTGGCACCGGTGTAGACATCACAGGCTTCAAGCCAATTAGGTCCACCAGGCCTTCTTCTGCTGGTGGGGGGTGGGTCTCTTTCCTCTTCATCTTGGGAGCTTCCCTTGTCTTCCAACAGATTTTGGAGAAGATAGAATTGATTGTTCTCCAGGATGTTATCCTCTTTATTTGCTATCTGTATTTCCCCGTTTTGTTTGGACTTGGGAAATTTTCCCATTCTAACATTGTTTTTGAGAGGTGTCGGCTTTTCACCCAGAATTGCAGTCAAGTCAATACTGGGAATTTGGATGTTATAGGTGCCCTCCATAGTGAGCTCCATACTCTCTGTGTTAGCTCTGTCTATATTGGCTGTCCCTGCACTAAGTTCTTGTGACTCTTTGGGCTCTTCCCCTTTTGGATCTTTGTTTCCCTCATTTGTTTTAGGTGTTGTTGTATTTTGAGGTATGCTATCCTTTTTACTTTGCTCAATTGACTTCTTTATCTCTGTTTGTATTGCTTCATTTTTCTCTACATTCCGATTTTTATGATTGCTTGCTATCTTACTTGCATATTTTGGCGCTGCTGGCTGGTTCTTGCAGTCCTTCAGACCGTGACCAGTTAGTTTGTAGCGGGGACAGATTCTATCTAGTTCACATCCCCTATATCAAGAAGCCCATCACATAAAAGTAAGCTGGAGTGTGTTTAGCCTCCTCTTTCAGTACTGTCATAATTCTGTCTCCTGACTTAACATTTCTGAACCCCCATACAGTTTTCATTTTACTTGCTCTAACCTGAGTTTTCAGTTTTTCCCCTATTTTGTGCGCTATTTCTCTGCTATCGATTTAGAGAGGGAGTCTGGAAACAAAGACGTCTGTTACCTTGGCTGCGACCTCTCTGATTATTGGTAGGGTTTAATCCACGTTTGCTTTTGCCCCTTAACTTTGATTTCATGTTTGTCTAGAATTGGTATTTCCTGATTTTTGGGATAAAGGATAAATTTGTTTATTCCTCCATTCTGTAGGCCACCAATTGTGTTTATGTCTATGCCTTGGGTTTTTAGGGCCATTAAGATTTCTGATTGTCTTGGGCAATCTTGAATGTTCCCAAAATCTAGAATCTGGCATCCCGGGGTGGGGGTGGGGGTGGAAGGCTAAGAGCCTTTGGTTTTCTCCACTCCCCTCTAGTTTTGTGTGAAAGTAAGCATTCAGCTTTGTTCCAGTCGGTTGAACGTTATTGTTCACCGCTTGTGGCATATTTGAGTACACGCTTGTATGAGTAGAACTCACTAAAAGTTGAAAATGTAAATGATCTTAGTTCACCTAAATGTATCTAGCTCACCCTTCAATACTCTGACACACAGTATTAAAGTATTAACTATGTAGGCTAAATTGAATGTACACAATTACAAACATGCATGAAAAACGAAAACAAAAAAGAAAAATGCACACAAAAAAAAATAAAGAAAAAGAAAAATAAAAAAAAAAAAAATAAGTAAAAAGAATTGATATAGAAAAAGAATGAAAAGGCAAGTAGATGCGTTTAACTTACAATCCTGTGGACTTTCAGGCTGTTTGTTTTGTGCGTGCCATTGGAAATGAAAATCAAGAAGACTTTACTTCTCAACAAGGAGTATCAGAATTTTGAAGCTAAACTGAAAGAAAAACTCGGTGCAATGGTATATGGAGTGATGTCTAAAAGTGTGATTTTTGTTAATGGGCCTGATGGTCTAGAGTCCAGAATATGCTCACCTTTGGCCTTTTTATCCACTGGTAGCACGTAACCTATCACATTACCCGACGAGTCTATTCATAACTGGTCCATCCCATTCTTAATACAGGTATACTTAATGAAAAGCACCAACTTAAGATGCAGAGGAAATTGTTACAATATTACATAGCTAATACTTGTCTCTCATTTTAGGTTATAGTTTAAGAATTGGAGGTAAACATGTTTACTGTTGTCGAGTTCAAGGCCTAACTTTATTTAGAAATTAAGAATGTTCTAGAAGCAAGAAGACATTTAAGAATTTGATGGGAAAATGGCCATCATCCTGTTTGTTATTGTGCCTTAGGTTTTGATATAAATGTTATTTACCTCAGAACTACTCATTCACATATTAACATCCGAAGTGGAACCGGTCTTATTGATTTGTTCATTTTTTTTTTAGAGGATTAATAGTTTTTAAATTATTCACTGGAATTACACAGTGCACATTAATACTTCTTGGACTTTATCACTATTTTAGTATTACTGTGAATTTATTCAATGACATTTTAGATATATCAGTGTGAAACATCAGAACTGTTAACACATTGCCACATTCCAGGCTATAGGTACATCAACAAATTCAAAATTGTAATTCATTCAGAACACCACTGGAATTCATTTGGAATTCTCTTATTATTGGACTTGTGATAAAACTTTTAGGACTATATGGGATTTAATTCATAATACTATAAGTTATTTTTAATTTTCACTTTGTATTCTAGGGAAATAAATTATCTGTTGAATTTTACTAAACGTTTTAGTTTTCACTCTTTCTGTTATAAGTAGTTTAAGACTGTAGTGTCGTAACACATGCCAAATTGCGAGTTTGTCTGATATAAGTAAATTTTGAGGTTAGTCATTGCTAGGGTTGGAAGTCTGAAATACTGGTCTCCCTCCATCTTGAAAAATCTAATTTGGCGGACTTGATAGTGGCTGTTTTTGCAAACTTTCTGCCTGTAACATAGGTAGCAGTTATTAACGAGAATCTTAAATAGTTATAAAGAATATATGTCTGTTTGTAAAAGTAAGTTCTCTGTACTTACTGTATGTTCTTCTTTCCATTCTGTTTAATGTCTAAAGAAAACCAATCTTATTCTTCTTTCACTTATTGTGTTGTTGGAATTATGAGAATATATAGTAAGGGAATGGTAATTTTGTTTAAAAAGCGGGGATGGTTAGGGAACTTGTAGAGGTGAAAAGGATTTTACTTTGTTTGTAAGGGGATCATAAAGAAATTACTGGAGTATACATAAAAAAATGGCAAACTGAATAGCAGACATGGGGTGTTGATAGCACATAACTGGGTGATGAATAAACAGCACAATAGGTATTGGTCAGATAAAGTGATATGTTAAACCTATGAACGTTTCTAACGTTACATTTTCCATTTGAGGCCAGAGAGCCCCACCAAGATAAATTCCCATTAGAGATTGATAGTGCCATTCCCATTTTAAATTATCCTATTAATCTATAAATTTTTTAATATTGTATTTCCCCTTGTCACTATAAACCCACAAAGACGGCAGCATAATGTTAAATTTTCATTATTGACATAATGCCACAAAAATATATGGTGGCCTAATGTTAATTTCCCATTACATGCTATAAACTTACAAAGATGGCAGCCTAATCTTAATTCCCATACACACCGCAAATGACACACTATACTCCCACTTAGGAATCCACACTTATTATCAGTGGCAAATAACACCAGAGAAGTGGATGCAGCGATGATTGAGGCAGGATTCCTTACTGATAAATACAACTTATAATCATATTGCCTAAACTTGAACAACACTCTGTATCCTCAGCCAATCCCAAGCTGAAGATAGGAAACACATTTTTCTAAATTGCTTTGCCCTAGAGCCAACACACAAAATACCTATCCAGCTTGACTTGGGCCCTTAGGACTGGAATGGATGGTTAAATCAGCTGATGCCACTACAACAAATGAAGACCTCCTTTATCAATTCACCTTGGACTATAACAGTCCCATTGTTTGTAATATTTGCAAAGTAGATGACTCTAATACAAAGAGAATTGTTTCACATATTGTATTATAAAAAATCAAGACTTTATTGTTGTTAACTGACAAGTTTCTATAGTCCTCTAGTCACATGTCACTTTCAAGACTTTATTATTGTTAAGTGACAAGTTTCTATAGTCCTCTAGCCACATGTCACTTTCAAGACTTTATTATTGTTAAGTGACAAGTTTCTATAGTCCTCTAGCCACATGTCACTTTCAAGATTTTATTATTGTTAAGTGACAAGTTTCTATAGTCCTCTAGCCACATGTCACTTTCAAGACTTTATTATTGTTAAGTGACAAGTTTCTATAGTCCTCTAGCCACATGTCACTTTCAAGACTTTATTATTGTTAAGTGACAAGTTTCTATAGTCCTCTAGCCACATGTCACTTTCAGGATCAACACTTACCATAGGCACCCTGTTGTAAATTGCCAAAGATTTGCAAAGTATTGTGTAATTTTTCATGACTTTATAATTTCACTGACTATCATTTTCTTTCACAGGGCTGTAAAACTGTTTAATAATTTTTCTTTTTCCTTATTTAATAAGAAACCAAATGAAAATCATGTCATTTGCATTCTTTAACTCTAAGCTCATAGTGCTATTGAGACACCTTGGTAAAAAGTGATGTCATACCAATAACATAATTACCATTTGATTTTGAGTTGATTTCACAAAAGTTATTGAAGTCAAGAAAAGATGTATACAAAAGACATTTAATGTCACAATATAACAAAGAGGATGAAGAGGTAATATATTAAACAGAGAACAATCCAGCTAAAATGTAACCCCCCCCCCAAAAAACATGAATGTCATAGAATAGGTATCATCTCTTATTTTAAACATATTTGACTTAATCATGCCCTGCAATTAGTAATACATAAGGTATATATTTTAAACGAATGGAAAAACAAGTCAATATTAACAACAAGAGTACAAGTAAAGGTGCATTATATACCATCCCCATGTTTAATAATCCTCATTGTAGATAAATTGAATTTGTGTGCAGAAATCACTTTTCTTCTTTCAGTCATAGTGATCTTGACCTTTGATATTTTGACTCTCACAAATTGATAGGGTTTTTCCTCTTTATCCAAAGTGCAAGCCATTCTCAAAGTTTGGTAACTGTTAAAGGTGGAGAACTCGAGTCATTAAGTAGAATCCATATATCTTCTTTCAATCCCAATGATCCTTGATCATTTACCTTTTGACCCAAAAATCAACAGAGTTCTTTCTTACCCCATGTACAAGTCATCCGAAGAGTTTGGTTACTGTAAATCGTGGTGAACGGAAGATTTTGTACAGAAATAAATGTTAACATTTTGATCTTTTAGCTCAAACAACAAATTTACTGAATATCAGGGAGACTTTTGTATTGTGTATGTGACAGTCTGACTGGATGGAAGTGAAAAGGGGAAGAGAATCTTAGTCTTTGAAGCTACATGAAATATTTTGTTAACTTACCTTCTCTTCTCGTTTTCCAAATGTCCAATACTCTACTACTGACAAGAAATTTTTTTTGAAGTTTTGCTCAGTATCTTTGAAGTCACCTAATGAATCCAGCAAAAATTCACCACTTTAAAGAGTCAATTGAGCCATTTTAGAAGACTTTAAACAAAAGCCGATACTGAACCAATATTTGATATATAAAATTATCAGTGCTATATTCAATTTTTACCAATAAATAAATAATGACAATCAGATCACAGCTGCCAAAATGCAAAACTGTCAAATGTATAAAACTGCACTGCAAATTGAAAAATGTCAAAAAAATCAAAATCTTTAAGCAGAAAAATATAATGAAGTGCTGAGACCATAGCATTTAAGAATAAACAGTACTGAGCTCAAAGTACCAAATAAAGGACAATGTGTTAAGACAACAATCAATTAGGATTATCAACAAGGAAAAAAAAAAATCAAAGTTCATAAATTGTCTATCCTATAGAGCACAAAGCATACAATATATGGAGAAATTTCTGCACGGCTTGTGTAAATTTCCTGACCCTTTCACCAATCATGAAAAATATATCTTCACTGAACAGAATACATATAACTGCCAAAATTACAAAAGAGCATAAACTGAGCGTGCAAGTTTACTTAAACTCAAAAATTTACCAAAAATATAACAAAGTGGAAAGTCCTCCTTATACATATATCTAAATAAATAGACAGTGAAATATATTAATACAACTCAAGCATGATACATATTTCATACCAAATGATATTTCTGGGGTAACACAAAAGACTCTTCTCGAAAAAAAAAGTTTTGCTTATTACAAGTATAATAACTTTGTTTCAGTAAAATCGTCTTCAAACCTGTCAAATTCAATAGCTAATTCCTACCTGGTTTCATATTAATTACAGTGAAACCTGTCAAAACAGTCACCTTTATACAAGCATCACCTGGTCTCAACAGTCATTCTAATTTCCCCCTAGCAAATATCCTATATCAACATCAAGTGTATAACAGTCACCTACTTTCTGTGGACAGCAACCATGCTTATGAAAATAATGGTTTCTCACTGATTTAAGTGGTCACTGGAGTGTATCAATAGTGACAACTCACTTTATACAAATTAAACTTTTTTCATGAAGAAGACATTGTTTAGATAATGGCATGTCATGTGAATTATTGTGTAAATATTTCTATTCTTGCATGTACTCCCTGTACTCCATTTACACTGAATGTAGCTCAAAGAATGTCAACAGCACTAATTCAAAGATGAAGTACTTTTGTGATTTGAGGATAGCATCGAAGCATTTCTTTTGCAGGATAGGTAAAAAAGTAGTCAAGCTAACTCATCTGCAGAAATAGAAGTTGACAGATATAGCTTGATACCTTTATCTTTTTTTCACAGGTATTAAACAGTACAGCTCACGTTAGTTTTGAAACCTCACGTATCCAATTATAACACAGGCTCATGTTTCTGTCATTAAAATGAAATTACTGAAAATTACCATCCCCCTTCTACCAATGTTACTGACAGAAACAAGTGTCTCTGAATTAGAGCCAACTGTGAAGAAAGAGTTAATCTCTATGGAGAGTTACATAATATTTTATTAGGGTTAGGGGTCATTCAAGATTTGCAAAGCTTGTATGTAAAGATAGGTAAAATTTCAGTTCGTGAGTTATTAACCAAATAAATAATCACATTAAGCTTCTTTTCATTCCTTATTCATCACAGGTCCCTGAGATAAGCCAATTGGCTTTTCTTCTCTAATAGTCGAGGAAGTTGTTAATCCAGATATTGTTTGAAGCATGAACAGCTGTTTCTGAGCCTAATTATACAAGTTGGTCAAATAATCAGTCTTCTGTTTCACAGTCAAATGTAAAAGTAAATCAATCGTGAATTAGTGTTTTGTTGTGATGTACAAAACAAATTAAGATCAACAAATTTCTTAAAGAGTCAGTCATTTAATTTGTGATTTTATGTGAGCAGGATACACTTTGTGGAACATAACTTTGTATGAGAACAACATATATATTTATTACTTTGTTGAATAGTGCACTAAACCAACATTTTTGAGCAAATAATAATAATAATAATAATAATAATAATAACAACAATAACAACAGTACCCTGTGCATGGTATTTGTTTAATGACCCAAGTTTGAAAGATGAGCCTGCATACTAAGGTCATCTGTGTACAAAGGCCCATAAACCTTTTCCCATAAGAGGTAAGAGGAGTGTGTGTGTGTGTGTGTGCACTACTGACAGGTTTCAGTACATTAAATTTTGAAAAAAAAATCTAGCACATACTGTTACACAGTAGTTTTGAACAAATCTTTTCTTGCTTAGTTTTGGAACACTTTATTCACTCCATAATGTTTATCTGTTGCAGCTAAGAGCATTGATGACATAAGTGTTGCCTCAATGCCTGTGAGCTTACTATGTGTTTTTCCTGCCACTTTCAGCAAAATATTGGTTTATATACATACACACAATATAAGCAATTATTTTAAGCAAATTACCTTAAGATACTGCATATTGCTTTCCATATTTAAAGAATAATTATTTCTGAATAAAGACACTTTTTGTCAAAAATCTACAAGTAGTCTGTAATATGCAAAATCAATGAGAAGTTTTTTCTGTCTTATCCAACATAAAAAAAGAAATAAAAGACTGTAATAATATAAAACAAATTTTGTAGTGAGATTTTAATTTTTTTATATCTTGGTTACAGATTCAGTGACATCAAACTTTTCTTTCACTAGTAGAAGCTACTTGTGGCAAATTCAGTCTATCTTATTATTAATCTGAAAACATATCAAGTTTATATACCAATTAAAACTGAAAGGCAATCTCCAACGATAATGATACTTGTATAATTCTATCAATTAACCCAAAATTTTCAGTATATGTTGAAAGGTAGAACATCTTTACAAATGAAGAATCACGTGTAAGAAATTGGTGAAAATTGTAACAAGTAAATGTATTAAACACTACAGCATGCAAATAAAGGAAACTATTTGTAAGGTTTATGACATTTTTATATTGCAAACCACCTTGATTAACACACATACATTCAAAAGTTCCACACATTATGAGGTAAGAAAAGCCTGATGGGCAAACTATGAAGATAGTAATGAAATTAGGTTTCTGTAAAAAACAAACAAGACACCTGACTATATGTGAATAATAAAGACTTATATGTGCTGAACACTACAAAAAGCTGCAAGTTAAAAAAAACAACAAAAAACCTGAGTGGGCAGAAAAGAAATATGAATATAAAAGGCCAGACTTGGGGATTTGATGCATAAAATGCCTTAAGTGTGAGAAATTAAATGCCAGGAACACTGAGAATGACAGCTTATGTAACAGTGGCACAAGAGATGAATCAACTGACATTAGATTGATCAAGCCACATCTACTACAGCATATTATGAAAACAACACTAAAAAATAAGTCCATTCCTTACAGAGGGCTCCTTGAATTGTACTTACTAAATAAACCCAATAATGTCAGTCAAATGCTCCTAATCTACCTGGTCACATCTTCAGTAGTTAAGGAGGCCTTGTTAGACATATTGCATTTACCGTTCTATCTTAATATTTGGTAGTAGAATTCAACAGGTGTTGCCAAATATCATCAATAAATTATCTGTGCTGCCAAATATCCCCAATAAATTATCTGTTGCCAAATATCACCAATAAATGACAGGTGTTGCCAAATATCAACAATAAATTATGTGTTGCCAAATATCTCCAATAAATGATTGGTGTTGCCAAATATCATCAATAAATTATTTAAGACTAGGAATAGGCTCCATATGATTTTGAGTTCTTCCAACACAAACTGTATATCAATCACCACGTTTCAACATTTTCCATATATTATGATGTTTAGCTGGGTTTACTTTTTGCAACACATGCAGAAAATGCATATACTAGTGGTGAAAATGTAGTAATGAGCACCCTCAGATGGATATGTATATTAACATATAGTACTCCAATGATAGGTCCAAGCTTCCATGATGAAAATCCTCCCTTTAAGTTATACATTTTGGAAGTTTTATACTTACAAACAAGAGTTTCTCAAAGGGACTGACAAAAAATAATTGTCACAAATCCAAGATCAGGGCCAACAACCTATGTCACAATTACGACATCACGCACATATATATATTTCTGCCTCCATTAATGCAAATTTTGAAATTTTCTTTCAAAGCTGTTAACAAGACTTGTTTAAGACTATGAACCATGGAATCTATAGAAATTTAAAGCATTATTACAAATGCTCTTTATTTACTCAAACATATGCTGACAGTCTGAGTAACAGCATGGTTATAGACCATCAGTGAATGTTTGTGTAAATAAAAGATATCTGTAATAAAAATATTTTCTTACCAGTCTGAAATAACATGTTTACAAGATACCTGTAAGTGCAGAACAAAATTCTTTGCCATGGCCACTGACCATGATCCTGATATCATGGATAAAAATCATATTCAAACTGTCTTGGACAATGTCAAGATATACCCATGTACTAAATCTGGTTATATCTATCATTAATACTTTTAAAAGATCCCTACCCATAATTTAAGTTGTATGAATTGTGATATTTATCAGATATATCCACTAATTGGATTTGATAATCCATTCTTGATGGTGTTATCATGCTAAGCCAGTACAGCTAAAAACCTTTGGGAGGACTTCTGACCTACAAATCAACACCAGAATGATGACTTGGACTTGTTCACTGAATGAATTCCATGTCTGGGCAAAATTCATTGTTATTTGTACAAGTCACTGTGTTCAGTAGTTCAGTGAAGTACAAAAAGGCATGCAATGACCTCTACCTTGGCTCCAAGGTCACTTAGGTTTGGTTTGCAAAACCCCTTCATAAAAGTGCAGATAAGCTGGTGGTCAGATAAGCACAATTCATTCAGAACCAATTAAATATTAAGTATTGCAAGAAGTGTTTTGGTGAAAACTCTATATCAGTGCCATGCATAAGAAGCAGTGATAAAAAATTTTTCAAAATGACCACCATGACAACCATACTGGAGGTCACACTGGTTTCATTTTCATTTAGGACCCACTAGACATTATAAGAATTATTCTCATGAAAAACTTGTGGTGAAAGGTCTTTCTGTTCATCATGAGTGACCAAAATATTTTCTGAATGGCTGCCTTGGTGGCCAAATTATATGTCAAATTGGCACCATTGTCATTTGGGACCAATATCAACATCATGGCAACAGTACCTTGAAGTGACTGACACTACTAGGTGAAATGAATTTCCATGAATTCAAGACAAGACCATTTATTATTTTTAACTGCAGAGTCTTGAAACTATTTCTGAAATTCTTTAGTGATAACAGGATTTCAAATCAGCTGCTGTAGTCCACATACTGGATGTCCAATTGGCAACACATTTCATAAGAAGACACCATTAAAAGTGTTTTGGTGAAAATCCCATATCAATATGATCATCCATTCAGGTGAAGTAGTGACATAAAGATTTTCAAGACAGCTGGCACCATTTTCATATAGGACCAACTAGATATCATCTCAAGTCTACTTGTGAACGATCCATGTTGATATAGCCATCCATTTAGAAAGAGTAAAGATAACAACTTATTCAAGCTGGATATCATAGAACATTATAAAAACTCTTCTGATGAAAATCCCATGAAAAATGACTTTCCATTTAAGAGAAGCAATAACAGAATTTTCAAGCTGGCTACTGCTGAAACCATATTTAATGTCAGATCAGCACCATTTTAACTAAGGACCAAGAAGACATTTTAAGAAGTCTTCCACAGAAAACCCGATGTTGATTGGACTTCCTGTTTTTGTGGAATAACAATAACAAGATTTACAAGATGGCTGCAATGGCATGATATCAATATGAACAGACATCTACAAGAAGTAGCAATAATAACATTTTCCAGATGGCCACTAGATTGGGTCATAATGGAGGTCAGATTGACACCATTTTTAATTTACGACCAACTAGAATCACAAGTCTTTCAGTGAAAATCCCATGCTGATATGATCATTTCATTATTATTCTATTTTTAGTAACTGTGGCCATATTTTAAAGTGATCAACATCATTTGTATAAAACTTAAAGCATACTATGCCAGGGTACTTTCTCAAATTTAGTTTCAGATTCTGAGAAGTCATTAAATGTTTTTTCTATTTCTAACAGAAGTGGCCATATTTGATGGTGGATTGGAAACAAGGCCAAAAGACTTTTCTGCCAGAATGATTTCTGTTCAATCTGGTCAAATCAGTTAAGCCATTTTTGAGAAGTTCTTTCACAGTTTATCTATTTGTAGTAATGGTGGTCATATTTGACAGCAAATCAGCATCTTTTGAAAAAAAATTTGGAAGACATTTATGCCAGGATCAAATTCTGCCCTGCAGTTTTTGAGAAGTACTTTAAAGGATTTTATTTTTAGTAACAGTGGCCATATCTGATGGAAGATTAGTGTCATTTGAACACATCTGAAAAACCACTTCATGGCCAAAAACTTTCTGTCAAACTTGGCAATATTTCGTTCAGCAGTTCTTGAGAATAAAGCAATCGTGAATCGACAATGGATGAAGGGCCATTACCATAAGCTCAGTTGGTCTTATTGCTAGGTAAGCTAGTAAAAACATTCTGGGACATATTTAATGCCATCTTTTCTGGCCAACAGTCCTTAATCCACTTCATACCACACCAACTACTGGCATATATAACTAGAGATAAAAGACTATTGCTAAAAGAAACTGATCCATTCCGATTGCTCATTATAATTACCTTGGAATGATTACTACAGCTGCCACAGAAAAAGACAAGTCACATCAAGTTTCTCAAATTTAAACTTTTCACACAACTTTTTCTTTCAAATCAAGGGATATGGACATCATGTGAGTCACCATATCAATAACTAACATGTAATGCAATGAGCTCTTTCATTGGTCAATGCATTCATTAGAAGACACTTATTCCAAACATTATTTTAGGTTGCAAGAGGTTGATGTGGAACAAAGTGAATCAATGGCACTTGGCTCTTGTGATCATGACTTGATGCACACAAAAACTAGATTTGCATCTGTTAAAGAGGTATGCCCCACGCAGATTTAAAATGTTCAACAAATTCAAAACTGAAAAGAATTTTTTTTTCTATAATGGTGTGAACTGGGGCATCTATTTCTACATACAAATATGCATACCAAAGTTAATTTATCTACCTCATATGATTTTTCATAAACTGTCCTACATGAAGTCCAAAACATTGACCTCAAGTGGTTTTTGCTTAATCGAGCTAACAAGGTTTTGGTAAAAAAAATCCAAGTCCATAAGTTAAATAATGGGTAAAGATTAAAATATTGCTGTAATGCCTTAAAAATCATTTCAAATCATCTACATATGAATACAAAGACACCTACTAATTTTCATGTGTCTACCTCAAACAGTTTTTGTCTTACTGTGCTAACAAAATCAATATAAAAAAAATCTGCAATCCAAAATATTCAAAGATGTGTAATAAGACCCTGTTAACGGGTCTGTTGCTCAAGTGGCTGAAATAAACTTCCTGGATTCCATTCCAGATAAGTTTGTTTTAACTGCTGAGTAACGGAACCATCTCTAATATTTGTGAGAAACTCTAACATACCCAATAGTAACAAAACTAATTTCCTATGCTTGAGTAAACATGTTCACGAGATACCCATAAATGCTGCACAAAATTCTGCCATGGCCTTTACTCTTCAATCTGATATCATGACTAGAAGATCCCTCATGAAGCCTCTGTGTGAAGAAACAACAAATGTTGCTATGGCCATTTATTTAGGGTTGTTGTTGTAGGATTTAAGGGCATTTTTCAGCACAAGATAGGCTATACATGGCGGTTAGTATAACTGGTGGAGGAAGAACCCTGGAAAACTCCGGGAAGAACCACTGACCCATGAGAAGCTACTGGCAAGCTTTCTCACATACCCATGTTAGTCGAGCCTGAGAATCGAACCCATGCAGACAGAGGTGAGATGGCAGTGATCCAGAATGGTGAGCGCTTTAGACCACACGCCTCTCGGGGTCCCCATTTATTTAGGAAAGTAACCATAAATAATATGGTTTTGGTCACCTTACTGATCATATTATGTGTCTGAGAAGAATCATTTTCACTGAGTAAGACATGTAGCAATGGCCATCCATTTAGGAGATGTAGTGATAACATGATTTTCAAGACATACTGGCTATCCCCTGGCACTATTTTCATTTAGGACCAACTAAACTTCATCAATCTCAGTGAAAACACCATGTCAATACAACTATCTGTTCAGGAGGAATAATAATAATAAGATTTTCAAGATGGCTGCCATAATGACCATACTGGATGTAAGGCCAGTACCATTTCCAGTGAGGACCAACTAGACATCACATCAGCTTTTGTTAAGTGAGAATCCCACGCCAATTATGATAGCCATAAAGGATAAGCAGCGGTAACAGTTTCAAGATCACTAACGTGGTGGCCATATTAGACTGGATGTATGAGTGCGTATTTGGCATGCACCATTATGGAAATGTATTAGGACCAACCAGACATCATAAGAAGTATTTTAGTGAAAACCACAGGTTGATATATCATTCATTCAGGGGTAGTAGCAACAGCAAAAATGTCAAGATGGCAACCATGTTGGTAATACTGGATGTCCAAGGGCTACCATTTATTTACATTTAGGACAAACAAAATCTTTGGATTATTGTGCTTATGAAGTTTTGTGGTAATCTTCCTAACAGCTTAGAAGTAGTGACAACAGATTTATGCCAACGGATGTTAGACTGACACCAGACAATGGACAAAAGGCCATCATATAAGCTCTTCTGGTTTATGACCAGACGAGCTACAAGAATGAAAAATTGCTGTCATGACCTGAAAATCTAAGTAGGTCATCTAAATATGAATACAAATATGCCTATCAGATTTTATTTGTCCATCTCAAGCGGTTTCACAGGATGGACAGACTGATTCACTGATGTTTGGACTGACAGAAGCGAAAAGCAATAGGCCTCCTCTTCTAGCACAGTCAGGTGGCATAAAGAAATGTGCATTGACTCATACTACATGTGCAATATAATCAGTGATATTAAATATAGAAAAATATATCTTTTAAAACTGCCTGCATTTAATGTTAACTCAAGGAATTGTATCAATTGCAAAAGTTAATAAAAATTGATTTTATTATAACACCAAGAAATCCATTTCATTAAAAGAAAACAACAACAACAATTGGTTTTTGAAGGTGAAAATATCAAATTCACATCTAAAAAAGAATATACACTTTCACATAACCAATATATACAGAGTATAAATCATTCGCTCTCAAGTGTCACAATATTATCATATGTGACAAATTCGGCAAATCACACCAAAGGCAAATACATATTTTAGTAGAGAAAACAAATGTCTTATTTATACTTGCCAAACAATAACAAAATGGATTTTGAAACAGTCATTTTATCACAGCTATTCTGGTTACAAACAAATAAATTGTGTGTCTGTGACTCATCTGCAAACAGTGACATAAATAATGCTACTGTATTTCTCCATTATAAGTCACAGCTTGATTCTAAGTCCATTCCCAACTATTAAAATGTCTTGTCCATTAATATCTGGTAAGCGCATTTCCCCCATTTCATTACAAGACATGTCCCACTAATAAATCATATAACACTGCATATGGCTTTCTCAAATTTCTGCCTGTGAGACTTTCACAAATTGCTGCCAGTGATACATACCCAGTATGTTAAAATTATTTGCTAATGACCTGATGATGACTCACCAACAGTCATTTGCATGAAACATGTACCATGGTACATCATTTCTCTTGACACTGCAAAAATGTAGCCAGAAATCTGCAGACATACAATGGTACATAATGACTTCCTTTTTGCTCATGTAAAATTTGACTATTGTAAAAATGTACAGTGGTCCTTCCTTGTAATATGCATTGGAATAGCATGGTCCCTTATGTAAAACCAGTTTGATTTTGTTGGGTTTTATGCCGACACTTTATAGGCTACACATGGCAGCCAGTATTTTTGATGGAGAAAGAATTCTGGTAGAACCAATCATCCACAGTAAAACCAATGGCAGGCTTTCTCACATACCCACGTTGCTCTAGCTGAGACACAAACTCACATGGATAGAGATAAAACCAGTATGGTCATAGATCTAATCACCCTCAGTTTGTTTGTCTGTCAGTCCCTATCTTCTTAATCACATGTTGTATATCCATCATTATTATATGCTCATTTTTGTCTCCGTTAACTTTACATTGTCAGAATCATGCAGTATTTTATGATATTGAACAACTTCATATTGTATGCACGTGCACAACATGTGTGCCTAAAGAGAGTATAGTGTATTAGGAACTACTTTGTAAACAAACCATGTACTCTCATATAGTAGACGCTTAAGGTTTTGGTTGATTAAATTTATTTGTCAATGAACTAAAGTCCATTTCAAAGTATAGATGATAAAGTTAATGATGTGGATGAGTTCACTAGTCAGAAATGAAACTTTCAAAGAAGAAAATGAATGAATGTAATATTTACAATGTCAACAATAAATGAATTGAAATACCGTTCTGATCATTGAAACAGCTATTTAGGAGAATATTCATATCTTTTCGCAAATAGAATGGTAAAGACTATGATGAGTGCTCTCTAGGATCTAAAAAAATATAGCATAGAAAAGCATATTTAAGCCAAGGGCTATCACATATTTATCAGAGACATACCATTTTACAAGTCTGTCAAAATACTCCAAAAAAAAATTGCAAGTGAAGGAATTGGTAGGAAACTTAGAGCTTCAGAGCAAATAATCCAGGATGATGAAAAAAGTATTATTTCCACTGGGTAAATGGAGTGTCACACAACAGCTGTTTTTCAATTTTCCCTGTGTAGCTATTTTGATACAATGTTAGGCTAGCGATAGATGACACATTGTATGATACAGGTCATAGCTGGGGTCCGTCCAACAGCGAGATGCAAGTGACAGGGCACAAGCATGTTTTCTTTGGCTGGTAATAAGAAGGTAATAAATATACTTACATTTATGCAACTTGAATTTCCTCAAATTGTACTTTCTTAGTTCTTCAAACTGGACAGACATGTCCTGCAGAACCTAATACAAACAGAAGCTGTACTGGAATTTCAAGTAGCCTACATTTCCAGCTGCAACCCATTCACCTTATTTCACTGAATTTACCCAATAATCCAGGCCCTCATAATAAGAAAAGTAGAATTGAGTCAGATCAACATAGAAACAAAATCCATGCACATTCATTCACAATATTACTCTAAGTTTTGATTTTAAGTAAACCAAAATGACAATTCTTTTTGAAACTGACGTAGAGCATGTGGCTAAGTTAAAAGGTCACTGCGCAGAGCTATGTGTGCATGAATACTGTTACTGTGTATTGATGAATCTACGATTGTGAATTTATTTTGGAATAAATCATAAATTCAATTACATTGTTTTTTGTAATGTCTTTTATTGTTAAGCTTTAGGTGGTTAAACAGAATGAGCATATAATAAAACGGTTACTGCATTTGTATGGGAAAATATGAACTCGTTTTTTCTGCAAAATACTGCACTCCGCAAGGTCATGCAATATTCTGCAGATAAACTTGTTCATATTTTCCTATACAAATGCAGTAAGCTGTAAATCTTGGTAGTAATCTTGCCCCAGTATAGTAAACATCTACTAAATACACAATACCACACAAGTGTTTTCTTCCAAGTAGGTGGAAAGAACGTGTTTTAGGCCATATGGCCAAGAAACAGTGTGAGTTTGATGTGGTGCAGTGATACATCGACTCTGTCAGGTTGAGACAAACTGTGAATTCAATTAATTTTGTGGGTATCAGTTATTGTGGTCTTTAAAAAAATAACATTTTTATTCTGGTACATAAATTCATGGATTTTGGAAGAAGTTCTATTGTTTCCACTGAGGGTTCATTATTCTTTGGGTCTTTAAATTCATGGATTTTGGAGGAATTCCTATTGTTTCCATAGACATTTCAATGTCCTTTGGATCTTTAAATTCACAGGTTTAGCAGCCACAAAATCCATGAAAACTGTTACCCACAAAAAAAAAAGGTGAATCCAGTGTATTCACAAACCACAAAGAATTAGTTTTTTCCCTGACTTATAATAAAATATGAATGTAGTTTTGTTTTTATTAAATACCTCTCTATTAAGATTTCAAAACTGGCCATGCAGAATTTATGGAATTATTCAAAATAAACTGGGACTATAAAACTTCAATTTGATTCATCAAAGAATATTGATTCATAGAAGCTATTGAAAACAACCAACTAAATAATTCTAATCTTGAAAAGGAAATATAGACTGAATATTTTTATCAAACACCAGATTAATCGTGCAAGACTAAATAGGTATCCAACAATGTTCTTATTTTTTGTCTTCACCAATGCAGTTTCTGGAAGGAGTCAAAGGTCAGATGTCCAATAATTTTCAATTTTAGTCACATTTTGAAATGGTTTTTGACAAACTTTGTATAAGCAATCATACCAGGAGGACACACATTTTGTCAAGATATCTGAGTTTGATCACTGGTTCAATGTCCAGTGGTGGAGGTGTAGACATAATACAAAGCATTGGCATTGGTATTGGTATTGGTCAGCCATCAAAATTTGGTCATATTTTTAGTTTACTTTATTCACTATAATATCTGACTGATAATAAACCATTATGACATGGCTTTGCATAAGTTATATTATACCTATCATTATGAACTTTTGAATACACATTATAGTCGATTACAATATAGCCTAAAACCTCCATCAGAATAAAGAAGCCATGCCAAAAAGTATACATTTCTGGCTCCCATGACATTATAAAGAGGGATCACTTTACACATTTATTTACAAAGCCAGATTATACATGTGCCACAAATTACATACCATGATACATATCAAGGCTCATCCAAACTTAAAATATGCTGCATATATGCACTGTATGTTTTATGAAAGCTATTTGATTCCACCTTTCATCAGAGTCAAGACTAACTCTTGATAAAAGGTCTTTAGTTTATTTCAATTCATTTGAACCTGTCTGTCATAAAGCAAAGAACTAATCTGCTCCAACTGACAGAAAAGAAAGACACATGTAAATAAAAAAAAGACCATTGGAACATCAGAACTGGGATTACTAGGGTAACAATGGTGGCCCCTAATCACAGTATGGAATTCCCTCTGCCCCATAAAGAGCCTGATGACCCCATTTAAAATTTTTCTTAGGCCCACTGAAAAGCGCTGAACCCATATCAAAATTGGTGAGGCACTTCTCACAACTGAAATGCTGTATCAAATTAGAGTTTTCTCTGAAGGAAATTTGTTGAAATTTGTTCCAATCAGGCATCACTCTAACTTGGGCCATAAATTTATTTCTCAGATTTTCTGACTGCTTTATAACCAGAAAAAGAAAGTTAAGAATGATAATTTTCAACTGAAGTTCACAACAAATTTATCTCCACTTATACACTGCATTCATGTCTTCTATACATATTTCTTTTCTGCATATAATATCGATCAGGCATCACTATCTGCATATAATATTGATCAGGCATCACTATCGTGATGCTTGGGGCTGAATATGTGGCCAGTGTGATGCTTTGGGCTGCAGTGGAGATCACTCTGATGCTTTGGGCTAATGAGGAAATCACTTTCATGTTTCATACCAAAATGGGTATCATCTCCGTGGTGATTGCCTGTCTGGGCTTTCTTTTTTCCACTTTTCTGATTGCTGAAAGGTTGGAGACAGAAAACCTGCCAAAGAGACAAGGTGTCCAATAAATATAATATATACTCAATTTTTGTTATATCTTGTGCTGTGTGTGTGTGTGCATGTGCGTATATATATATATATATATATATATATATATATATATATATATCAGTTGACTTACATCTGAAATAATGTTATTACTATTGCATATATATATATATATATATATATATATTGCACAAACATATTTATCGTTTGCAAGTAGAATCTTCAATCACAACAGAGGATGAAGTTACTGACATTTGTAGTGTATTCATACACAAAAACCAATTAAAATTATCATTCATGGCAATTTTGATGATAAAGGAACATGAAGCTGTGCAGTTCTTTAAGACCTGCCCCCTTAAATTAGAAAGATAATGAGCTGTTAAATGTTTTCAAATCCTAATGGACATAGTATGTACAGTTCTTCATTTGCATAAATTTAAGTAAAAAAGGAGTTTCTGATGATTAGATCTCCTTCCTATGAAATATTCCAATACAAATTAAGTACTGGTAGCCAGTGGCTAATTAGCTAAGACTATAGTACTACTACAGTACTCCCTCATAATGCTGTCCATGTAAGCCATTGAGTATATCACCTTATAATAAGAACACCTTGTAATTAAGTACATGATACATATAAAATTTGATGCCATGAAATGAAATGGGGTCTATTTCCATACTTGCCTTACAGCAGGGACCATGCTATAATGAAGGGACTTGAAAGGACTTAAATGTTCCAAAAGAATGTAATGTCTAACCAAACTTTCTGAACTGTGAAACATTTGGAATTTTGTGTTTAGTTTCTCATGACTGTTTTTTCACCACATTAATTTGCATTTATAATTCAGTTTACAAAAAATGGTTTTGTTACAACTCATTCAAGAACTGTTATTATCAAGACAATTTTATTCGACATTGACTGAATTAATTTTCTCAACCACTTAAGTCTTAGACAGAATTATGTTTCCAAATATTATTTGAAAGTTATTGCAAGAAATAAATTTAGTTTATAAAGGTTTTTTCATGGTAACATGATTAAAAATCTTTATGATGATCAAATACAAGAGAAAATTTTGAATTTTGGCAAAGAATGCAGTTCTGAACCATTCTAAGAACATAACCTTTAACCTTTATCTTTTTTCTTTTCTTAACATTTTTCTTAAAGAATATCAAACTGTCTTTGTAACCATCAATTGTTTGTATTATTGTACCCATTTCTTTTAATTTTGAAGTTTTTTTTCCCAAAAGATTTTAGTAGTTTTGTTATCTACAGTATTTTTACTCAGCAATTTTTACCTGGTACTGAATAGCCAGGATTATGTCACTTGGTCATTAACCCTATATATACATTGGTACATACAATGCACTTTCTGAGGAGATACAAATATCTCTAGTTTGGATATATATGTAATTAACCCTGATACATTTTATCATTTCTGCCACTCAAATCAAACTAGGTCCAATAAAACCACACTACATCTCATAAACCCAAAACTTGTGTCTCTCGACAAAACTTGTGTCTCTCTACAAAATTGGTGTCATTTGACAAAGCTTGGATCTCCCTACAAAACTGATGTATCTTCTACAAAACTTTTATGTCCTCTACAAAACATGTCTCCCTACAAAAAAAAACCTCAGGACTCTTTATTCTTCAGTTCTCTGAAAAACCACAGTAACTGTTACGTATATGTAATTAAATTGCTTGTGTGTTAGTTTTAAAATTCTGTTTTATTTTATTTTTGTTTCATTACATTTTATTGTAATGATTATTGAAAGGATTCGAAATTCTAGGGAAATAAATTATTTTGTTAAAATATACAAAGCTTGTTGGCTTTCACTCTTTTCTTTGTTACTGAGTACAAGCCCTTGTCACGTAACATAACCAAAATAAAATGTTGTATATTATCTATACATGTTCCATAATTTTTCTTAAGTTATTTGGAATAGAAATGGTTAAAAAAATGGAATTAATAAGTGATATAAAATATAACTTTCTTATTATATGCTTCTAATTTGACAAAGAAGCACAACTGACCATAAGCTGACCATTCCCTGACCATATGAAATTGCATAACCTGTATATGCATTATAATAGGCTATTCTAATCTTCCAACAACATCCATCATTGGAACAGCCCAGACAGACTACCTTGGTGTGTACTTTTGAGTGAGGCACTTAACTTGATTTGCCTCGGTACTAAATAACTATTTTTGCTTTCAAACCAAACCAAGTGTAATGCTTAAAGTCTTTGGTGGATGCAAGAATTGACAGTTCTGAGATGGTTCCAGACTGCATAAATGACAGCAAACATGATTCTGTGTTCTATAAAGGGATTAGCACAGGCATCCACAATGTCAATAATGACAACACAATCTGGCCAGGATCAATGCCAGCATCATGCCAAATTGCATCATTGTAGTTACCCTTATGGGTTGACATGTCTGAGTTTTTGGCTCCCAAAATAATCTTCTGAATATCTCTGCAAAGCCTGAATATGTGATTGAGAATTGCATACAAAAACAATAACTGGACTCCATGAAGTTGTAACTGATCCTGTGCAAAACCAAGGTTAAAATGTGGGTTTGTACATTGCATACAGGAATCACCAACACTAGTCTGGTAGGCAGATTAGCAGAGTGTGGTTTTAGGAAAGCACCCTACTTAAATTCATGCTGGATATATGGGCTATGGTCAGTTTCTTTGTTCAAGTATTTAATGAAAAAACAAATAGGTCAGCTGACCTTGCAGTTAAACAATGCCATGATACCAATCTTTAACAAAATCCTCAAAAAAATCTCATCATTTATTGACTTCCTATAGTACACACTAATGAAGAGTTAATGCCCTAGGTTGTGTCCATCATACACCAAAAAAGAGTTATTTGTATGAAGGTCCCCAAAGTAGACCAACTGTAATACATGTGCAACAATGCTAGTGAGATGTTCAGTGTGTGGGATTGCCCTGCAGTGACTGGTGTAGAAAATATTGCATAAAATTCTGGTTTTGTTGATACAATTGTGATCAAGTTGGTAATGCTAGGGGTTGTAATGACATGCTGCATCATGGTCATGATTTTGTGAAGAATTGCTTCAGAATTTATCATCTGTGTATGTGAGTTCAGCAATTACATATCAATGTCTTCAATAAGTTTGTGCATCAATGTGCGAAATGTTCCTGGATCCATGATGCTGTTAGTAAGCAACTGTTGACAAAATTATGTGGCCTTGTCCATGACTTCTGGTGCAATGTTGCCCATGTGAAATGACCCCCCCTCCAAGCCTTTCCGGCCAATATACATGGTTGTGGGGTCACACTGTCACCAAGGCCTTTTACTTTTGTTATTTCTTGTTATTCCATAATCCTGGCAAATTAGTTCTTTGAGTTTGGGTTTTTATTCACACAAGGGTTAAGGTGGGGGTATTCCTTTCTTTGGTTTTGTTACGCTTCCCAACTCCTGATGAATTTAGATGCTTTTCATAACATGTCCAATTTTTCTTTTCTCATTGGTTCTGGTGTAGGCTAGGGTATAGATACACCTCTCTGTTGCTGTTCCTTCATAAATTCTGCCTCTTCAATTCTTTACTTGATAACATCTTTCACAGCTGGGGAAAATCCTGTCTGTCTCTCGATAAGAGCTGCTTCGATTGGGGGAAAATGGTATTAGTGGAATGTCAAGTTTGTACAATGATTGGGGTTCATCTGATACTCTCTGTTGATGGAAAAAATTATATGGAAATTTTGAGGTAAAGGGTTCAAGGTATCCATATAGTCTAAAGTAGTGATGCCATCTGGGAAAATCTATTGCTTGGTATCCAGTGAGGTCAAACTTGCTTAAGAACATTGGTATACACCTATCTAATACTTTTTAATCCTGTTCAGACTGGCTGTATCTGTGTATATGTGTTGCCCACGAAGACATTCCAAATACATATTGTGCCCAACTCCTTTAGCCATTTTAATGCTTTTGGAGTGGCCACCCCATACACCACGCCACCCATTGCATCCCACTGCCATTAAAAGTTCCAATATACACACAGCGTTTTCTAATTTGTTAATTTTTCTAGTTGTTGCTGTTTTATCTCCTCATAGGTATGTGGCAACATTTGAATCAGGAGAATAAAATCTAACTAGAACTGAATGGAATCCATCAAGCAAGCAATCATGCTGTTGTTTTACAATGATATGAACTGGTAAATCAGTGCTTTGCAAATAAACAGGTTTTTCTTTCTGGGATGATGAAATTGGTTTGCAAGCTTATATCAAATCATGGTGTCAGCCCATATGAGCTCAAATGACTAGTTATCACAGAGGTCTTGGAAATGCTTAATCACGCATATTTGGATGCAAATTTTTTATTTTGGACATAGAAAATCACTTAGGAGCTAGTCCTCTGTACGCATGTAATAGGTGGGTGGCAAAATTCAAAGACTTGCCAGTCCTGCTTCAGTCACCTGCTGAATGGGAAAATGATTTGATCAAGTAGCTGTGCTGATATTTACGATGACAGAATTCAGAGGCTGAAAGACCCCCTCATGTGCATGTTGCCATTATAAGAGTACATCAAAAGAAAAGGATGTAATAGTTGGGCAGCAAGCTCAAAGACTGACTGGCTGCTGGGTGGGAAAATGTGCTGATATTTACAGTGATTGAATTCAGAGGCAGAAAGATCAGAGCTGTACATGTGGTCATTTATAAGAGTACATCAAATAACAACTTTAGCTTTCATTATCATGTTCATTTCTGAGTGTAGATGAATAAGTAGTGCATGTTACTTTAAAATCAAGATATGTTGAGACTTAGACAAAATACCATTTGCAAATTTGGATAAGTATTTTTGGGTTAAATGGCAAATTGATGAAGATTCTAATGAGATTCAGAAGAGTGCAAAAGTTGCTAGAACTGAGAGTTTGGATTGGACAGTAGCCAAGCATAAGAAAGTGTATGATGCCTGGTTCAGTGTTTGGAATAAGACCTTTCCTATGATTGACAAAATTCAGTCTTGTTCTGATGGACAAACAAGAGCTATCTGTCAGTGTTATAAAGAATGTGGAAATTAAACTCAATGGCAACCAAAAGTTCTTCTAATCTGCAAAGTTCTACATTTTCTTGGAGGGGATTGCAACTTTTGCCGGTGGGACTCCTAGTTTTACCAAAATGGGAGTCTTGGACTCCTAGTTTTAAAATTCTGGCGAGACCTCTGTATCGAGTACTGCACCAACTGAAGCCCACAAGACTTTGTCCTTTAATAGACAGCAACATCAAACATAATGAAATTTTTCATATTTCCATTCTAGTTTTTGCTTCATTGTATTTAGCAATAGCTTCTGAGAAGTTCTCCCAATGCTTGCTCTGCTCCACTTCTACAGTGTTGTACAGCATTTTGTAATAGTAGTCGAGTGCAGTTATTGTTATATTAGAATGCCCTGAACATCTAAGTAATCTTTGCTGTCTTCACTGTTTTCACTACTCATTTCAATGTCAACACTGTATTATTCACTAATCATTTTAATATCTCCACTAGGTGGCTATTTTCTTGCACAATAATATACAATGACTTTTCACCATTTTTCTCATAAGCTTCAACAAATTTATGTTTTCTTCCATCACATGATTAATTTATTGTCTACCAATATAGTCTACTTTTTTTTCAGATCATATCTATATTAAACTTAATTTTCAATAAAATGGTTTCATAATCAAAAACTGAAATCAAATGATATCAGTGTAAGCAAAAACGAATTAAAACAACTTTTTTATCTGCAGGAGTCATAATTTTAAACTACTGTAGTCACTTTCTGACCCATTCTGAATGTGCACTTTCAATTTTGGAAAGTATTTACCTGGTACTATTATAATCTAGCTCAGAATTTTAAACCCCTTCATACTTTAAAATTAAAAGCATATTTCACTTCATTGGCACAAACTTATGAAATCTGTAAAAATATAGTCAACAGTGAATGGTGTGTTAAATCCATGCTATTTTTGGGAGATTAAGCAGTCTAATGTACATGATGAGGTGAAGTGCTGTGATCAAGAATCTAGCCCAGATAATGCAAAATGTAGGATACCAGCTGTTGTACTGGCTATCATATATACAAACACCCACATTTTTTCTGTGTGTCCTGTATGTCAAACAAGAGGTTACAAGTTCTAAACTTGTGGTGATAATCCAAAAGTTTTTTTTTTATTTTTATGTTCAAACTTTCTTTTAAACTAATCATCCCAATTTTTTTTACATTTTTTTATTCCCATCCTAGGACAGGCAATAAACCACACAATGGAAACAAGACCATACTGAGACAATTCTCTGAATCCTATTTTTGACATGAAAGTAGGCAGAGATTTTTCATCCTTGTCATAAATTACATTCCAAATATTCCACAATAATGCACCAGAGTAAATGTGGCTTTTTCCAGTTTTTAAAATTCGTATTCACGTAGCATCTGAAATGTCAGTACTTTGAATAGATCTGAAAATAATTCAGTCTAACATATTCTCATCACAAAAGACTGAAAGAACTATTAACGTATGCATGTGAAATCTACATAATAGTTAAAATATTGAGATGAGTCCATACTATTTTTAAAATACAAACAAATGAGGAATACAAGTAAATATTTTAATCATAATTTTAAAATTAAGAAATTTAATCAATTATGAAATCAATTGTTTTAGCAATAATAATAATCATAAGCATCATCAATATCATCACCATCATCATCATAATACATTTTTATATACTAATTTTCATTTTTTTAGGAATTATATTTGTTGCATAACAATAATAAAAGAAGAATAATGAATAAATTACATATTTTTTTAAAATGATAGTCAAATTCATTACATCTTAAATATGCATCAAACAAATTTCTGAGGTAAACTTCTTTTAAGACTGCATCATAGTGGAATTTTTTTTCATATAAATTGTCTAGCCAACATGCAGGACATTTTTATGATCACCGAGTTCTGTCACTGGTTTTATCTTGATTTTATTTTAATTGTAGCTGACCAGTGTACCCTGGGTATCTTGCATGTTGTATACAGTATATATGTACTGACTTTTTTCCTTGGTGACATCAAGGATTAATATGCTAAGTTAGCCTTACTTCCAAATCTTGTGCAATCAGACACACCTATAGTTTTTACACATGATTTTAGAGTGCTAGCCATACTTAAACATCCGAGTTGCCTGTGTCAGTTGACTACAGATATTTTTTGTTCATAATACCATAGCTGATGTATGGTAATACCCACATGACTCAATAAATGCATACACCTCTGTCTGTCACGACTACTCAATTTTTTAAAAGTCATTTAAAGGTTTATCTATTTAAGTAATGGAGGCCATATCTAATGGTGGATTGGCATATGTATAGCTTCAAGGGACTTGATGCAAGGATGATTTCTGCCAAATTTAGTCAAATTCTGCAAAACGGCTTTTGCAAACAAGCTGTTTAAAGGTGTTTCTTATTTTCAATACTGGTGGGCATATCTGATGGCAGATTTGCATCATGTGAACTAATCTTGAAAGGCATTGGTACCAGACAACTCTTGGTAAAATGATGTGCAAATTGGTCAAGTTGTTTTTCGGTAGTTATCATTAACAACTGTTAAAGGACAATGTACATTGGATGATGGACTGAACCGTAAGCTCAATTGATCTTATGGGCAGATGTGGGAAAAAGAAGGCTGTGAGAGATTTTAAGCATCTAATAATTCCATGGTTGCATAATAACTTCAGTACTCAAATGGAAGACAAAATGTCAATATGCATTAGAATTCACTTTCTAAGGAAAACTGAAAATGATGGAGGGGAGGGAGTCTTTAGGACTGACAACTATTCCTGATGGACTGTCCAACAACAGTTCACAAACATTTCGAACCTCTGGTACATAGAGTGATGTATTATTCAAAATGTACATTTAGTAAAAGGTTGAGCTTGCCATGGGTTATTACTACAATGGGGTTTACTACATCATTCCACTACATGCAGCTGATATACCAGACAAGAGTCTGTCAAAGGGACTGATGCTCAATTGGGTTTAAACAATTTACAGGAATTCAAAATAAGACCATTTCTTCCTTTTAACTGTCCAGAGTTTAAACCATCTCTGATATTTTTCAGGGATAGCAAGATTCTCAAATGAGCTGCTATGGTACACATACTGGATGTCAGTGTGGCACAATTTGATTTAGAGCAAAGCAGTCGTAATTAGAGTGTTCAGGTAAAAATACCATGTCAAAATGATCATCCATTTAGGTCAGTAGTGACAACAAGATTTTTAAGACAGTCATTGTGTCAGCTATATTTGATATACGACTGACACAATTTTCATTAAGAACTTGGTGAAAAACCTGTCATAATGATCATCCATTTGGGGGGAGTAGTGACAACATAG
The DNA here is from genome assembly GCA_016617855.1 of Megalonaias nervosa. Classification (NCBI taxonomy): domain Eukaryota; kingdom Metazoa; phylum Mollusca; class Bivalvia; order Unionida; family Unionidae; genus Megalonaias; species Megalonaias nervosa. Next base: position 152,356 of record JAECUM010092880.1, on the reverse strand, counting down.
TTTTTAAGACAGTTGTCATTGCAGTCATAATAGATGAATGACTGACACCATTTTAATTTAGAACAAACTAGGTATAAGAAGTATAATGGTGAAAATCCCATACCGATATAGCCATCCATTTGAAGAGGAATGGAAATAATATTTACTTGATATAAATTTTCTTTCAGGAGTAGCATAACAAGATTTTCAAGATGTCTGCTGTGGTGGCCATAATAGATATCAGATCAATACCATTTTTCAGTTAGGATTAACTAGATATCATAAGAAGTATTTTAGTGAAAACCCCATGTTAATATGATTGTCCATTCAGGAGTAGTGATAACAAGATTTTCCAGATGGCCGCTACAGTAGTCATATTGGATGTCAGATCAGCACCATTTTCATTTGGGACCACTCGACATCATAGGAAGTCTTTTAGTGAAAAACCATAGTGGACATGATCATAAATTCAGAAGGAGTAGTGATAACAAGATCTTCAATATGGCTGCCATGGTCCATGGTGGCCATATTGGATGTAAGATTGGCACCATTTTGATTTAAGACCAAGTAAACTTCATAGGATGTCTTTTTTTGAAAACCCCATGTGGTTATGACCATCCATTCAGAAGGAGTAGGGATAAGAATTTCAAGTTGGTCACTGTGGTGGCCATATTGGATGTCCAAGCAGCACCATTTTAATTTAGTGTTATGTATATTTTAATTTGTATTGTTTGTTAGTTTTTTTTATCCATGATTATATGTTAAGTAAAGTTGCATTTTGGACTTGATCTTGTCCAAATTCAAGTTTATTTATTTTGTAAACAACATAATACATAGTTAATATTCTCTATGAGTTTGGGTTAAATATTCCGATCATTATCAACAGAGGTAAACATGTTTATTTGGATCTAGGTCTAGCATATTGGAATCCACCCCCCTCCTAAAAACCTGGTCTACCTGATGTTTCCATTGATCCTCATAATAATTTTAGTAATAGACCTTATCTTGTTGACAACTTAAAATGCTCTATAAATGAATTTTTGACCTCATCCTGGTTCTGTTTTTGAGTCTCAGTTTTTTTAAATCTTGTTTACTTGAAAAATTACTCATTCTTGCTTAATATGTTGAGAGAGTTATTTTTGTTGTTGTTTTGAGTAAACGAATTTTATACAATGTGCTAATGGACTGGAAAAATTAATTTGGAATTATAGTGATTTCAGACAAGAATTATTTTACTGTGATACATCAAAAGATTGTTAGACATTGCCACACAACAGGCCACTGGCATGTTACCATGTTCGAGACTACAGGCACATCAACACATTCAATATTGGTAGTTTTTTGGAATACCGCTGGAATTCAATTGGGACTTCATACCTTTGGACTCTTGATAAATCTTTTAGGACTATTTGGGATTTAATTCACGATACTCAAAAGATTTTCTGTAAATTTTCACTTTGTATTCTAGGGAAATATATTATCTGTTGAATTTTACAAAATGTTTTGGTTTTTGCTCTTTTCTGTTACTTAGTTTAAGACCATAGAGTTGTAACATTAGGACCAACTAGACCTGAAGGATGGAAAGCAATATCAGGGTGATCAGAAGAAATGCTTCGAAGATTCCCTCAAGTTATCCTTGAAATATTTCAACATAAACACAGTCTTGGGAAGATCTCACACAGGATTGCTCCAAAAGGCACAGTCTTGTCCATACTGGAGCTACAGATTATGATCTGCAGTGGCGCTGCAGAAGTGGAAGCAGCATAAATCTCAGAAAAGCAGCATGTCCTCTATTGATCCAGCAAACCCAAGTGGAATTTCCTGTTAAGTGTGCCACAGATAGTTTAGAGCACAAATTGGCCTGATCAGTCACTCACGTACTCACAGACACCGAACCAGTCAGTGATGTCATGGTCATTGTGGTACTTGAAGGACAATGAACAACAACTTGACCATGAAAGAATGTGGGTGAGGTTTCAAGGGAATCCTCCAAGTATTTTATGAGTGGCAATAACAAACTTGTGCTAATGGACAGATGAGACACTGGACAATAGGCGACAGATGAAGGACAACAGACCATCTCATAAGCTCTTCCAGTCTATGACCAACAGAGCTAATAATATGCTGGTCAAACTCTCTATCATGCAATGTGATTAATTTTGGAGAAAAATCTTGAATTTTATGTGGCAGGGGTCTCAATTTAACTAAATATGGCATGTATACTGAGCTACCGGTAGAATGTTAATGCTTAACCTAATTTAGTATATGAAAGATCATAAAAGCTGAAGCATTATTTTTTGTCAGTATTAATCAGATGAACTTTATAGATTTCAATATTAATCAGTAACATCACTAATACCACAACAAATATTGCTATACCACAACCAATACCATAATCACTACCATCAACATTTAATATCACCAACACAGTTCACAACACTTTAATACATAATCAACACCCACATAATCATCATCAGATCACCACCATTACCAACATAACCTTCACTTGCACCACCATGATCAACTTTCCTCTTCCTCTTTCAAGGGTTCTAAACTTGGCTACTTTGCTAAAAGGAGTGTGTCTAATGAATAATTCATGAAACTGCTGAAACGATACATACGTAAAATATTGCATATGCAAGTTGAGAATGGTGTCACACACAAAAAGCAACATGCACATCTACAGTGTTATAATGGTGCACAAGAAGTAGTACAAGCGGAGCTCTTACTTTTATCATTGGCTTTGGAAGGAGAGGTTGAACTGTGAGAGAAGTTACAAGGAGCAAGGCAGAAAACCTGGCAAAGGGAATGGAATAAAACTTAAGGCACATATATTATTGAAAAAATAATTTAGTTTAAACTATTTCATAGAACTGCTTGTACAATGTCATATTTTTAGGGTCTCATTGATAACTCTTAAATAATTTGTCTGTAGCTCAACCAAAGTGACCTTACCATTTGATCTTTAATCAAAATATTATTTACAGCCTAATCACCAAAAATAGAATGTAGATATGGTTTTCTGCAAACATTAAACATGCTTGATAGGAACAAGATCATTTGCTCATATCAAACATAAAATGCATGCATAACAATACCAATTTGTCAAGTGGATTATGAGTCATAAATGAATGTTCCAACAGAATTTTATACCACCAGTCACTTCTGTCTCACTACAACTACAAGTAATTTTGGAAACATTCATACAATCTGCTGAATTACCAATCAATGAGGGTATTAGATCATAAATTAGATCAAGTAATTGTATGGTTTTCAATTAAGTAAACTGCATTTAAATTTTAATACTGTACAAAAAAAGTGTCCATCAAAATCTTATTTAAACCATTTATTAAACTGGTACGTGAAATTCTGACTTGGGGGTTATCATAACTGTCTTGATGGCATAAATCTCTGGCTATAATCACAGAAGTTCTGCTAAATATACTCATCCACAAGTTCACTTAACATTAAAAGTGTGCACATTCAATTCAATTGACATACTGAACATATTTTACTTGGTGTTAAGTACCTTAGATGAAGGATACATCAGCAGTTGGCAAAGTTTAGCCGTTTACAAATTCTTACTGAGTATCAAGATGATATTTATGAAGAAAAAAAAAGAAACAAAGGAATTTTTCATCAAAATACAGGAAATATATAGTACTAAAAAAAGATGTAAGAGTTTTATGGGAATTATTGCACATTTTCATGTGTTTTGTTCTTCTTTCAATTACTGAAAATAAAATTAATACAACCACCTACATTTAACTTATTTTACTACTGAGTTCAATGTCCCACAAATCTGAATGATCAAATACCTTGTGACCATTTCATACGATTAAATTTCATTATTGCTTAACTTTACTTCTTATATTAAAGCAAATCATTTTAAATATAAATGGCAAAAGAATATTTTAAATCAACATTACAACATAAGAGAGAAATCGTGTGCAATTAATAAGACTGAGCATTAATGCTAGCAAGCAGTAATTTTACCAAACTTCCATATATAGTCACTGATAAGTCCAACGGCAAACTAAACAATCCCAATGCAGTAGATCTGTATCTATGCAGTATGACAGGAGTAATTAGTAGAACAAAACAAACAACAAAGGACCAGTTTTACCAGTACATTATGCATTTACCAGTACATTGTGCATTGTGCATGGGCAGATCAGGGTCTATGTAATTTCAGCTGGACTCAACTTAAAAGTGAGTATATATGCTCCTAGTCAAATAAAGTTAGTTTTTTAAGCATTTTCTCTTTAAATAATTTATTCTTAAATGAACCAGTTTTAGAGGTTTACTATCATGATATTCCATACATAAATGAAACAAATAATTTCACAGCCATTTGCACAAGATGGGTTCTGCATTTGTTGATGGCTGATATAAACATACTCAAGTTGAATCACCAAAAAGCTACTTGCCAAATATAAAAGGAGTGACCAGAGACATTTGAATGAGATTGTCACAGGTGATGAAACATGGATTTACTTCTTGGAACCCAACTAAAAAAAAAATAATAAAAGTTAGGATCAGAAAAAATGGGCACAGACCACAAATCAAATGAAGTAGCTGGGCTGTCAAGAGAGTATTATACACATTGTTCTTTGATGCAAAATGTCCTTTCAGTGTCTGCATTGTAAGGTGTCAATGTCAGTACAGCTCTACCGAGTCCACCAAGAAGTTTAAGCTGTTTCCTGCCTGTGTGTAGATTCAGATTGCTGACTGCCTGCCATACCTGCTGAAGATTGGTGCCATCTGGGTCTAATGTTGTTTTAATGTCAGTAAGATTCTCCACATGAAGCACAAACACATACATTATACCATAACACCCTTTATAGCTTTAAACCTAATTTGCAGTCACCCTTGATGTCATAATTATCATCACTGTCAACACTTTTTATCAAACCTTAAAAATGGCTATCACTTGCTAGAATTATAGACAATGACCTCATTCATTCATCCCAGTCATTACAGATTACAATGGCAGTTAGGGATATGTAGTTTGGTCTGGTTTACATTTATTTCTTATAAAGGATTAAATCAAGGTTAGTGGTGCTGATATAAATTTTTGCAATGCAGTTGTTCATATTAGTGTTGAATGCATATTTTACCTAAGAATTGTGGTTGCTGGTCACATTCTGCAGGTCAGTCATGACAGTGAGTTTATATAATAAAATTATTATTATTATCATTATTATTATTATTATTATTATTATTATTATTATTAATATTATTATTCTATTAAGATTATGATTTCTTATGAACAATAAAATAGTCACTATGTAAGTAGTTTCCATTTGCATGAGAACGTTTGTTTAATTTCTATATCAGTGAACCATCTTTTGACCAGATCTAGAAAATGATCTGGAATAAAAAAATGGTGATTATTTTTGTCTATAAAGTAGGCAAATAGTAGTCTTGGCATGTTCAACTTTATTCACATTTGATGCAGATTATGTGAACATGGATTTCAGTGATGGCTTTTATGTTGTCACAGTTAATATGCGTTTATGAGATGGGGATTTGCATGAATACGATGTCATTCTTGCCACTATAACAGATTTTAAAATATGGCTTGATTTAAACCATTGAAATTCCCATTTACATCCTCAATGAATTTCAAATGATCTTTCTGTTGTTTTGATTTTGGCATTTTAGCATTGGGGGATAACAGTCATAGAAGGAGAACATACCCTCAGGAGAGAATCAAATTAATGTTAATTGTTTTATGCTGACTGAGCTCTTTAGTAACCTAACCACAATCAGCTCTCTTAAATCCTTTCAGAATTACTTCTGCTCACATATAAAATAATACACCAGAACAACCTTCAAACACTATAGATGTTAATTTGTCATGCTGCTTGAAATTCGCAACTAAAGTGTCTTGCCCTGCTTAAGCCAGTTATCAGTCAGATGGAACAAATTTAATTTTTAATCACAAATTTTTGTATGTGGGAGATTTCAATTAGTGACAGGAAGAACAGGTGACACTGCTCAACTCAGGAGAAACACACTCCCATGCATGAGGTTCACATATACCAGTGTTTGGTTATTATGTTTACCAATTATTTAAACACTATAGCCACAAAGCACAAGACAAAAGAGGTGTGAAAGCTTAACTCCTGGACTCAACAAATACCCTATAACTGAACAAAAATGCCCCTGTGTCTATTATAGACATTCAATCAGTCCTTCCCAGTACCTGTCTTTTTTTAAAAACTATATTGTATTGTGGTGCATTTGCAAACCTTTAAAACAAAATATATAAAGACAAAGCCCAAATTAAGAACAAAAATAGTGTCAACAACAACTTTTTTTATCATCCTCAAAGACAGTTTTTTTTAATCTCATCAAATAAAACTTCACTATCTGACTTTTTTTTGTTGTGGAAATGCCCATTAATTAGCTGATATATAATTAGCATATTTGTTTTTAAAGAAGCAACAATTTATACAATAATTTGTTGGTGAGGAAATCAATAAATCATGGCCAGGTAATACTAATACTAAAACAGCTGCAAATCTAGGACCAACAATGACACTGTCCGACATTTAATAATTAGGTATATCAATGTTTTCTCTTTGGTCAGAAATTAAAATGATTTTATATTAAATTTCATATATGGTCATCATGTTGATTTTTTGGAAAAAATGTATGTCAAGAGCCATCAGAATTTCAGTATCCCATATATATATATATATATATATATATATATATATATATATATATATATATATATATATATATATATATATATATATAGACACACACATATATATATAATTTAGATCGGTACATGGCTGTGAACTCACTGGATGAATATATATAGCAATTTTAAGGCAGTGTAAACCATTGGAAATGCACACCTGGATGAATGAAACAGATTAGTTAAAATATTAATTTCAATGAAAGGGTGCAAACTGGAAGAAACATCAGAAATATTAAAAAGTCTTAGCTGATAAAAAATATGTAAAATGTTTCAAATGATAACACAGTGAGGTTACGTGAATAATGAATATAGATCCATCAATTAACAAATTGTGAACAAGATGTACCTTATTTAACATATATATTGGGACACATCAAATATTTGTTGTCCTGTCCTAGAACTTATGGTGAAACTTCTTTTCACCTAGGTCATGTTAAAAAACAAAATAAATTTGTGTTGAATTTGTGCCCACCCCCACCACTGTGTTGCAATAACAGATAAACAAAATGCTTATTTGATAATAAAATGAAAGAAACTAACCTTACATTGTGATCATATATTCCTCTTTGTTCATTTTGAGAACTTTATTAAAGAAACAAATATATCTCCGAACTCTGTATATGTCATGTATGCATCCATACTGCAGCATATCACTAATGTCAGATAACGCAGGACACATTGTTCATTGACGTAAATATAGAGAAATGAATCGTGTTTGGTTGTACTCCAAGGTTTGATATGTTATAAGTCTGAAAACTGGGTCCAACAAAATTGCAAATAAGAGAGAGAGAGAGACAGAGATCAACCGATTGCTCGAGGAACCTGCTATTCATGCATGACAGGGTGTAAGGTGCAAAATAATCAGGACTGTATTATACCCAGGTTAACTATATGACAGTATCTCACAAATAAAAATTATTATTTGAAAACACATTCACTGCAAGTGCAAATGACAATCTTTTCGCTAGCATGGGTTACAAAAAAGTATTATTAAAGCAAGTTATTGTTGTGTATACTATTTACCTTTGAGACATTAATGTCTGTTTGTATCAATTATGATTACTGATGGCAAGCAAATAGAAGCCTGGGTGGTGAATAAACACAACTGGCATAGATACAACAACTCATTGTTTACAAATCAAGCCGACCTCAGAAGACAACTTTGGATTCTTTTAAGTGTGCCAATTATTTTTTAAAATACCAAGTCCGCCAGTATAGGGAAGCCAACTTTGGTTCCTTTTTACCAGTAGTCATGGGAAATTTTGAAAATAAATTGAAACAATGGAACAATTTTTAAAGTGACACAATCTAGTATTCTGTTTACAGACATCAATGGTCCAGAGCTTCCCAGAAGATTTGGAGGAGAAAATAAAAATAAAAACATTCTATGAATTTGAGAAGGCCAGAAGAGAAGATGATTTCTGCAACAATATGATTTTTAACATGGAGAAACTCTGATATACTTTGCTTTCATTCCTGGGCAGACTGTCGATAAGAAGAGGGTTAATAGTGTGAGAATTTGCACAAGTGGTGCAGATAAAAAAGTCTTACTTTAGTCCTTGCAGTTTCTGCGTCAGGAGATGTGTTGTCTCTAATGATAATTTTTTATGGCATGAGGAAGCTAAAAAAATATTCATGCAACCAAAAGTAAGGATCGTACATGATTGCTAGCATGGGGTACAAAAAATATTGAAGCAAGTTATTCGCTGTGTATTCTATTTACCCTACAAACATCAATGCACATTTGTATTAATTATGATTACCAATGGCAAGCAAATAGAAGACTGGTTGGTGAATAAACACAACTGGCAGAGATGCCATAAACTTATTGTTTGAACTTACTGACAGGATATCAGATAGAAAGGTTATTTTACTACAAAGCAAGCTGACCTCAGAAGAAGATTTTGGATTCTTTTATGTGTGCTGATTTTTTTTTAATACCAAGTCAGTGGACATAGGGAAGCCAGCTTTGGTTCCTGTGTACTGATATTCATTGGAATTTGAAAATAAACTGACACAGTTTTTGAAGCTACACAATCTAGTGCTTCATGCACAGACATTGATGACTCATCGTTTCACAGGAGATTTGGAGGAGAAAATAAAAACTCATTCAATGAATTTGTGAAGGCCAGAAGAAAAGAAGATGATTTTGCTGACAAATATGATCATAAACATGGACGAAACTCTGATGTACTTGGCTCTCATTCCTGTATGGACTGTCAATAAGAAGTTGGTTAAAAGTGTCAGAATTTGCATGACTGGTAGAGATAAAAAAATCTTACTTTGGTCCTGGCAGTTTCTGCTTCAAGAAGCGTGTTATCTCTAATGATAATTTTTCACTGCATGAGGAAGCTAAAAAATATGCACCAAAAGGATAAATCATACGTGTGCAGGAGAAGGGTAGGGTTGATGAGAAGACGCTTCTGTGGATTAACGAGTTTTATCTCAAGTACACACTTTAATATTTTTTAAAATAAAATTTAAGTTTGAGTGCATTTTCTGACATGTAATTTTCAAATGATTTAAAAAGGTGTCCCACACATTACAAATCGAAAAAACGATATGTCCCAGAATGTACAGTGCACCAAAAAATTACATTAAATATTAATTTATGGTGTCCCCAAAAATATGGTGTCCCAATATATATATAGTAAATACGGTATGCACAATAGCTCTGACAAACAAAGCTGACTTTAGAAAACTAAAGGTGTCATGTAAAAAAAAAAGATATCATTAAGGTAATAATAATAATAATAATAATAATAATCATAATAATAACTAATTGAAACAAAAACTTAATACAATGACAGATACGTGAAGAATATATCTGAAATCTGTGTGGCAGACATTGTCTTATCACTTCAATGAAAGGAGTACAACTCTGAAAATGTATAACTGTAAGAGTGGAATCTTCTTATTTAATTCAAAGTTACTGCCTTTATTAATTAAATAACAATAAAGAGGCCCAAATGGACCTGAATCGCTCATCTCGTCATATTCTGTTCAGTGATTTTTGGGAAGAAGTTGTTTGAAGTATTTTTTTTCTTTTGTAAGTAATGGCTGCCATATTTGAAGGTAGATTGGCATTATCTTCATGAATTTAATGCAGAATGTGTTTTGCCAAATTTGGTCAAATTCATTTCATCAGTTTTTGAGAAAAAGTCATTTAAAGGTTTTTATGTTTGTAGCAAAATTAGCTATATTTGATGGCAGAGTGGCTATATTTGCATAAACTTAAAAGGACCTTATGTCTGGATGCTTTCTACCAAACTTGGTCAAATTCTGTTTAGTGGTTTTTGGAAAGTTATTTAAAAGTTTTTGCATTTTCAGCAATAGTATGCATATTTGATTTCTGAACCTATCTGTACAAAATTCTGAGGCCTTCATTGCATTATGCTTTATATCAAGTTTGGTCAAATTCTGTTCAGTAGGTTGGAAGAAGTATTTTTTTATTTTAGTAACAGCTGCACTAATTTATGAAAATTCTGCAACATTTGTATAAAATTTGAAACTCCTTTATGCCAGAATGATTTCTATAAAATCTGGCCAAAGTTTTTGAGAAGAATCTATTTAAAGGTTGTTTTTTTAAAAAAAAAATGTTAGTAATAGCAGCCATATTGGATGACACATGAGAATGATTTTTCCAACCTTGAAAGCACTCTATGCCAGAATGCTTTTTATTAAATTGGGTCAAATTCTGCAGAGTGGTTTTTGAAAAGTTGTTGTCTTTCTTTCTTTAATGAAGATGGCTATTTTTGACAGTATATCTGAGTATCATCTGTAAAGCCTTAATGCCTGAATGCTCCCTGCCTATTTTGGTTTAAACTGCTTTTAAATTAGTGGTTACTGAAAAGAACTTGAGAACTGTAATTATTGATGAACAAGAGACACAATGCATGATGGATGCAAGACCATAACTCAAGCTCCCTTGGCTTTATGGCCATTTCATGGTAAAGGTCTCATTGCTTTTGGGGTCTAGCATGTATCATTTGCATTCACAACAACAGCACTGCACTCACTGCATGACTTAGGAGGAAATCTAACATTACTCAAACCTCAAGAAATCATGCCAAAACATTTACAGACATTTTTTTTCTTAAAGAGGAATATAATTTATTACATTTTGTTTTTGTTATTAAAATATGAGAATTGTGAGAGTACTGAACTTTGTTAAGATTTTGGGGAAATAAAAATGTCTTCTATCACTAGATTTATTTGCATGTCAAAATTACATTTTAAACTTTGGTCATTTTTCAATCAATATTTGAATCTCAAGATGGATGATGACAACATTATGTCATCAATTCTGTAAACATAAAAACTTCCTGCAAAGCTGATGTACCTGATCAGAAGCCAGCAGCTTGAAATCACTGGGTGGATTGGTTATCACATAGCGTTTTGATGACGGTCCTGCCTTAACAGCGGTTGTGTCTCGGAATCTATATAAACCAATACATAAAATTCCATGCTGTCTCAGGGCAAAGATGAACAGCTCACCATAGGTTCCATTCTCCTGAAATACAAGTTTATTAAAGTGTATTAAATTATTTTGTTATTTTTCTGACCGGTAATAAATTTAACATGATATCACATATGACAACATGTAAATCTGCATATGATCGAATACACCTAAAAACAAGAGTATCACGAATGAGACATTATATGCCCACCCAGTGTTTAATAGTTCTGTATGTAGGCACTAGCACGGCATGGATTACCGTTGAATTACTGACTAATAGGTCTCAATAACATTGACCTTTGGTCAATGAATGTGGTCTTCAACAAAACTTAATGTGCAGACTTACCATGATCATGGCCTCTGACCTGTAGACTCCTTGACCTACAGATTTATTCTTATCCCAAGTGCTAGTCATCCAAAGTTTGGTCAAAAACTCTAGTACAAAAGTTGTTGTGCAAAGCCAGGATTCTTTGGGCGACAATGACCTTGTCCTTTGACCTTTTGATCCCAAAATCAACAGGTTTCTTCCTTACCTTAAGTGCAAGCCCTCCATAAATTCTGAATGGTCTACAGAAAACTTATAAAAACCCAAACATTTGTCTTCTTTCAGTCACAATGGCCATAAACTTTGATCTTTCCACCCCCAAATCAATAGGTTTTTCCTTACTCCAAGCACATGTCATTCACAGAGTTTTGTCCAGGTCTGTGATCTAGAATTAATGTTATTGTGTGGACTCCAGTGTTTTCTTTCAATCACAGTGACCTTAAACTTAGGCCTATTAATGACAAACTCAACAGGCTTCTTCCTCCAAGTGCAAGCTATCAATAAAGTTTGGTAAAGGTAGATGCTGGAAATGTTTTTGAGCAGAATGAAAAAGGTAACTATTTGATGGATGCACACCGGTGCATGGAATAATGCCATAACAAGATATGCCTGCCTTTTGGTGGTGTAGAAAAAAAATGGTTATACCCCATACACAGGTGTCTTCAAATACACACTGCGTGTACCTATATAATTTATCTATAATATATAATTGACCATGCTTCACTAATTGGTTTAATCACATTCTCCCACTTTTAGAGGCTTAGCAATTATGATAACCCCAAATTTTGTACTGTTAATAATTACATATCACAATCTCACTCAATCATTTATCAAATAATGTAAGAAATATTGTCATGTTTTTCCTCAACATCAGATTTTATGTAGCTGAATTATTGGTCAACATGCTTATTATAATAAGCATAATACATACTAAGTTTCACAACCATCTGCTATACACTGCAGGAGAAGTCACATTCACAAAATTCTGTCATATGTAGCATCCTGTATCAAGTCAAAGGGACAATAATTCTCTTAAAAATCCAGATGTAGAGACTTTTCAAAATGAGCATCTTTCAATAATGACTATCTGTACCAAGTTTCATAGTGATATATTAAAAACAGCAAGATAAGCTGTAATGACAGAATTCTGTCTTACATTCACCAACAGACAAATAGGGTAATAACTCTAAAAGCTGCAAGAGCAGTGATTTGTCAACATGCATATCTAATGATGATGACAATACCACGTACAAAGTTTCATGGCAATTCACTGAAAACTTGGATTAGCTGCATTCACAAAATTCTGTCAAAGTTGTTGGAGGACAATGCAGATGTACAAAGTTTTATGGCAATCCACTGAAAATTGTAAGACTAGTTGTGCTCACAAGATTCTGACATACGTAACATCAGGTACCAAGTCAAAAAAGGTGATAACACAAAAATCGCAGTGATTTACCTGTAAGTACATCTGTAGACAATGACCTCACATTTCCAAGTTTCAAGGTGATCCACTACAATATGTGAGATGAGTTGCATTTGCTAACTTCTGCCATTCACTACATCCAGCAAGTCAAAAAAGGCACTAACTCTTACAAAAATCAGAGCAACACAGTGATTTGTTGATATGTGCATCTTGAGATGATGACCATAAATTATACAAAGTTTCACAGCAGTCCAAAAAATATTATGTGACTTGAGACACTCACAATTTTCAGTCATACCCTATATATAAGAAATAAAAGGACAATAACCCTAATAAAAACTGCAGCAGCAAAATGATTTGTTGAAATACAAACCTTAAGATGATAACTGTAGTATTAGACTGTTTCAAAGTCACTGACTGAAAACTGTCAGATGAGTTGTGTTCACAAGATTCTGTCATACACTGCATTCTGTTGCAAATCAAAAGGTCAGAACATGTACAAAAAAATGGTGGTAGCAGAATGATTAGCTGATATTTGCATCTTCATATAATGACTATAATATTTTGCCAATTTCAATGGTAATCCATTAAAAACTATAAGACTATTTCATCTTTGTACAGCCCCAGAGAGTTGTTTTTCAAGGACTATTCAAGAACTTCCAACAGTTTTCAAGGAGTATATTTCCTTACTTCAGTTCTAACCTTTGGCACTTCATCAGATAAATTTGATGAGTTTTGGGAACAATTTCAATAAATTAAAGGACTTTTCAAGGATAAAACTAACGTTTTCAAAATTCAATGAGTTTACAAGACAACAACTAAAATACACGGATTTGTAAAGCTGTGTTCTCAAGATTGTGTCACAGATGGTAGGATCCACTATTGGAAGGGCAGATAGAGTGGCATTAGGATTTATATGTACTCCTACCTCTACAAAAGAGGTAGGGGTGTAACAAACTCTGTCTGCTATTGTAAAAGCTCTTACCCCAAACTGAGAGAATGGTCCAGAAAAGAGTGAGAGTTGGGCCACTCGACAGCGGTCTCGGTTAGCAAGGACAGATGGTGTGCAGTATCCTCCCCTCATACCTGCACCCTCTGCCAGAATCTGCTCTAATTCTGGGGTAGCACCACCCGTGATCAGTGTCCTTATGAGCGTCAGGGCATTGTCATTGAAATAGCTCTGTAGTACAAAACATAATGTGTGGAACAATCTATACCATCTATGTAGGACATATATGGAAAGACAACCAAATTTAAATTATTGTTAAACACAACAAGTCACTTATAAGTCTGCAATACCAACATATATACAATGGTCACCCCTTCTGCACTGGGAAAGTGGCCTTATAAGACGGGTGGCCTTTCCAGAGGGGGAATAAATTTTTTTTGAGAAGTATGTGTAATGTACGCAGTAAGAAAGCTACATTCTTCAAAGCATTTAATATCTTCATTTAAAAGTAACATTAATTATTAAAAGGTTCTTCTTGTTATAATAATAGACTTATTTCAACTGAATATGCATTAATAGTTCTTATTCTTGGCGTAAGCATGATATGCGAGTGGGTGTTGTTGTCATGCACATTGCAAAACCATTCAAAAACGTCATTTAAATCTTGGCACATACATAATTCTCTTTCCATTTGCTCCATTTTCCCACTGCTGCTGAATAACTTCCTTATTGGTTACAATGTTGTTTATTTGAGTCTTTTCAACATAAAATTGTTTTATTCAAGTTTTTTCTACGTAAAATCGTTTGGCAAGTTCCCCCTCCCCACCTCACCCGATGTCGTCGAGTAGAATAACCGACTTTTCTAAAATAATCGTCTCCATTTACGTGATGACATGTTAATGTTTGGTAATGATTTATTTGGATGTTGCTAACTGTATGCGATTTAATTATGCAGATGAAACTTTTGCAGAGCGGACAAAATGCCTTCTTTGTAAAGGAATGTGTTGTCACGTGATTTTTCGGTCTTTGTCTGGTACCCTGTTTTGTTCAAGGCTAATTTCTGTGTGTGTGTGACTGCAAAAATCTATTTTTAGATTATGCTGACCTTGTTATGATCTTGACAATTACGTCCGGTTGTAATTATCAGTGTTGCCAATTACAAGACTGATAAAACAACTTTTCTGCATTTAAACAAAATGCCATGTGTTTTTTAAAGGCAGCGATCTTGTCATGTGATTCATTAGTCGCAGTCTGGTACCCTATTTGTGTTTACATTTCTTTACACTAAGTGAGAGAAGCCAAAACGGCTTCGATATGTACGCAGATTTGATCTGAACAAATGCACCTCATGGCCATTAGGATTTGTAATCTTGACAATTATTGTCAGTAGTAATAGCCACTAATTATGAAAGTGAACAAGCTCAACATCTTACTAAGGGATGCCATAAAGGCTATCAAACCATTTTCCCACTGACTTGTGTATTGTACATCAATACCGTCACTTCTCAGCTGTTACTACTGTTCAATAATTGTAATCTTAACAATTATCAGAATGACAAAACCGGACATCTCATGATAGCACAGCAGTAAGGCTAATCGGATTACGTGTACTTACCTTTTTGTATGGATTATAATTTGAGTCTTTCTTGGCTTTATGGAATAAATGTGGCTTCTTGTGAGGCATAAATGATATAATATTAACCTTAGTGGTACATGTACTTCAGTCAACACTTCTTTCAGTAACGAAAACCTGACATCGGGAAACAGAAATCGGATTACTTAACACACGTTATGAATAAAATTGGTTCTGGATACATATTACAAAATAAAATGCGGCCACTTGTGAGGGGTAAATTTTATATTTTTGCATTAATATGCTGGCCGCTGGTCGCATTAGCGGGGTGGCCTTTCGTGAGGGGTACTTTTGAACACAAACTCATCAGTGCCATCAGATTCTGGCCATAAGGAGCGGGTGGCCGCTGGTCAGGGGGGGCCGTTCAAGAGGGGGACTACTGTATACATATATATACCAACTAATTAGAAGAACTGATACCAAACCCACAAAACACAGACCTCCAATTCCTCAATACAAGTTTAATTGGTCTAAAATTAATCTTGTAATCCTAAATATATATGCCAAAACTTTTGTGAATGATTATAAAGTGCTCCCTCAACATAAGGTACCTCAGTATAAAGTAGTCCTTTTATAAGGCAGGTATATTCATGGATCCCACTGCATAGTAATATTATGTGTAAAATACCTTAACATAAGATGACGTCACATATAAAGCAATCCACAGTTATGACTCCCCATGAACCACAGTAGAGTGACAGTACTATATAAAAGACGTCAATGATGGATTTACATTCAAACATGGAATATAGTGTATACTATATAAAAGACATCAATGATAGATTTACTGTCAAACATGGATTATAGTGAGGACTATATAAAAGACATCAATGATGGATTTACTGTCAAACTATAGTGTATACTATATAAATGACGTCAATGATGGATTTATTGTCAAACATGGATTATAGTGAGGACTATATAAAAGACATCAATGATGGATTTACTGTCAAACTATAGTGTATACTATATAAATGACGTCAATGATGGATTTATTGTCAAACATGGATTATAGTGAGGACTATATAAAAGACATCAATGATGGATTTACTGTCAAACTATAGTGTATACTATATAAATGACGTCAATGATGGATTTATTGTCAAACATGGATTATAGTGAGGACTATATAAAAGACATCAATGATGGATTTACTGTCAAACTATAGTGTATACTATATAAATGACGTCAATGATGGATTTATTGTCAAACATGGAGTATAGTGAGGACTATATAAAGACATCAATGATGGATTTACTGTCAAACTATAGTGTATACTATACAAAAGACGTCAATGATGGATTTATTGTCAAACATGGAGTATAGTGAGGACTATATAAAGACATCAATGATGGATTTACTGTCAAACTATAGTGTATACTATACAAAAGACGTCAATGATGGATTTATTGTCAAACATGGAGTATAGTGAGGACTATATAAAAGACATCAATGATGGATTTACTGTCAAACTATAGTGTATACTATATAAAAGACGTCAATGATGGATTTACTTTCAAACATGGATTATAGTGGCTACTATATAAAAGACGTCAATGATGGATTTACTTTCAAATATGGATTATAGTGGCTACTATATAAAAGACGTCAATGATGGATTTACTGTCACACATGGATTATAGTGAGTACTATATAAAAGACATCAATGATGGATTTACTGTCACACATGGGTTATAGTGAGTACTATATAAAAGACGTCAATGATGGATTTACTTTCAAACATGGATTATAGTGAGTACTAGTTCAGAGGCATAAATGATGGATTTACTGTCAAACATGAAGTTTTACCAGCAAATCAACTGCAGAACAAGCAGCACACAAACTTAAAACCACTATTAATATCATCAAATCCTGATATGCAAGACTGTTATCTCAGTTTAACTACCACTCACACACAATGGAGTATAAAAACATTGACTCCTGCACAAGTGAGATGGTGAATTACAGCATTTCCTATGAAAAATTAAGTAATGGAAGAGAGTGGGGTGTTTGTGTCTTAAATTGTTGAACACTCATTTTATAATCATGTTGGGAATAACTTTCAATGAACAGCTTTATTCTAATCAAGTTGTTAACTTTTCTGTAAAAATTACATTAAGTGTCAAGATAACCAATCATAAAAAGGTCATTAAAAACATTACTCCAAGAGATTTCAATATACATCATGTGTACCTCTGAAAACATTGTGCATTATGTTATTGCTTTTGCACGTGACTGTGGATACATTCTTGTGCTTCTGTTGATCCAGAACAGAAGTAGATTCTTTTTTTTTGAAACTGATGGACATTTATTTCAAGAACAACATAAAAACTCAACATTTTTATAGTTTTATGTGTAAAATATTCAAGCTGTGAATTCATTACAAGTAACTGTAAATTATGCTCATCCTTGAGCAAACCTCTAGAGTGCCAATTTACAAACAATCAGCTCTCACTTCTCCATAATGAACCCCATCTATGAGCCTAAGCTTTTCATGCACCAAGTATGCCTTTTGCTTGGTTCCCTTGCTATCCTTGATCACATATGTGAATGATTAGAATACACAACTGATAATGTTAGACACTTTAATGATGTTACTTACATAATCATATTTAAAACACTGTTCGATTGGTCAAATGAGATTAATTCACCTGAAACATGGCCATCAACTACTGGGCAGGTAGTTCAATTAACTTTTATGTTTTACCCCAATTACCTCATTTGTTACAAAAGATGTAATTATCTCATTATTAGAATGCAGGTCACTACCATTTTTGATGAAAAAATCTGCCATTTTTGACCAAGAAATGAGCTATAAATTAAGATTTCATTTACCAGTTTTGGTCATGATTTTATTCACATTTACATTCAGTAAATAAGGGCCTATATGAAAAAATGAGTTATATCCCCACATTATACGTGGGTTCACAGGTTACATTGACAGACTGAAATGAGGGAGTGGTGTACACTGTAGAAAATGTTCTGAAGAATTAATTTAAAATTTTACACTGGTTGACTTGGCATCACAAGGAGCAGTATAACATAACAATGGTATGAACATGTATTGTGGGTCTTTGTGTGGAATGTAAATCTTCATGTTAAATTCACAAATTTGTTGGATTCCAATTCTACAACACATAATACAGTCAAATCTGATTTTAGTGACCTCAACAATGAGTGACCTCGCATCATTTATGATGAAAATTATCATGCTTGAATTCATTTTACCATACACATGCACTTTTGTGAGTGACCCTTACTAAATGCAAAACCAGATACAACCGCTACTGATCTATATTTAATCTTTAAAAGCACATCTTGTTTACATTACATAAATCATGGAGTAACTTTCTATGTTAAAATAAACTGTACCAAGCCTCTCCAAGACCATAAAAATATGAGTATATATTTTTGACTTCATGAGCCCATATCTTTCAACCAGATGACTGCAACCATTGTAGTTGCATTTTTAAACAAATTCTTGGAAATCTGCTGTTGGTTATTTGGAGTATTTTCAACTATATTTTACTGGCTTCAGAATTTATGCTGATTTAAGACTGTTTGTCCCTAATTCACCATAGCAAAACTGTTTGAAGTAGATTTTGTAAGTTTCAGCACATATTTACTGTAGTATGTATGTACTCTTCCAATAACATATGCATTACAACGGATCCAAATATTAGCTTTAAAGGAAAGAAGAGGCAGTATCTTAGCATAAAACTTTAAACATTATGTCAGTTGGTAATTTTTCAAACCTATGCAACTTGCCTTGGACTCAGAATAATACCTAAGATGTTTGTTCAGACAGGACTCTTTGGACTTGATTCCAATCACTGAAATTCCCATTTCCATCCATCACTGAATTTCACAAAACATTTTAGTTGCTTCTGGAGATAATGCACACTTAGACATCCTGGCAATTTCAACACTGAAGTCAAATTGACCCCATTTTTGATGCCCCTTGAGCTCCTTAGTAATCCATCAATAATCAATTAACATCTTTTAATTAAGTCCAAATTATGTCTGATCATACATAGTATATATTCCATCCCAATAACTTACTCTGCAGAGAGAATTAAAGTAATGTAAATTGTTTTATGCTGGTTGAGCTCATTAGGAATCCAACCATAATAAATTACCATTTTTCATCCCTTAGGAATTTCTTCTGATCACACATAATATTATCTGTGTTGACAAACTTCAAACACTGATGCCAGCTGACCCTGCTGACAGAATCAAAGGAATGTTATTTACTTTATGTTGCTTGAAACTGGCAGCTAAATGGTTTTGCTTTGCTTAAGCCAGTTCACAGTCATGTGCACACAGGCAGTATCGCAGTAAACATCATACACTGGAAGATAGGTGTGAAAAGAGGTGTGACATAGGTTTGTCTTTTGTCTCTAAAAAGATTTATTAAACAGTTGCAGGGATTTCAATATTCTGATGGCCCTTGTCAGGCCTTTCTTCCCTAAAGATTAATGTGCAAGTTAACATTTTTGAAATTTTTATAAAAGAAGTCCTAGGCAGTATAAAAAGTTGTAACAACCACAAAAACAGTAATATACTCAACTATTAAATGTACCAGAAAATGTGTAATTTTGGTTCTGAATTTACTGCTGCTTCAGTGTAAGCATCATCCTCCATACTATACTACTCTGCAACCAAACTATTTATTTATAAAAATGATTTTTAGAAAACTATACAACAGAATTTCAAACAACAAAAGTATTTTTACCATTCTACTGTGCAGTTTTATTTACTCAGGTTCTCAAACATGTACTGGAGGATGATAATAAATGTTTTTGTTCGTTTTTGTATTTGTTTTCTACATAACTAGGACATAGCCTACATATATTATATTGTAAATGTCTGATCTGTGCTGATACATCACCACATTGTTAAAACAAAACATGGTGTGAGTGACTGATTATTGTAACGTCTATATAAGTGACTCTGAAGTAATCATACAGTTACAAAAAAAGTGTCTATTTGCAAGGCTGATGGCAAATAACAAATGAATATCTTTAGTGAGAAGATAATCCTAGAAATTTCCTGCACTACTGTTTACTAAAGAATCAAGTTGGCCTTCTCTACCTCAGTTTAACTAGCTGAATATGACTTTTATTAGTCCTTAAGCAGTAGCAGGCTTAGTAAGCAACACCTGCACTGAGTGTCTCACAAAGAAACAGTGTGTAAACCTAGTCACCTTTGAATCTTACCTCATTAAAGCCTGTTGGTTTGTTTGGGATTGTATGGCACACCAGCCATGCAAGGCTATTTACCACCAAAAAAACGTGACATGACATATGATTCATAGATGAAAATTGACTCATGGTCTATGGGCAGTAAAATAAAAAAAATCAAAACAATGAGATGGTGAGGATAATACATGAAAGTTTCCAATCAATGGGTAATGAAAACGGTTTTTATAAAGGGTAATTAGATAATAAAATATATCTAGTGTGACTGGCAGTAGACATGTTGGTTAATAATACTGAAGCAAAACAAAAAAACAAAAGCTATATTTTGGTATAAATGTTAACTTCCTTCAAGAAATTTAAAATACAAGACATATTTACTGTATCATAAAATTCCTTCATCTGCTGAACATGAAAGCAACAATCACATACAGGTTGGAGATCTTTCTGAAAGTCCTTCGTAATAAAGGGTTAATTGCAAGAAATGCACTTGATTTTATCTGCACCCTTTAATATGTAAAGAGTGGGTTATGAAAGTATGACCAATTCTAATTTGTGCAATGATTAAATCATCCTTGTGCATGTTTCTGTAGGAAGGAGGCCATTTGCAACCACATGCAGCTGGTTCTTGATAGCATCATTCCATGATGCCTGCCACTTACCAAATAAGAATCTTTTGGATGCCAGATTTAAAACCAGTGTATGGTATTTTCAAATCAGATGGTTGCAGCAGAGATAGGACTATTTTGGCAGCATTGTCTTCTCTTTCATTACCTTTAACACTGACATGACTGGGTAATCAGTAGTATAGAGGTACACAGCTCTCTAGGTTTAATAAGGATATTAGTAAATGGTGAGTTTCCAACTTCCTATGGTAGAGTAACCAAAATACTGATAGTAAATCGGAGAAGAGGATAGAAATTAAAATATTTTTAGTTTTGATATATTTCTGGGCAAGATTACTGCCCTGATTTCTACTTAAAATATTGCTGCACCAGCCGGTTAACAAAGTTTTGTAGCATGATTTCCACTAATGAAGACTGCAGTAGTCTCTTCACCATTCTTTGAGCTGTCAGTATGCTTCATCAAGCAGTTTAATGTACACTTTAATGGACAAACAAAATCAAAGACAATTTAATAAAAGCACATTTGAAATATCCTATGATCAGTGTCCAATTGCTCACTGTATGTACCAGACAACATTTGATGTGTTGGTCAAGTCCTGCAAAATACTGCAAATTCCGGATCCCTTATTGCCATATGTACTAGTTTATCAGTAGAGTCCAAACTGCAAAGACCCTGACATGCCACTGCATAATGCACTGGCAGATCTGGGTCTACGCAGTTTTGTTAGGAGTAATCAGTAGAACAAACAACGTAGACCCTGACCTGTCAGTGCATTATGAAATAGCAGACCAGGGTCTAAGCTGTTTAGGGTTGGACTTGACTTGTACATGACTATGTATAACTGGAGTTCTCACAGTTATCTTTACAACATATGGACAGGTAAATAAGTATTACCCAAATTAACTTTGTGATTAATATGCTGATGTGAACTTCAAAATAAAAATGTAAATGTTTATGATCAATGTATTTTTATTACTTTACAAATTTATTTTGGAATGAATGCATGTAACATTTTAACAATACTAAAAATAAAGATTAGGATACATATACATTTACTGTGGGTATTTGTCCTTCATAAATGAGGCTGAAATCTGACCTTGAAAACTCTCCTTCTTTATGAAACCTGTTAAGAGAGACCACCTGACTTAGGAGACCACTGTTTGTTGGCAGATGAGGTGGTCTATTAAGACAGATTTTACTGTATGGCTTACTGTGCTCATGAGTGAATCCAGCACACTGACAGCAAATGCTGTTCCACAGGCAAATGGCTGGGTCATGTACAACTCTGTATCAGGGTCATCTTCGTCATCTTGATCCAAAAACTGCACATTTGAGTCATTGGCTGAAATGATAATAGCATAAAGTTTCTAGACATTACAAAATAATTACTTTTCTCACTATTCTGATTTTTGAACTAGTGAAAATGTTAGAGAATGTGTCAACCGACTGACTGATATGTCACTCTAAGTTGTGTATCATGGAAATTCTGTTTCCACCATGTTCTTACTATCAGATGAGTTTGAGTTTTTGTCCTCCTTTCTTATGTTCTATCAACATTTGTCCAACAAATCTTGGACAAAAATTGTTATATAAGGATTAAACATCTGTAGGCAACTGTAAAAAATGTAAATTAGATATCTAATGAAGATCTGGTATGTACTATTATGGTAATGATGGCAAGATCTGTTATGTACCATTACTGTAAAGATGATTAGATCTGGTATATACCATTACTGTAACGATGGTATGATCTGGTATGTACCATTACTGTAAGATCTGGTATGTACCATTACTGTAAAGATGGTAAGATCTGGTATGTACCATTACTGTGATGATGGTAAGTCTTGGGACACTTTAAGTCTCAGGACACCCTTCATTATTTTCAAAATAAATTTGTATGACCTATTAAAGTTGGGACTTGAAATTATATAAATTTTTCATGTACTATAAGTCTTGGGCATGGTAGACATTTTTTTCTACAAATCATTTGTGTATTTTATCAATTATGATGTTATTAAAAGAATAAAAAGACTTTGCAGTTGTTATGGGATTAAAAATTTTAATTATTAGATAGAAACGTTACAAATGATATAATTTGTTTTTAAAAATCAATAAATAATTTAATTCTGCTCCGTCTTATTATCATTTATACCTATTTAAAATATGTATAAATTCATCAGACGATGACAAGCACAATGTTGTAACCTGTCGATTACACTGAAAAAATGAACTGATAAATATTAAAATGAAATTTTAAACCAGGACACTATAAAAAGGTGGCTTTAGCATAGAGGTCATCTCTTTGGCAGTTCTGTACATACAAGAATTATCTAGAAACTGTCCATGACATTACCTAACTCTGTAATAAGTGGAACATTTGAACCACAGACAGAGCCCCGCCTGTTTATATTGGCTGGACAGCTTATCTGCATAAAGCCTGGTGGCAGAAACCCTGAAAATATATTGAGAAACAAAGATACTGACTGCTTTCTATGAAATACAACTTTTACTATCACAAATTCAGTTACATCTAAAAAAAGAATGTTAAGAACTTGGAAATCAGCTACAACATCCCAAAGAAAAAAAACCCTTCTAGAATGCAGGCAGCCAATGGTTAGTTTTGGTTCTTACTAGATACATAAACATGAATATAAATCAGCTGATTGTAGTTGTAATCATTTAACTCTTTGCTCTTTTTGCTGTTATCCATATATGGCTTTGATATAATAATAAGTTTCAAGACACACAGTACACAGAGGAACAATGGGATTGGGGCTTGTAAAAACAAATAAACCTTGGAAATTTGACATAAAAAGATCACAAATGAATGATTCTAGTTATCATAATATAAAAATATTTTAAAAATAAACAGCAGTAAAAATTTAACTAATTCATTGTCTCGAATATTATGCTTATTCCTTGTGTAACATCATGGGGTGATGTTACAAAATGTTTTATCAACAATTTGCTATTAAAGCATGGTATCAATTACTTTGTGTGACAAAATGGAAAAATCAAAGATGAATTTGACCCTGAACATACAAGGCCAGGACTTGAATGCCAAGCCCCTAATCAAAGCACTGCTGTAAAACATATGGCCTTGAGCCCAAGGTTAAATGGTTAATCAAGCAAGTCGCAGAAAGAATTTATCAAGTTTCATAATGATTCATCCAAAATATGAGGGAGTTACTGAAATAAAAGAAAAACAAAAACTTTATCCAAAACCTCAATGTAAACATTTTCTATGACTGTGACCTCGACACTAAGGTCAAATGGGCAATCATGTTGCAGATTAAACAGTTTTGTTCATAATGATTTGTCCAAAGAATGACAAAAATCCATCAAAGGGTTTAGAAAATTTAAGCATAACACTCTGACCAAATCTCTAATGCAAATTGTCTATGGCTATATGATAAGAATCAATCAAGGAGTTTAGGAATTATAAGCAAATAATCAAATGTCACTGAAGTTATACTGACTGAAAAGAATTTCCAGGAATCCATGACCATTTCTGTATTTTAATTGCTCAGTGATGAAAATATCTCTTATATTCTGAAGTGACAGCAAGGATCAAATTAGCCACTGTGGCAACCATACAGGATGTAATCAATACCTTCCTCATTTAGGTCCAACTGGAGATCTTAAAAAGTCTTTTGGTGAAAAGCCCATGTCAATATCAATATCCAAGATGGCCATCATAGTAGCCTTATTTGGTGTAAGATTGGTACCATTTTCATTTAGGACCAACTGGATATCACAGGTTTTTTGGTGAAAATCCCAGGTTGATATAGCCTTCTATTAGGGAGGAACACCAACGACAAGATTTTCAAGATCACCAACACAGTTGCTATAATAGGTCTTAGATTACCATTGTTTTCTTTTAGGACCAACTAGAAATCACATGAAGTAGCCACCATTAGAAGTCTTGAGTAAAAACCACTTGTCAATATGACATTCTGTTTATTAGGGGTAGCCATAAAGAGATATTGTCAGTTCGGCACCATTTTCATCTAGAACCAAGGAGATATCATTAGAAGTCTTTTGATGAAAATCCCATGTCAATATAACTATCCATCTAGAAGAAGCAATAACACGGTTTTCATAATGGCCTCCATGGCAGCCATATTAAAAGTTGGATTAGCACCTCTTTCTTTCTAGTAAAAATCAAATCAATTTGAGTTTAGGAGTTGAGATAACAAGAGTTTCAAGACTGCCACATCTGATGCCACATCAGCATCTTTTCATCTATAAACAAACTTAAGAACATAAAACATCTTTTGGTGACAGCCCTATGTCCAGGAGTGGTGATAACTTTTTCAAGATGGTTGCCATGATGCTGATGTTGGATGCAGAAGTGGCACCATTTCCATTTAAACTACCAGTAGACATCATAAGAAATCTTCTGGTTAAAAGCTTATACTGATACGACTTTCAGTATAGTAGGAGTAGTGATAACAAGATTTTCATGATGGCTGTTGTTGCCACCATACTGGATGTCAGATCAAAAACCATGTTCATTTAGAACCAGCTAGGTCTTAAAGCATTTCAGTGAAAACTCCATGTTCATGTGACTATCCGTTCAAGAGAAATAGCAAATAAATTTTTTTAAATGACCACTCTGATGGCCATATTGGATGTCTAAACATCATTCGTTTCATTTAGGACCAACTAAACCTTTGGATGAATACATGTGCAAAAAAAGTTTTATGGCAATCCTCAAAGTGGTTTAGGTGGAGTAGTGATAACAAACTTGTGCAAACAGATTGATGGAAAATGGGCAACAGGTCACTCCATAAACCCTTCTTGTCTATAATTAGTAGAGACAGAAACTGTAACCAACACTATAATAAATTGTAGATGACAATGATCCTGCTGGAGGAAAATTGATGGCTATGTTTTACTACCCACTAATGTGGGCTTGACAACAAAGTTTATACCTGGCACTTGCCCAGTCCCTAGTGGAGAAGAAGCTTGCATCAGACCAATACTGTCATCAAATGTCATAGCTTTGATATTGAGTGAGCACAAGATGGCCTCTTTATCAACCAGATGTGGATCATCTAGGTTCTTATCCTTGGCCGAAAGAATGACGCACATATCACACAGGTTTATGTTAACAGCACGCAGATTGGCACGATTGAGTGGAGAACCCTTGAGAAGATATTATATACAGATTTCAGTATGTATGTATGTATGTATGTATGTATATAAGTATGTATGTATGCATGTATGTATATATATATGTGTGTATAGGATTGAATGGCACATCAGCACAATCCTGCTATATGGTGCTGTGCAAAAGCTATGTTAAGATTAAAACCTTGCAAAAATCCCCAGGAAGATAAAGTGATCAAAAGTTAATGTACACAGTGAGACAAAAGATGAAAATTTTATGTAAAGATGTTGCAAAACTCCCACAAAAAGCATAAAAATCAAAGACAAAGGCAAGAAAAGAATAAAGCCTTTAAAATACAAGGTCAACTTATTCTATATATCCCATACTATATTAAAAGTTTAGGACCTTCATTCCCAATTGGATGCATCCTACAGCATGTAAGTTTTCTCCATTAGTTGCCTCTTATGGGGCACTGTTCTACTGCCACGAACCCAAATGGGGTATAAGAATTTCCAAGGTTGTAAAGAAGGTTCACAAGCTGTGCTAGATTTATCAAAATGTTAAATCAATTAAACCTTAGATAAAATGTTATCAGAATGCAAATCTCACACTGTCAGTTCATTATTCTTTTTAATTTTTTATGACTAGTGACATCAGTAAAATAAAATCTATCGGCTTTGACAAATGTTTATGAGTTACCTGCAGAAGAAATGTTTCATAAAAGAAATATCTGGAGTAATTACCTCAAATGCAGGAATGCTTTTTATGGTTTAATTTTCCCCAAGTATTCTATACTACAGGATGGATGCTTAAAAGTTACACTCATAACTATCTTAAGCAGCCACCCATGGGAAAAGGCCTAATAGGTTTTTGTAAACAGGCTATCTCTAAATGCTGGTTCACCTTTCCAAATTGGTTCTTGAACAAATATCATCATATTATTAGTATTATTATTATCCTTTCTACATGTATTATTATTATTGTAATTAATATTTCAGGGAACTAGCACACTTTTCAATTCAGACAAGCTGACATATAAATGTATCATTCATAAATTCGGATGGAAAAGGGTTTCATTCAAAGATTCCTTCAAGTCTCTGTCTATTGCTTATGCACACCACTCCCTTGTTTTAGCACACCCGGATAACTTGTGAACCCACTAATAATGTGATGACAAGTGTGGCTCCCATTTGTGTCTTATAGAAAAGACCAAAAACAGACTTCTACTGTTTAACAAAACAAAATGTGAGATTAAAACTGGTTAATGAAAGTATGATACAGCTCTCATATTGTCATCAGAAATGGCAGTCAGTGTGCAGCATATTGGAATTGCGATCAGTAAATTTGCACATCTGAATAAGAAATTAAACATTTTTACAGATTTACCTGACCAAACATTTTCTCAATAAATACATTAATAATATAGAATCAAATGTTGATCCATGAAAATGTTCAAAAGATAGTCAACTGTCTTGTTCATGCTGTGTGCATTATGGCAAGAACCAATGTAAATGCTTTCTCAGCAGTAATCTGGCTTTATTTTGACAACTTAATGGTCCTTCAACATGATGAAACTAGCTAGTGACTACTTGTATCCATACAATTACTGTGTATGAAATGTTCCAATATCACTTTAACACCAGTGTGTAGATCAGCAATATTTCTTGTTAAAATCACCCACTTTAGACAACTCCCAAGTTTTGCCTTTGGATGTTGTTCTTTAATTTGCAATGATACATTTGAAAATAACTTAAAAATTCTAATCACATTTACATTCTTCTGACTTTTCTCTCTTTTTGGTCAATATTTTTTCATTTGTTTTAACCTGGACATAGTATTCTGGGAGAGTACAACATGCTGCAGTCATTTCCATGTGCTATTGATGAACAAGCAGTAAATTTTGAAATTTCTATCTTGAAGAATTAATTAACCAGTGTAACAATACCGATGTGTTTTGATCCTGAGGTTTATGAGCTAAGATGCTTTAGTTCTTTTGTGTTTGATTACGATTTCCTCCCCAGTTCTGTATTCTTGCCGAATATATCACAGCATTCCTAAAAAACAGAATATTGCACATAAAAGAGTGACTGTAATGAATTATCTATTCTTGAATTAAGAAGTGTAACCTAATGACTGTGAGGGGACTGTTGGGGGCCCCAGGTGAAAAATTGGTCAAATGCGCTCAATTTTACACATGACTGATTCTTGGTTCGACCAATGTGGGTATTTGAGAAAGTTTGGGAATGGATTTTAAGACCAGATGACTGCCATATAAAGGTGATTTAAGGTTACTTTGACTGCATTTGTAGATCAAAATATTTCATACAAAATTATCTGGATCACTTTATTCAATAGAAAGAATTTTAAAAAATAATTCCTTAAGTATGCCTGTTCAAGTTACACCGAGATTGTGTTATTGACTCATGAAAATTAGAATGACCTTTACACAAATTAACTTTCAGTTATTTGATCAGTTACATTTAATTTATTAAAACAAGAGTCCCTCGATGGGACTGATACTTTACTGGGTGAAAATAATTTCCATGAATTCAAGATAAGACCAGTTCTTCCTTTTAATTGTCAAGTGTTGAAACCATCTCTGATAGTCTTCATCAATAACAAGATTTTCAAATTAGCTGCTGTGGTACACATACTGAATGTCAGCTTGGCACCATTTTCACTTAGGACAAAGAGAACATCATTAGACGTCTTTTGATGAAAACTATCATGTCATTATGATCATCCAGAGTAGCGACACAAAGATTTTTAAGACAGTCATCATGGAAGCCATATTGGATGTACAACTGGCACCATTTTCATTTCAGACCAACCAGGTCTCATAAAAAGTTTATTGGTGAAAATCCTATGTTGATATAGCCATTGATATGGATAGGAGTATAGATAACAATATTTTCAAGATATGATTTTACATTCAGGAGATTCAATAAAAAATATTTCAAGATGGCTGCTATGTCAACCATACTGGACATCAGATTGGAACCATTTTCATTTAAGACCAACTGAACATCAAATGAAGTCTTCTGGTGAAAATACCACATTGTTATGATGTTTTGTTAAATTAGTATTGTGATAACAAGATTTTTAAGATAGCAACCATATTGGATGTCAGATTGACATCATTTTATTTAGGACTAGCTAGAATTCATAAGAAGTCTTTTAGTGAAAACCCAATGCTGATATGACCATCCATTCAGGAGAAGTTGCAATAATATTTTCAAGATGGCTGCTATGGTAGCCATATTGGATGCCAGATTGGCACCCTTTAAACAGAGGACCAACCAGACATCAAGAGAAATCTTTTAGTGAAAACCAAATGTTGATATGACCATCAATTCTTCTGGAGTAGTGATAACATTTTCAAGATGGACACTGTGCTGGCCATATTGGATGTCAGATTGGCATAATTTTAATTTAGAACCATCCAGACACCAAAACAAGTCTTTTAGTGAAAACTGCAAGTTGACGTGACTATCAATGCTGGAAGAGTAGCAATAACAAGATTTTCACAAGGGCCAATGTAGCAGCCATATTGGATTTCTGATCAGTATCCTTTTCATTTAGGACCAAATAGATCATGGGATGAATGTGTGTGCAAAGTTTCAAGGTAATCCTCCAAGTAGTTTAGGAGAAGCAGCAATAACAAACTTGTACTAAGAGACAGCTGGCCAACAGTCAACAGATCATCCAAAATGATCTCCTGATCTCTTATGACAAGTTGAGCTAAATATACCACACATATATATTATAATGACAGAGTTATCATCATAACCGTATGATATTCTCCTCTTATTATCGCCATCTTTATGTGAGCTAACCATACTTACTGGTAAAATCAAAACTTTTGGAAAATTCTGCAGAGTTTTCCACTCCCTCTTGAGGTAATCTAGATTTCCAACAATGACCACATGTTTCAGTTCACCAAAGTGAAAGTTGCTGGCTCGAAGTGGCATCACAAGATTTCGAATCCCAATCAGTGGTGAGTTGGCATCGGCAAACAGGCACACTACCACATGATTACATAACACTGTCATGGCAGCTTTATTGCGATCCTAAAAAGATTAAAATTCATCAAATGATGACAACAATGAATGATGATGATGATGCAGAGTAGATCATTAGATACGAGTGTACTGTCTGTAACAATTCTGCTTTAAATATATGCACATTTTTCAAAGCAGTAAAAAAAAACCTCAACATGCTGCAGAGTCACCAAATGTGAATAATATGGTCAAATGTAATGTACGCTATTTACTCAAACAATAGTATCATGAATTGCACATGATATGTCCTCCCACATTTAATAGTCCTATATGAAGGCAATAGTACAGCATGGTTTAATAGTCAGGCACGAGTATGGCATGGTTTAATAGTACTATATGAGGGTACTAGTATGTCATGGTTTATTAGTCCTCTGTGACGTTACTAATAAGGCATGGTTTAATAGTCCTATATGAAGGCATTAGTACAGTATGGTTTAATAGTCATGCACCAGTATGGAATGGTTTAACAGCTTATATGAAGGCACTTGTTCAGCATGATTTAATAGCCCTGTATGAAGGCACTAGTACAGCATGATTTATTAGTTTTGCATGAAGGCACTAGTAAGGCATGGTTGACTGTGGATGGTATTAGCTAATTACAGCCATACATTTTCCATGGGCATATTTGATCATCAATAAAAACAGGGATATAAGCATGGAAAAGACTGGAACCCTAGAACATGTCCACAGCAGGGACTTTACCCATGGAATATAGCATTAACATTGTTTATCGAATATGGGTTAGCAGCATGGAAAATGGAATGAAAGTATACACTTAATTTATTTTTATCAAGGTTCCAGCTTCATTATTTCCTGATGCTGGGAAAAGCCTGGAAAGATCATGGAAAACAGTGATGCCATATAAACAATGACCCCATTACAAACAGATGTCTGGGACTATACATGAGATATAGCAGTGCAAAAGTCATGTGACCTATCTCATCCAATCAATTCAATTGTAACAGTTGAGGAAATATCAGGCATTTTCTTTCCTAATGGTGCCTTCTCTGAGAAGAGAGTATGACAGAAATCGATGCATTCATTTTTAAAGAAATGTACCTTGAAAGAGTCAAGATTTAAAGATACAGTGTGACCCTGCAATAACAAGATTGTCCACAGAACCTCATCATGTTATGTACCAAACTGATTTATAATTAATCAAGTCAGTTAGCTAAAGATAATGATGCATGTACCAAACAAAGATGCAGGTGGGTGGACAATAAAAGCAGACAAAAAAATATGTGCTTTATTTTCAGTTACAATCTTAAAACACAGCATATTAAATGAGAAATACATATTTAGTGAAAACAGAGATTACATATATAATGTTTAACTTTATTCAGAGAACCAAGCATTGGCACATATACGTGTATACTGTTTATACATATATCTCTAATGTATAGCATGAAAAGAGAATCAACGCTTGGTACTCACCTGCCAATCATGTCACATGTGGTGAATCCACAATACATGCAATTCCAATGAAAATATGCACATATGAGATCTAAAATTATCAATAATTTTTGTCAGAGATCATTATGTGTCTCAATTCAATGGAAAAAAAAAGAAAAATTATGTAACAAAAGATGAAGCAAATTTATGATTCAGTATGTCCCAAGGTCAATAAACTGTTTCTGTATAAATTTCTGCTAAAATTTTCTCATCTCAAATCAAAATACTTTTCATCATCATCATCAATCCCTTAACCTATGAGGTTGTTGGGGCACAACAGTTGACTTTACAACCAATTCTCTCTATCTTTCTCTGTTTTCTACTGCCCTTTGGGAATCTCCAAATCCATGCCTGCCCACTCCTTAATGTTGTCTTCCCACCTCTTTTTCTGTCTGCCTCTTCTTCTGCACCCTCGCATGTGCCTTGCAAGATTGTTTTTGTCAGTCCAGATGATCTCGAGACAAGACTATACCACTTCAGTTTGTGCTTTTTTTACAGTGGTCAAGAGGTCTTCATAGGATCCGATGGCTCATTGGATCCTGTTGTGGACTTCTTCATTGGTTACATGGTCAATGTATGAGATGCCAATATCTTGTGGTAGCATCTCATTTTGAAGGTTTGAATCCTTCTTTGTAATCTGATGTGAGCATCCATGCTTCACAAGCATGCAGTAAGATGGATATGACAATTGAGCGCATCAGCCTTATTTTGGAACCAAAAGCAATGTTGGTATCTTTCTGTATTGGTCTCAACCTTATTACTGTTGCTGTTGTCTGGGCAATCCTGCAAAGCAGTTCTGGTTTGGAACCCTCATCTGTGATAACTGATCCCAAGTACTTGAAGCTTGTGACTATTTCCAGCTTCTGTCCACTGACCATTATTTCTGCACTGATGCCATTGGTGCTGTTTGTCATCAGTTTGGTTTTTTCAGCATTAATCTCTACCAAGTCAGCCAGTTCTTTTTTTCATCTCCTGCTAAACCATCGATATCATCTGCAAAGCGAAGGTTGGTGATTGTTCTTCCTCTGATGCTGACAGTGCCCTTGTGGTCATGCAAGGCATCCTCCATGATCCTTTCCAGGAAAATGTTGAAGAGTGTAGGTGACAGTATACATCCCTGTCTGACTCCAACTGTTGTTCGAAACCAATCTCCCCTGCTGCCATTGATGAGAACAGCACTGGTGGCTTTTTCATAGAGGTGCTCAACAACCTGCACCAGGTCTGAGCTGATGTTGTACTTCCTCATAGTTGCCCATAAGGCTGCATGCCATACCCTATCAAAGGCCTTTTTGAAATCTATAAAGATGTGGTATAGATTCTGCTGATGCTGAAGGCATTTCTCGCAAAGGAGTCTGAGATTGAAGATTTGTTCTGTGGTGCTCCTTCCTGCTTGGAAGCCTGCCTGCTCTTCAGCAATAATTTTCTCTGCTTGAGGTTTTAGTCTGTTGAGAATTATCTTCAGCATGACTTTGCTTGGGAGACTGATCAAACTGGTGATTCTGTAGTTTTAGCATAGTTGTAGGTTTCCTTTCTTGGGAAGCATGATGACCAAGGACTGAATCCATGTGGTGGGTCATTCTCCTGTCTGCCATATCTTGTTGCAGATTGTTGTTAGGACTGTGACTATCTCTTCTCCTCCTGCTTGAATGAGCTCTGCCGGTATGTTGTCAATGCCAGCTGACTTTCCTTTCTTTTGTGACCTAACTGCAATTTCTACTTCTTAACGAAGAATGGGATTGTCATCAATTTCTTCTGCCTGAGGACAATTTAGTACTGCTGGATCTCCTTGTGTCTTATGATTGTACAATTCTGAGCAGTATTCTGTCCATCGCTTGAGGATCTCTTGATCTTTATGATCTCTTTTTCCCTCTTTCAGTTCTCTCCTTTTGTCGCATAGTTCAAGGACATCTGTTGTGATCCAATGTTTCTTTGTTCGATGATATTTGCCAATGATCTCGCTAGCTGTACTAGTCACAGCTGTGATGAATGTGGTGTTTAAGGACTCTAGGTCGGTGTCTTGGCTGTCCAGGGTTATCAAAGGTGCAAATTTACCACCTATCATTGCTTGAAAGGCTTCTGCGACTTTTGGATCTTTCCATTTTTCAAGGTCAAATCTTACTTTTAGCTTTTTGAAAACCTGATTGATTTTTAGCTGCTTTCTGTTACTGTCACATTTGCTCTTGGGAAAGTCAATCATATTCCTCAAATGAAGAATATGATCATAGCTAATTGTGATTGTTTAACACTGAACTTAATCCTGTCCAGGGTTTCAATCTTCTCTTTAACAGTAAAATCTTTACATTTCCATGTTGCATTATCCAATGAAATTCTCCACTAATTTACAGTTTTACACCTATTCATTTGAAAGACTGCAGCGAGAAAAACTGTCAGTCTCCAATGGGGTCATTTTTATAGAGAACGGATGACATTATTCACTGGTAAAGTGACTGTGTCTAACAACATGTGTACATTTTGGCAGCTTTCATTTTTTGATGTTGTATGAATCGTTGCCCCATAATGTGAACACGTTTTAGCTCTGCAATTGACATTGATGATTAGCAATGTACTTAAATTATGTATAAGAAATTTCAGGAGCCACAATCATCTTAAATTTGAATTCATATGTGATATTTTCCCCAAAATGATATTAAACTTTTTACATGTTATTTTTGCACTTTTCTTAAAAGTTAATGCAGTGAAGCAATTTTCTTTGAGTCACAATGATCTCTGACTTTTGACCTTTGGACTCCAAAGCCAATACCTTTTACCTTACCTTTTGTGCAAGCCATCCACAAATTTTTGTCCAGGTACATGGTCAACATATAAAGTTATTATGTGGAAGTCATTTTTCATCTTATAGTCAAAGTGATGTTGCCCTTTACTTTTTCACACAAGATAAATAGGTTCTTTATTTACACAAAGTGTAAACATGTATAAAAATCTGGTTAAGGCACATGGACTAGCAATAATGTTTTTGTGATGAATACAAGTTTAAGCTTTCAGCCACAGTAACTTTGACCTCAGACATTTTGACCCCAAAATCAATAAGCTTGTTTCTTACTCCAAGTGCAATCTATGAACAAAGTTAGGTCCAGATTCTAAGTCTAGAATTTATTCAGATCTTGTACAGAAACCATTTTCAGCTTTCAGTTACAGTTAGCATTAACTTTGACTGTTTGAGCCCAAAATCAATACACTTCTTCCTTGTTGCAAGTACAAGCTATCCACAAAATTTGCAGAAGACAAAAATTTAGAACAAAAGGTAACATGTAGTTACCATTTTTCCTTTCCTACTGAGTGACCCTGACCTTAGCCATTTTTACCCCCTAGTTCAACAGGATTCTTCCTTACCCAAAGTAGCTATCCATCAACTTTTGTCAAGGTTCCTGATCAAGAGCTAAAATCCAGAAAACACAACAGTCAGATGAAGAGACAATATCAAAGCAAGATACTCCACCTTACAGCTCATGAATAAAACTATACACATTTATCTACCTCTACTATAACTAGCTCAGAAGCCCCATACTGTAAACATTTTTTAAAAATAAGGGTTGGTCAAATTTTTTTAAATAGGTTCTTAACTTACCCCACTCCCAAAAAAATAAAAATGGCTGGAAAAACAATGGAAACTGATTAATTGCAATATAACAGTCTACAACACTTTCAGTATAGCTCATCTTGTTTATGTTTCACCAAAAGTACAATAGTTTGAACCTACACTTACATATTCAAAACTGAGTGAAAATTTACACTAATTAAATCTAAACATTCAAATGACTTCCTGGCTATACATTTTCTTAGCTTTGATTTTTAATTTTCTATGTTTTGCTGAAATTTGGACCTGCTGTGCCAATAAATGAGCTGGTCCCTATAACTCTATTCTCTCCTCCTCCTATCTCTCATTATGCAATGTATTACACAAAAACAGATAACATTATGCTGGTAGTAGATAATTATCAACAAATTAAGCATAAAATGATTGCATTTTTTACTTTCTGCATGCCATACCATTATCACATCTTCTAAATGTCGGGATGGGCACCAATGGAACATGCCTGTAGAGTCAAACTTGCGAGGTTCACCACCACCGGTTGAGTCTAGCGCCAGATTTACCAGCACAGATGCAGGATCTTTCTCTATGGCAGGCAATTTACCTGCAGGTGGACTTTTTGGCCTACAAATATAACTGCATAAATGTTTACATCTTTACATGAAATAGACCTATGGAAATACAGCAATACAAGTCATAGTGGATGCAGACTGACGTGTGGATTTTTCACCAACTGCACAATATTTTTAGTTTTCTTCAATTTGTATTCCAAATGTCAACTTTTCAGATTTTTCTGTATTTAAGGGTACAATTTTTAATTTTTTTCTGTTCTCATGGGTGTCTCTTAAACATAATTCCATCACTAAAGATACCTTTGATGGATTTTCAAAACTGAATATACAACACTTTCTAGTTCTATTAGCATGATGCAAATTTTGAAAATTAAGCATCAGAATAATGGTGATCACCCAAGAAAACTAGTTATTATAAATGTAAAATTAAACAATTTTGCAATTTCATGTCTTGACCTCTGATTTACTGATGGAAAACTTAGGAGGGAGACGTCCTTTCTTAAATGTAATGCAACTAACCCAAAGAAAAACATTCTAGCTCTTGTGACCATGACCTCAGGTCAAGAATCAATAGTGAGGTACGTCTGGCCAGGTGTTGACTACCCATGAAGTCTGATAAAAACTGGATCCAGGGAACATGAAACTGAGCAGGAACCCAAAACATTACATGTCAATTCCAGTAATCTTGACTTTTCACCTTTCAGACCCAGAATAAATAGGGTGTTAGCCCTGCCCGGGTGTAGTTCACCTATAAATTTATATGAAAATTAGGTCAAGGGAAAGGAAAATCACATTTCAGCTCCAGTGACCATGACATAGTAGCCATAAAACTACACCAAACCACCATGTCTGCAGACAGATGATGCTACAACTAACCCCCCCCCCCCAAAGCACCAACAGCATAATCCACAATAATGTAGGCAAGGAAATAAAGTTTAAAATAACCATCATGGCTTAGTTTAAGCATCTATGAACAAGTTCTGGCTACCTGCAGTTTTCTTAGAGATCATGCTTATATTTTAGCACAATTATAAAGCAAATACAAAAATGTTGCTGCTGAAAAAAAAATTCTTTTCACTACATGAAATAAAATGCCTATGAAATATGATTTTGTATCACACGTAAATCTTAAATGTTGAATCACACTTAGTAGTGGAGAATTATGTTTGTACAAATATACCATATTCAATGTAATTCACGCACTGTGCACTTAAGATACTATTATTTGGATAATCTATGAGGTTTGAGTTTATTATAATAAGTGTCCATTCATGATGTCATAAACATCAAGTGCATGTACATATTGGAAGAGTTAGCTCCCATTGTCAATGTTGGGCGCTCTCAAGTTACTGAATTTCCCAATGAGGTCACAGGGAATAAAGCGTGTACAATTTACATTTCTGAGACTGATGTAACCACTAAATTAAGTGGTAAAAAGATATCAGACAGGCATAGTACAGTAGTACATTCCATGATAATCACAATGTTCTAGGCAGATTTTAGCAGCCACTTCTACTCAGTGGGGCTGGCCAGGATTGAAAAACTTACTCAGTACATTAAAATTTTGCTGCTTATTTTCTCCCACCCACCCCCCACCCCCCAGGCCATGGAGGCCATTTAGCTCTGTGCTATTTTTATTCAGAACCAACCAGATATCATAAGAAGTCTTCTGGTGAAAACCCCATGTCAACATGATTTTCCATTTAGGAATAGCAATAACAAGATTTGCAAACTAAATGCCATAGTGGCCAATTTTTATTTAGGACCAACCAGACATCATGTGAAGTCATTTAGTTACAACCCCATGCTGATATGACCATCTGTTCAGGTGGAGTAATGATAATAAGACTTTCAAGATGTCTGCTATGACGACCATATTTGATGTCAGAATGGTACCATTTTCATTTCGGACTAACCAGACCTTGGGATGAATGTGCGTATAAAGTGTCTTGGTAATCCTCCAAGTATTTTAGGAGGAATAGCAATAACAAACTTGTGTTGATGGACAGACAGATAGCAGACAATACGCCATTCCATAATCTCTTTTGATCCATGACCAGTAGAGCTACAAATTTCACAAAACATAAATTGAATGCAAAAAAATGATGCCAACTGTGCATTATTTTTTCAAGTCCAACTGTTAATTCTTCAGTAAATCCCTCCTATATTCAGAAAATTCCAATTATTTTCAAATGAAGGGGGGTGCATTTCACCCCTAAAGTTTTAGTTCTAGATTAGACTGAGTCACTTTCTCCCTGTTAATAACCTTAAATTTTGCCCTTGTAATGTTAAAATCACTAAAGATGTATCATGTCCTCATGTCCTCTCAATATCTAGTATGAATGATCTGCTATGTTTTCCTATACAGAAACACAAGACAGTCTTCTAAAAATAACTTTAATGAAGAGCTGATGCTGGATAGATGGGTAAACAGATGTTAGAACTAATACACATTGTGACCACTATGTCTTGCCTGTTGCATACAACACAAAAATATGATAACAACCCAACCATGGAAGCAAACATGAATCACTTCACTAATAGGAGCACATCTGGAGTATCTGTCAACATTAAACCCCCAGAATATGTCAAGTACTCTGTCAACATTTTAAACCGCAAGAAAGTGTCAAGTACATTGTCAACATTAAACCCCAAGAATGTGTCAAGTATTCTGATAAATATGCATACAAAGTCTAAAGAAATTTACTCACAGAATATAAGTCAGTGTCACTTTTAAAACTTCTAAACACAATGACATCTCTAACCTGGATTTTTAAACTTATGACCTCAATTCTTCGAGATATTCCATGCCTCACAGCTCATTTGTATGAAATGACTGATGACAATTCATTATGGTAAACAACAGACAAAAGTCAAAATTGTTCAATGAATTGTAAGCAGCACTCAAAGGGGTAGGTACAATAAGAGTCATTTTTGGCCTGTACTCAGATTCAAATAAAACTTACATAGATAAAATATGCCCCTCTCTTCTCCTTTAAAATATCTGAATTTTAGGACCAATTTTAATAAAGGAAATTAACAATTAAACTGCCTATGGTTTTCTCCTCTGTTGTGAAACCTATGTTCATAAATTACAGATACAAAGGTTAAAAAGCTCCTATCATGCATATATCCTAAATTCTGCATTTGATCACAATGTGGATAACAGTCAATGATAATACCTATAAAACAAACTCGATTTATGTTTTGAAACAATATATATATATATATATATATATATATATATATATATATATATATATATATATATATATATATATATATCCACTGGGTTCAGCTGATAACTTTTAACACCTACTTTCATTTTCATTTATGTATTTGTTGACAACTTTTTCACAAATAATGTCGTTAATACACTTTGTACATTAATAATAGCCAAATTTTGATACTGTGTATAGAGAATAATTAAAAATGTTCAAAATACCAGTGATAAAAACTGTTTTGTTTGTGCATCGTTTGGGGGAGGGGCAAAAGCTTAGTTTATATTATTAATAGTTAGAACAAAAATATTCCTTGATGATGATTGATCCTAAATTTTGATATATTTCTATTCATTTTATACAATATGAGAGAGAGAGAGAAAGAGAAAGAAAGAACAAGAGTATAATAGCTGTAAACTATATATTGTGTGAGGTACTCATTCAACATGTACATGTATGGCATGTTTTTATTACTTCACCGATGGAGCATATCAGTTTTGATGCATTTATTATCAAGCTGATGAGGGAACTGGCACTGGTTTCTTATTATATATCCAATGGGTCTCCGGAATGGATGGTATGAAAAAACAAAAATTACAGTAAGACGGATTAACTCAAATGCATTTGTTCCAGAGTGCAATGCTTAGAATCCCTTACCCATGATCTTATCACTGACATCATTACTGTGGCACATGTAATTTATCCCTTAAGCTCCTGTATATTCAGTGGTTAATACAATCAGGAAATGGCTCTAGATTTGGTTTTTGTAGAAAATCAATCCATATTGCATTTATTTCACTGAAAGTTTGAAATTTTACATTAAATAACTTGGAAAAATTAAGGTTGGTAAATTACAAATTTAAAGTTATATACCATATAATTTTATCTTTATAAAGTTTGTATTCCTGAACTCTTGTTCTTCAAATAAACAAGGTCATATTGCATTGAATTTCAAGATGACATAGTAACATTTGTCTTCTTGTAAACATGTAAACCTAGAACTAAACCCTGAAAAGATGTACATCACTTTTATACTAATGATCCAATGAGCAATTAAAGAGGAAAGATAGCAAAACTTCTGGTGTGAAAAATGTCCAAAATGTTTTATATGTGTATCAATATGAAGTTCATGCATAAGAAGAATGCATATTATTACATATATGTAATTTAATTGCTTGTGTGTTAGTTTTAAATTCTCTTTTATTTTATTTTTATTTTCATTACATATTATTGTAATAACTTCATTCACTGGATTTGATTTTTTTTGTTGAAAATTCAGTTTCTGTTTTGACCTGATAAACATGCAGTCTATTGCTCAGTTATATTTTTAGCTAACCTAGTTCTTGACCTTGGTTCCGATTTTGTAAACATTGAATGAAAATGATTGGTCATTACCAAGGTCATGTTCAGCCCACGTGTTAGTCTGTTGTAAACAGTTTTATTTTTAAATTTATTTCCAGTGTGGGAATCTGATTCTTAGATAGGGCTATTCTAGCCTACATTCAAATTGGCATTTTTTTTACTTCGCTGTTCAAGTTAAGTGACCAAGTGAGCCATCATGTGATCTAAAATCACGGGTTAAAACAGACATTTTCCAGTGGATTTGATCAATTGTAAATATATACCTTCAGGCTCAAGGTATTTGTCTTGTTGTTGCCATCTGAGTTGATTTTCGTATTTAAAATAATTTATTCACCCTGGAAAATACTTTTCTTCATAGAAATTCTTGGACAAAGACATTTACTAAATTATTTGGAATTCTAAAGCCGGAATTATATTTTTGGTGACTCAAAAAGGAATTGTTGACACATTAACACAAATGGGTTATAGAGGACGTCATCACCTTCCATATTGGAACTTCAATGAGATTTGAACTTGGATTCAATTAGAACTTTTAGTGATAGGACTTATAGTTTTGAATTCTAGGATTAATTTTTGGATTATATTCACAAACCGTAAGTCCTATTTCATATTTTTACCTTGTTTTCTAGGGAAATAAATTATTTTGTTAAATTTACAAAGCTTGTTGACTTCACTCTTTTCTTTTGTTACTTTAGTACGAGCCTACACGTAACAATATACATTAACAGGTGTGTGTATGGAGGCTCAAACTATTGATTAAACGATTCAGTGATATCTTTAAAGAAAAATATAGTGCAAAAGGAACAAACTTTTCACTGAATGAAAAAAAATGAAAGAAAACTTATTTATACATATAAATCCAAAAAGAAAAAGTATTGCTTTTATGGAGGCTTGAACTACTGACTAATGATTCAGTAATATCTTGAAGCAGCCATGCATTTTACATTTACACCACTTAGATTCTTTAAAATCATAACAGGCAAATTATTATATAAGGAGCTTGTTGCCATGTGGGGTTCTTTAGAGTGGATCAATTATGTCCTAAACAGTCTGTTTTCCGTTTATAAAAAATATCCTGTACATGTCTTTGTAATACAAGTAGAGTAAAATTCATAACACCGCAATATATCCCTCTCTTCAAGAAATAGTTCTATGATAACTACTGCATTTAGTTCAGTTTTTTTTCTTCATTTTATTGTCAGCTGAAGACCAAAATTTATAGTCTGTGAAGTTGTGTGCTAAGTAATTCATCAAAGGGGAAAGATACACTATATTATTGTTTTTATCACCATTCCATTACCTTTTAGATCCCATTAATATGATAATACCATAAGCTACTTTTTGTTGTTGGACAACTTCCTTCATGCGCCTCTCCTGTATTTAACTTATCCTCAGCTCATGTGATCATTGTAGCAGAAATATCAGTTTAGATGTAGTTAATACTTGACCATTGTAGAGATGCAAGGTACCAATGAATGCCAACACCTTTAAATCTGATCATTTTTCACATGGTCCACATGCAAGAACCAAAACAATATTTTTGTAAAAGGTTATTCACACATACCTTTATATTCTGTAAAGATATGAATTTAGTTGTCACATGTGGACCACCTTTATTGTTTAAAAACAGCTCAAATTTTAGAACAACATGGCTATTTTATAGCTGTATGTGATATCATGAACATGTGCCTCTTACATCATATCAGACACATTTTTAAAAATCAATTGCAATTTTATGTTTTTCAAATGTTGATAAATTTATGTCCATGGTATTATCAGATCATGAATGTATCTGAAAATTTGTGAATATCTGGGCCAAAATGAGGCATTATAGTACCTACCCCTTTAAACAATTGCTGCTCCCAAGCATGACCATGGTACTGGACATTTTCATCTTTCAGTCCTTGAAATGTTTATTGGTCCTGGTGCAGTTGAGACAAAGTATGATTATAATCAAGAAATAAATGAGAAGAAAAACAACTGTCACCAGACATTAGACATTGTGACAACTACATCTTACATTTATGTGACTTTCATCAAGGTGGGACAAACAAACGCATTTCGCTGGACACATTACTGAAGCCATATATGTAGGAGGGTTTAACTAGCCAAAAGTGAAGCCAAAAATAGGGATCTGGGAAGCAGGTGTTTCAGGACAAGAATCCAATGTAAGGCCAAGGACAGCAATTTGGGACTGAAATCCAGAACAAAGAGAAGGAAAGTAAGGCAGACCCAAAACCATGCTGTATTTAAAAGCTTATAATTCATGGCTTACAAACCTACAATAGGGTTCAGAAGCCATGTTTTGCAAACATTTACATGAAACAGAGCAAGCAGGTTATCTGCAAACTAGTCCAATATCCAAGCTGCTGCAAGATTTGGATCAACTTGAGGGATGTATTGCTTAATTACTAATATGCAAACTTGAAAAAAGCAGACATTGGGGTGGGGAGGGGATGAGGTGGTGTAAAGGTTGAGTTATGTTGACCTAGTTCAACTTTTGACCAAGATGAAATCCTTTGGCAACTGCATAAATAAGGTTCTGTATAGAGGAAAACAGCACAGTTGGTTGTTAGTTGTTGATCCAGTGATACACAAAATAGTACTTCTAATACACTATTTATTTTAAAATAAAATCCTGACACTATATTAATGATATATGATGTATGGATCTAACAGCTGCATTGGAAACCAATCATGGATAAATAAACATTTCCATTGTTCAATCATTACTGTCAAATTTCCAGAACTATATTGTACTCAGACTAGTGGAAGAATTCAAGATGTATATGTACAAAACTAAAATAGTACATGAAACCAGGATTCCAAATGGCTCAAAAATGCATGAAACCAAGATTATGATTGGCTTAATATGAGGATAGCTTCAAAGTGCAGAAAGGACATGATCACTAATTCAGCTGCTACAGCTCCTTCAAGAATACAATAGTGTAGTATTAAAATTGGATTTATCACAGTGCATGTTGTTTCTCAGCATAAATTCAGACTACCTGTAATATGTATTCAGGATTTAAATACATTCAGTATCAACAAATCATGAAGAAGCAACAGAGGTTTTAAAAATCCTAAATACTAACAAGAACACTTTCAGCAAAGCTGCATTAAGATTTTCTTTGTATTATTTTCAAGGGTAAAATTTTCTAACACTGAATTCATTATCAATATTTAATTCTTCACATATGTAATGGCTGGAATTAATTAAAATAAAACCAGTTTCAAAATATAGAAAATTTTGTGGAAGCTGCAATGTTTCAATTTGGTCACACCGGTAGCATTTTTATTCATGGCAAATATAATCTTGCAAGAAATTTGTTAGTGAAAATCTAATTTAATGCCACCAATCCTGAATGAGGAGTAGTGATAACAAGATTTTTAAGAATGCCTCTATGGTTGTTATACAGGCAGTCAGGGCCAGCAACAGTAACACACATATTGATCCCTTTGCAACCCACTGCAGAATATATACAAAGTATATTTTAAAAATAACAACTCACACAGTATTTACAAATACTTGCACCACTGAGGTGCAAACAGTCAGCAAACACTATCTTCAATCAATTTTTCTTTTGCAAAGCTTTCTGAAAATAGGTTTATAGAAAAACAATTTTAGTTATTTCAGTTAGTGCTATGTACAGCACACTTGCAGAGGTTTCGCAAACAAGGACTTTAAAAAAATTTTATACAGCAGTTATTTTGCAAAGTTAACAGAGAATTGACTTTTCTGATAAAATTAAGACATTTTGAACTGGCAAGCTAGAATCTTGACTATAGTTTACTGACATTTCAGAT
Organism: Megalonaias nervosa; assembly: GCA_016617855.1. NCBI lineage: Eukaryota > Metazoa > Mollusca > Bivalvia > Unionida > Unionidae > Megalonaias > Megalonaias nervosa. The sequence goes on along the minus strand of JAECUM010092880.1, from coordinate 107,904 downwards.
ATCCACATGTTTGATAATATGACATTCTGAGGATAAAACTAATTTTAAGTATGCAATATTTACCTGCAGCTATTGCACAGCTAACCTATTTTTGTGCTGAAAACTCACCATCCATTTGATGTGAATACATCCTCCCACAGAGTGGAGAAAAGTTAGTATGACCCTTATGACCCTTTGCACACCACTCTATAGGTCACATGGTCACACAAAAAAAGGTAGACAATACCTGTCATCTTTTCCACAGTTGATGATCATGCAAGACATCAGAGCAGAGTGGGAGGAGGGAATTTGGCAATAGCAGGAGGTAAGTAATACATAATTAAAATTAGTTTTACCCACCAAAAATTATATTTTAATAGCAGCAATTATGTATCCTGCCACAACTGCATAGTTGCATTTGTCAGTTAGTTGGGTAGGCTGATGTTCTCATCTAACTGATCAAAAACAGAAATGAATTGTACTCACCATAAAGGGGGAAGTCTGTCTATAGAAGATTGATATCTCCTTGAGCCACATGTTGTACTGTAACAATGAGCCCCTGACAGAAGCAAAAACATGAGATGCATTATGGCCCTCTCCCTCTCTAATGGGAGGGAGCAATCCGCTGTTGCGGTAATCAACCTCCACAATTTGAGGAAGTAACCTATGGTTGTGGTGTTCCACCTCCCTAATGGGAAGTTCAACCTGCTGTCACAGTGCTCAACCTCCCTAACAGGAGGGTGCAACTCAATGTTGCAGCGCTCAAACTCCCTAATGGGTGCAACTCACTGTAAATCAAGGACAGCCAGTGTCAATAGACAAGGCATGAATCTCACTTCTTCGTCTTGCAGAAAACTTGTTCTGACAGAGATCGCTTTAGATAAACCAGGCATGAAGCTGGAGAATGTATGTGTAAACCATTGTTTGTTGTTGTTGTTTGTGTGCATTTAGTATTTTGGTGTTACAAATTTAGTATAGTGATGGCCAATGTCCATATACATGTTCTGTGGTATGTATGGTGAGTGAGTAGTACGTGAGTTGCTTGCATTGCACATGCCTATCATGCAACTGCCGATTACATTAGCAAGCTCCCTGTTCCATTGTTCACTCCTCCAACAACTCTCCAGGACACAACTTCAACATTTCTGAGTGCAGTATGTTACTCAATACTTTGCAAATGGTATCAAAGAAAATAACTATTGTACATCAGATTACTACATGGCGCTGGTAAGTTTTTAGTAATTACATTGTTATAGTTTTATAATAATTCTGTGCCTTATCATTTTGTGAATTGTCTGTGTGCGTTAGATTCATTTACTTCTAATTATTTATATATTTCATGTGTATATGTTGTAGGTCTTTTTCTTCTTCTTCTTCATCTTCTTCTTCTGATGATTCATTTAGTCATCAAGTCAGATTCAGGTACAAGAACCCACGGAGAAGTAACTTTGTCATTTCTCCCATATACCTGCTGTACATATTACATATGGGTTGTTGTTGAGGAGGGATCCCTGGGTTGGTTGATTAACAGGTCTAGGAGACTGTTGAACCATAAATGGGCGATGAAGATGATCTGAGCAGTGGAAGTTCTGACTTTTTGCAGAATTTGAGGTAGCAGTCAGAATGGTGGGAAGGCATATGTGAATAGTTGATCCCACTGGAAGCTGAGTGCATCTACTGCCAATGATCTCTGATCTGGGACAGGAACATGTAAAAGGGTAATTTTTTGTTCAGCCTGGTTGTAAACAGGTCCACTAGGGGTCTTCCCCAGAGGGAGAACAGGGACTCTGTTACTGAGTGGTAATGAGACCGTTGTGTGAAGATGATATGGTCAGTTCTGGACAGGCTCTCTGTGAATATGTTCATCTTGCCTGGAATGTGAAGAACTCATATTGCAACATTCTCAGAAGCTGCCCAGAGGATGAGGTTCCAGACCTCCATGCAAGAGAAGGAGCATGTGTGCCTCCTTGTTGTCATAGATATGCTATAATGGATGTGTTTTCTGAGGAGGCCATAACACATCATCCCCTTATTCTGTTGAATCTGCAGCCTTGCAATGCTAGAAATACTGCTTTCATTTCTAGGTTGTTGAAATGGAGAGACAATTCAGCCAGAGTCCAAAAACCATTGTGAATTATGCCCTCTGACTAAATAAACACCACAACCAGAATCTGACACATCAGCATATAGATAGGAGTGAGGATTGGGTGCGAGCAGGGAACCCCCACCAGGAATCTGTCTTGATTCATCCCCCAATGCAAATGGTGGCAAAACTCCAGTCCTAGTGGAATTGTGGTTAACAGAGAATCTCTGTGGTTTCCACCTTGCAAGAAGAAAATTAAGAGTATCATCAATGAATAGAGGGCTGGGGTGTCCAGCATATGACAATTGTTATATTATTACAGGTTGACCCACCCCCACCCCCCACCCTCTATTCACTGACAAATACTCTGTTTTGGTAATGAGCCACTGTGGCGGCAACTGCTTTACGCAGTCCAATATGGTGGTTAAAAACTGGCATGGTAGCCTTGATTTTAAATGAATCAATCATATTTTACGACTCTATATCCCTATATACCTGTGATACATTCACTCTCAGAATGGAACTGGGTACCTGTTCTAAACAGAAAATTACAAGGAAATTTTTAATTTAATTTTTTATTAAAAAATGGATTTTTATCAAGAAAAATGGACACCGGTATTCAGGTCCAAAATATAGGTCAAATACACAAAAAATGGGACACATGGCAGCTATGAGTCTGTATGAGTATCCCAAGGGTCTTTTTTGTGGCCACTCACCTGGTTGTATGCAGTGTCATATGCATACACACCTGTATATGCACTAGGAACACTGTATGCATGAAGTAAACAAGAGCTGACCTTGTGGAAATTGCCAGTAGTTTTTCCTATTGAAAAATAAGATAATTCACCTGTGAACATTTTTCATTAAAGCAACATGCAAATACATATGCAATGTCAGCACGTAGTGTCGGCATACATAAAAAGTATAAAACATGAACTTGATGGCAGAGGAAAAATGATGTCCTCAATGTTAGGCAGGGACTATTGTTATTTTCCTGAGAACAAATGGACTTACCTATACTACAGTGGTCTTTATATATGTAAGGAACGCATGTCCACCTAAAAGATGGAACACAAGGTAGACTTGGAGACCCTTTAAAATACTAAGTTCTAAAGGGGTAAAGGCTATGATATGGTTTCTAATAAAATGGAACAAACAGTTGTAACAATGAGACTAATTAAAAACTGCAGAAGAAAATTGCTTTTATCTGCAGTAAGTTACTGCAGGCATGATCTCTCTGGTGATAGTTTTGGCTGACATCCACACAGTATGGCATCAATGTAAAAGAATGACAGGTAATATCTGCTTTCTGAGAATGACCATGTGACAGAAAAAGTGATGTGGAAAAGGTCATACTGACTTTTCTCCACTCTGTGGGAAGATGTATTCACACTGAATGGATGGTGAGTTTTTGGCATGAAAATAGATTAGGTACACAATAGCAGCCGGATAAGAAATTGCCACCATTAATTATAGTTTACTGACATTTCCAAAATCCACATTTCTGATAATATAACATTCTGAACAGGCTAGTCAGACCCCAGACTAGAAACCTTATTTGCAAGCTACATGTATACATCTTAAGGCATAATACCAAACATGTAATAGCTTCCCTCAATTTGTTTAATGGAATTCTGGTTATTGAAACAACTGGCACTGAATGACAGTAAAGGTGTTTATAAAATAAACAAAAACTAAATATTTTTGAAAACTAAAACTGATGAAATTTACCTAAAGAATATACCTTACAAGAAAGCCAAATGACTACATTATTTGTCTTTCAAGATTTTTGGCCTACCATTGATGTGTTTTTGTGTAATCTCTCGAACCTACTATGCATGTAACCAATTTACAGAAAAGTGAACTAAAAGATTGTAGTATTATGGGAACTGATTGAAGAATAAATATATCATGCTATATAATTTTCATCTGAGAAAACCATTTTATCAAGGTATGAATAACATTTCAATAAAATCAATAAATATGAGATTCATGTATTCATATACATTAAAAATAAGACCGAGATGAACACTGTGGACAATGTGCTTTACTATAGTTAAAATTTTGGTTCCTTCTAGCTGACATTTAATAAGTCATTCATTGTACATCTGTTGTATCATAATGAAAAAATATATGAATTTAAACTTTCATTGTTTCAGATTAAATTAAACATGAAGATAGCAGATTGCAGGATGGTTTTAAACTGGAATAGAGAAAATGTTTCAAGTATGAAATTACAAAGCCTGGTTGAATTGTGTGGCCGCACTGCAACATAATTTAGACTTTGCTGAGCTTATAACCTAATTTAAGGTAAACTTTAATGCTGTCTTCTTGTTTGTGCTTTCCAACACCATTTCATAAAGGCAAACTATGCCAATATTCACACAAAGACAACAGATTTTGGGGACAGTATTCATTCACAAGCTGAGACAAAATGGCCACCAGATTCAGAAAGAAAACCATACTGCTGGGTAAGCTGACATCTGTTTGATGATGGATTCTGCCCAAGCAGACATAAATTTGAAGAGGTCATTTTATTTATTACTTACGGATAACATTTTGTTTATGGTTATCACTTTATTTAACTACAAAATTTGATTTTGATTGATCGAGATGGTTCTAATGGAGGTATTCAAAGGAATAACCATAATATTTCCTACAAAACTTATGTACAAATTGTCATTTAAATGGAAGTTCATGAGATTATTTTTATGCTGAACTTCATCGTTGGCCATGTACTTGTATATGTATAAATTCTATCAAACAGATAACATTTCCTTGATGTGGTATCCTGTCACACCTACTTACATGATAGGGTAGGCATTATTTACCCAAACTGTGTGTGCAAAATATGTGCAGCAAAATTTTACAGAATATTTTTAGATTACTGTAATGGGTTCTGTAGCAAAGGGATTGCAAAGGTTACAAGTGAATGTACCCACTAAATCTTTGCAAAATATATGCAGAAAATTTGCAGAATATCTGCAGCAAATGTCTGTACACATTCACTTTCACAATTTATGTGAAAAATAATCAATCTAGAGACTGCAAAATATGAGCAGCAAGCATTTGCAGACATGGTTCAACAAGTTATTTTACAACTGATTTACAAAGAAATGGAATATATTCTGAAAAAATTACCCCATTTATGTACACGTTTGTTAAAATAGTGTTTAAATGAAAATTCATGGTGATAATACCACCTGTTCTGGAGAAGAAACCAATAAAGCATTTTCAACAAGGTCAATAAGGAAACCATTTTGGTAAAAAGACTGTCGTCAATTAAATATAGAACAAACTAAATGCTGCAAGAAGGGTGGTAGTGAAAACTCCATGTCAATACAACTATCAATTAGCTGCAGTAATTATCAGCACCAATTTTATTTAGGAACACTACATATTGCAGGAATTGTTCTGGTGAATATTCCATGTAAATACAACAATTTGTTCAGGAGGAGAAGCAGAAATAAGATTTTAATTATGGCTGCTCTATCATCCAGTTTGAGAAATAAGATCAGGACCATTTTCAATTTGGAAAAACCACATATTTTAAGAAAAGTTTTTGAGAACTCCATGTCAGAAATAACCATTCAGGAGAAGTGCCATAATAAGATCTTCAAGATGGCCAAATTTGTGACTATTGTTTGAGGTCTTAGCAACACATTTTCAAATACAGTACACAGTAAAATGTCTTTTACTGAAAAGCCCATGTTAATACAAGCATCCATTCAAGAGATTTGTTTAAAATGGCCAGCAATTTTATAAGATCAGATCTGCACCATTTTTATTTTGAAATAAACTACATATCATAAGAAATGCTTCAGTGAAAACCCCATGTCAATACAACCATCTGTTCCAAATAAGTAACCACATATTATTTTCAAGACACCTACCATGACAGACAGGTAGAGAAAAGATCAGCATCGTTTTTATCTAGAACCAATGAAATATCATTTAAATTCTTTTCAGATCAGTACCATATTAAAGCACTACCAACCAGATGTCACAAGAAGTACTTGAGTAAATATTCCGAGTCAATAGGACCATCCATTTAGGTGTAGTAGTGATAGCATGATGTTCAAGCAGGCAGCCATGTTGGAGTTCTGATATGCATCAAATTTATATTTAGAACCATCTACAGATCATATGAAATCATTTATTAGAAAATTTATTTGTTTACGCAGAGTAACAAAAATATTTAAGGATGGCCACCAGGTGACCATATTGGAGGTCAAAACACCTTCGCTTTCATTTGGAACTGTCAACATATCTTAAAAAGTCTTTAAGAGAAAGCTACATGCTAATATAACAATTTGTCATGAAAAATAAAAGTGATAAGAATTTTAAGATGTCAGCACTGATGGCCAGATTGGCTGTTGGGTGGGTGGTAGAGGAAGGATTCAGCACCATTTTGATACAGAACCAAGCAGACCTCATCGTGAAACTGTGCAAGTTTCAAGACTATCTTCCAAGTAGTTTAAAATGAGTAAAATCACAAGCAATTGCTAAAGGACAGTGGGTGGATAACAGACAACTACATTTGCTCCTCTGGTCTTTGATAAATGTATATAACACAGGAACACAATCCCTGCTACACTGTGTTAACCATAAACTAGTTTGCCAAAATGGGAAATTCAAACATCTGGTTAAAACTCCCCAGAAGACAAACCCCCCCCAAAACTGAAGGTAAATATCCAGCTTAAGACAATAAATGAAAGGCAATGATGTTGCCCAAAACCTCAAAAAGAGGCATACAAAACAAAGATAATGACAAAAGGAATTTACAGGAATTCAAGATAAGACCATTTCTTCCTTTTAAACTACTGACTGCTGAAACCATCTCTTATCATTTGGTTTTTTCTCAAGGTGTTTTTCTATGAGTGAATTTCATCTCGTGGGTGAAACACTTAAGTATTTTCACACACTCAATGAAATATTTCCATTATTCACTCATTTCAAGCAAATATCCTCTATCCATTAAGAGGAAGTAGCATCAGAAAAATTTTCAAGACAGCCATCCAAGCAGTCATATTGGAAGTATGATTAGCACCATTTTCATTCAGGACCAACTAGGTAACTTACGAAGTCTATTGAGGAATACCTCATTTTGAAAAAAAAAACATCCATCAGGGAGAAGTAGATATAACACTATTTTCAAAATGGTCACTATGGTGGCCATATTATGGGTCAATTTACATCATTTTTATTTAAGTACAATATGACACCATAAGAACTCTTCTGATGAAATCCCCTTTTCAAAATGACTTTCCATTTAAAAGAAGTAGCAAGAACATTTTCAAGATGGCCATCATGTTGGCCATATTGGATGTTGGACCAGCACCATTTTAATTTAGGACCAACAAAACAAAGTGTTCTAATGAAAACCACATGTTGATATGACTTTCTGTTTTGGAAAAGTAACAATAACAAAATTTTCATGATGGCTGGTATGGTGGGCATATTGGGTATCAGATGCATGCCATTTTCATTTGTGACCAGCTAGAAATCATATGAAGTTTTCTGGTAAATGCACAATGTTGATATGACCAGCCACCTAAGAGAAGTAGCTATGATGGTATTTTACTGATGGTCATTGAGGATGCCATGCTGGAAGTCAGATTGGCACCATTTCAATTTACAACCAACTAGACATTATAAGAATTCTTTCAGTAAAACCCCATGTTGAACATTCATTCAACTGAAATAATGACAACAAGGTTTTCAATGTGACCACTGGATTTCTGAGTGCAACCATTTTAATTTAGAATCAATTAGAGATCATAACAAGTCATTTAGTAAAAACCTCATCTTGATAGGACCATCCATAATGGTTATTTTTGTTGTTGTTTTGGGTTTAACACCATTTCTCAGCAGAAGATATGCTATACATGGCATATCATAGTATAAATGGTGGAGGAAGAACCCAAGACAATCCCAGTAAAAACCACCAACCCATGGGAAGCTCCTGGCAAGCTTTCTCACATACCCACATCTTCTGAGCCACTGAGACTCAACCCAAATGGACAGAGGTGAATTGGCAGTGATCATGAAAGGTGAGTGTTTTATACCACTCTGCCACCCAGAGGCCTGGCAGTCATAATGCATGTGCAAGCAGCACCATTGTCAATTAAGACCAACTAGACATCAGGACCACTCTGGTGGCCAAAGTGGTTAGAACGTATGTCTCTGGTGTGGGTTTGTACTGATAATGTGACTGGTGGGACATGATCCTACATGTCTGCGACATGATGCCCAAATGCTAGACATCATTATAAACTGTCACACTGCAGACAATGTAGCGATATGACTGAAAAATTTGTTAAAGCTACATTAAAAATCCAAATCACATACACATACACTAGACAACATAAGACATCTGGTGAAAACGACATGTCAGTATGGCCATCTGTTTAGAAGGAGTAACACTAACAAGATCATCAAGATGTCTGCAGTGGCATCCATATTGAATGTTAGGTCAGTACCATTTTAATTGGGACCATCTACATTATCATAGAAATCTTCCAGTGACAAGCCAATGTTGATATGACCATCCATCCAGGGGCAGTAGCAATAACAAGATTTCAAGAGGGTCAATGAGGCAGCCATAATGGATGTCTGGCTAGCACCATTTTCGTTTTGAACCAACTAGATATTATAAGAGGTCTTCTGATTAAAACCCCCATAGGATAACAAGTTTTTCAAGATGACTGCCATAGTCACAATTTTTAACCAACTAGTCACATTAAGAAGTCTTTTAGTGAAATCCCTTTCTTACCTTATGTATAAGCTATTCACAAAATTTGGTGAAGCAATTTATTCATGAGCAAATGTTAATGTGCCAAACGCATTTTATTCAGAATGATCCTTACCTTTAACTGCAAAATCAAAAGGCTTCCTCCTTACCTTAAGTGCAAGCACTCCACTTGCATCAAGGTACATGGTCTGGAAATGAAGTTACGAAAAGCCTTTTTTCTTCTATCAGTCACAGTGAATTTGAACTTTGACCTTTTGACCCCAAACTCAACCAACCTTTTTCTTATCATAAGGATAAGCCATGCATGATGTCTGGTGATGGTACATAGGCTAGAACTAAAATTTTGCTCAGAAACCGATTTTTCATCATTCAGTCACAATGATCTTTAAACTTTTTGATCTCCAAATCAACAGGCTTCTTCCTTACTCAAAGTGCAAGCCATCCACAATGTTTAGTCCAGGGCTACATTTGATAATGATGTCATTGTGCACTGTTAGTATGGAAGAATGACATGTCCACTCAGATAAACTTTCAATATGTTGGATAAAGTTGGAAAAGCACTAAATTTTAAACTGTGGTCATCAGTGATTGATAAAACACATTACTTGTCCCTAAGGAAATGATTAATTAATCAATATTGAATAAACAGTTTTAAATACACATATGATGTTCAAGGTAAATTCACCATTTATCTCGTTTCCCTGAGAGTCAGTTTACAACTCTCAGTTGGCAAGCTCTTCTAAGAAAGAAACAAAATTTGAATGCAGTTTTGTTAAAGAGCTACATCTCCACTGACTGTTAGCTTTTGCCACCTAATGCCATTCACTGGCCTAGCACTTGCCTAACACTGCATGAGATTTATCAAATGTAGCCCAGGTTATTTAGAAGCAAAGTTTTGTGGAAAAAAATAATTTTCTTCATTAAGTCATGGTGACCTTCACCTTTGATATTTTAACTTCTTCCTTACCCTCAATGCCATCCATCCACAAAGTTTGGTCCAGGTCTGTGATGTATAACTAAAGTTATTATGTGGAAACCATTTTTCTTCTTCTGAGTGACCTTGACTTTTTATCTGTTGAGCCCAAAATCAATACGTGTCTTTGTTATCTCAAATACAAGCCAATTACAAAGTTTGATCATGGTTTTTAATATACAAGTCAATTCATTGTGTGGAAAGAGTTTTCCTTCCTTTAGCCCTGGTGACTATTCACGTTTGACTTTATGAGCCTAAAATCAATTGTTTTTTTTCCTTTGCCTGAAATGCATGCTACATACAAAATTTGGTAATAATAGATGGCGAAAAGCTCAGATGGATAGATGGACATTATAACATGATATACTCTACCTTATTGAAGAAACGTATAAACAATTACATTAAAGATAGGGGACAGTCTCTAGGAAGGCAATTACATAAAAGATAGGGTACAATCTCTAGGAAGGAAATTTTTTTTTTGAAGAATAAAGCAATATCAGATTTAAAATTCCTGAAAGTTACTCTCTAGAAAACTAGATGATTTACAGCACTGAAGGATTTCTCCTGGATGTTTCTGCTAAGTTAGTTTCATTGATTCACCATAAGTCACAGGACAGGGGTATGGCAAAGGGACAAAGGGTGGTTGCAGGATCAAAATTCTCAAAATAACCCATGCCAAGTAACATTTGCTGCCATAGTTACATTGCGAGGCGAGATAGCTTTGCAACACTTTTTTTCCACCTTTTCCTGCCTGGTGATTCTTCTTCACTGAAATTCAGATTTTACCTTTAAAATTTGGAGTTAAATACTCTTGCTTTAATGTACAGTACGATTCCACAGTGCAGGCATTTTTTTATGTAGGCAATTAATACCATTAGTTCACAGCAGAACATTACTCAATACATGTACCATTTGTTCACACTCACCTGATGTCCATTTCATAATTGTAAAATATGTAAAAAGATCTATTTCTTTCTCAAGCACAATTTTATTCATATAATGGAAGAGGATAAAGAAAGGCAAATCCTCCTTTTTGTGAGTAATGGTACAACTGCACTATGATCATAAAGGAACCAATTAGGTAAAATTTATCAAATGCTTTTAGAAAATAAATGTATATCAATGACTGTTATTATAGTGATAAGAAAAGTGCAGCATGAGACATGATATGCCCATGTTGACAAAATATGAGAGTGTATTCAAAGGAGGTAATTACTGAATATGGTATGTGTGCATTTGCGTGTTTGAGAAATGACTACAATGCCTCAAACCTTGACCTCATAAAGTCAGTTGCTGTGTAGGCAGTTGATATACATGTACCAGCTACACAGTGCAGTGTGTTATAAATAGAACACCTGTCACCTACTTGACTTGATATGAATATGCCTGGCTGCTAAATTTACAGCAGTATAGTACACCACTCCCTCGATAACTCGCACACAATGGGGTCCACAAACATAGACTGTGCTATAAGTGAGGGCGCGAGTTACCGAAGGACCTCCAAAAATTGAAAAAAATCGCTTGGACATCGAGAAAACAGCTGGAGGGGGGTGTGTTGGGGTTAGGGAACTTCTCTGTTTAATGACTGAATCCTCATTTTACATTCACGTCGATAATAACTTTTAATAACGCACTTTTTCCAATGAAGTTGTTCATTATTCTGTTTAAATAACATTTATTTTCAAAATGTCCAACATGTGAAAGATCATTCCAACTGGTTTCAACAACCATTATGTTTACACGAATACATGTGTGTATCACATCACTGCTTTAAGGTTTTCTTGACGATTCTGGTTCCCGGAGTGGTATGGCATTGTATCCTGCCAAATCGGGAGTGAAAAGAGCAGGGAACTAGACTAACTCTTGATACACCACAAACAAGATTCCTTTTGTTAAAAAATTCAAGTGAAATTTTCATGAGACAATCATCTACGTTGAATCTCAATTTTTGTGCTGTTCAGTTAGTACAGTATTGATATTGTGATTTCACTGGAAGTAATAATGAAACTTTTTATCATTCTTGAGGATATCTCAAAGTGCCAGTTCAAGAATTCTCTGAAACTCGCTTGCCCACAATGGTCTGTATCTGTGAAACCAAGCTATTTATTTTACGAAGTATAGTATTCTTTTCGCTTCGTTGACGTGCTATCTTTGCCCACAGTTACCAATGAGTTGGTTAATTTAAGGTAGTTTATGTTATATACATAATAACATTTATAACAGTGTTCAATTGATCAATTGAAGTGAGTTCACCCAACATATGACTGGGGCAGCTAGATTTTAAGTTTGTAGGATTTTCGTGCCTTTTAACTTTTTTTCTATTTTACCTCCATTATTTGATTCAAAAGACATAATTAACGTGATAATACAAAGGAGGCCAGCTTTCAATTCGTGCAACAATGCAACAAATACTTCTGCAAGTCAGTTATCAAAACACGGTTGGCACCTAAATAGGTTCTCAGAGAAATGCTCGCGGACATAGCTGTTACGGTAGATTGACACATTTTACATTTAGTTACAACAGGACACATTGCATTTATGATGATTACACTTAAAAGGAACCAGAAGATAGAACTAGAACACAAATTTCAATTGATAAAAAAATTATTTAATTTGTATTTATTTATTAAAGTACTGCCTCCACTCGGAGTAAGTGACATTTTCATTGATTGAAATTTCCTTACATATCATTAACTGCGGTGTGCTAGGAATGTCACTTGGAAAGAAAATGTAAAAAAATTGTATGACTTATCTTTAAATTTGGTATTTCATAATGTTGATTAAAATTTCCAGATCCTATCTACCGTTTTGGACGATAAAACGAGCGATATATCAAAGTTTTTGTAGCTAATTTTTATTGCAATTTCCATAAAGTTTTTTGGGGGGTAATTTCTGGTTTTAAAAAATGGGATCCACGCCTGACCCCGCATTATAAGCGGGTTCACGAGTTATCAGGGCACGAGTTATCAAGGGAGTGGCGTATATGTTCAGTTGTAACCATTTTAAATTTCTGGTACACATCAAATATCTATAGAGAAATTTAAGAGTAAAATCTGATCTTTATGGTTGTATAATTATTTTTTTACCAAAGAATTTCTTCTGTGCTTTAAAATCTTGATAGAACTGTTCACCATCAAGTTAGTGAAGTCAAGTGACCAACCATAGCTGACATTTCTCAACCTCAAAATCTACCAGTTTATTGTCTACATCTACATCAGTGAATCATCTGAATTTGATACAAAAATCAATGTTGCCTACATCAACATCAGAGCCTCTTTCTGGCTTACTGAAGCTTTCACAGTCATAATTCTTTTCATCCAAATTCTAGACAGTTCTGAACAAAGTCTGCAACCCCCATTTAGGAGAATGAAGAACCTGATCCAGTTATTTTATATAGCAGATTACGACTAGAACTTAAATACTAACCATGAGAACTGAAATGATGGTCATTTACCTCAGTGAATGAGTATCTAGCAGGGGGTCTTCCCCAAAGGTTGCACATTATGAAAAGCAGCTCAAAATGGCTGATGTTTACAGTGAGCATCCAAACATGTTTTGAATGAAGATGGTGCAGAGATGTCTACACATGCTTGCATGCAAATCAGGTGGAGCTGTCCACTAGCACTTCCATAAGAATGGGGTAGTGGAGTCCAAAGGGGTTTACATGAAGTAAAGGGTTAATGTGGACAGGAGAAATATACTGAAGAAAATCAGTGTTTAGCAACACTAATGTTATTTATAAAGTCCTGCATGAATGAAGGGATGAAATTGGTTGACAATGAAACTCTGAATTAGTATAATGAATAAGCATCACAGATGTTAGATTAAAAAGTATAATTTTATCCTTCAGGAAGTTAACCATGTAATTTTTCTTTCCATCTCCTGCATTTCATAATGCAAATTCTGTTGAATCTGCAACCAATCCACTTATAACTGACGTAAAATGCAACTTGACTTGTATGTAATGAACAGCTAATGATCCAGCTATACCTATCTCAAGTTTCACCAAAATAACATCAGTATTTCATTAAGTTACACCCCGGAAAAGAATTCAGGTCCCTATTTTGTTTTTTTCTTTCAGTGACTTGGACCTATATCTTGGTTGCTTAACTGTGGTCTAGTATTCATATATACCTGGGCAAAGTTTTATTAAAATCTCTATAAGACTTGCAAACTGATGGGCAAAACAAGAAAAATTAACAGATGGACATATTTACTATAAAACCACAACATTATACATGCAACTTAAGATCATTTCAAATGTGTCAATGCCCATTTAACATTATATAATGCCATGAAAACTTACGATGCTGATGCCCCTCCTCCCTTTTTAACAGCCTGCATTTCCTGTTTGATCTTCAGCTGGAATGGATTCTGTGTACTTTGATGAGTTGCCGCTGTAAAATTTTAGGATACAAACATATAGACATGAAACTATATACACAGTGTTTATAGCATTTAAAAGTTATACTCATAAGCTATGTATTTGCTGGTATATATTCCACAGCCATCTACAGACAGACCCAGATCAGCCACTGCATACCTTCCATTTGCATAGATCTAGATCTGCCATCACATACAGCCAACAGCATTGACCATCACCTGCCACTGTATATAACTCTCAAACAGCACTGACCCTCTTCTGCCATCTCATGCAAGGAAATAGCATTGAACCTGATCTGTAACTTCATACCTGCCAACAGCATAGACTCTGCTCTGCCATCGCATTAAAGCCAACAGCATTGACCCAGATCTGTCATTGCATACCTGCAAAAACAGATACAATCCAACGAAACTGACCCTGACATGTAACTGCATACCTGCCAACAGCATAGACCCTGTTCTGCCATTGCATAAAAGCCAACAGCACTGACCCAGACCTGACATCACATACCTGCCAAAAGCACAGATACAATCCAACAACACTGACCCTGACCTGCCACCACTGCATATCTGCTAATGGCAAATGACCCTAATCTGTGATCATATACAAATTCAGCAGTATTGACCAAGACCAGCCACTGCATACCTGCCAACAGAATAGACCCAGGTCTGCATTCACATACAAGCCAACAGCATTGACCCAGACACACCATCATATGCCTGCCAACAGCATAGACCCAAGTCAAATGCACTGACACTGCCATGCCATCACATACCTGCCAACACCATTGACCCAGGTCTGCCAACACATATAAGCCAATAGCATAGACCCAGCCCTGCCATCACAAACAGAATTGATCCAGATCTGCCATTACATACCTGCCAATAGCACTGACCCAGATTTGGTATCACATGCAAGCCAATAACACTGACCCAGATTTGGTATCACATGCAAGCCAATAGCACTGACCCAGATTTGGTATCACATGCAAGCCAATAGCACTGACCCAGATTTGGTATCACATGCAAGCCAATAGCACTGACCCAGATTTGGTATCACATGCAAGCCAACAGCACTGATCCACATCTGCCACTGCATACCTGCCAATAGCACTGACCCAGATTTGGTATCACATGCAAGCCAACAGCACTGACCCAGATTTGGTATCACATGCAAGCCAATAGCACTGACCCAGATTTGGTATCACATGCAAGCCAACAGCACTGACCCAGATTTGGTATCACATGCAAGCCAACAGCACTGACCCAGATTTGGTATCACATGCAAGCCAACAGCACTGACCCAGATTTGTTATCACATGCAAGCCAACAGCACTGACCCAGATCTGCCACTGCATACCTACAAAGGCATTGACCCTGAACTACCATTTCATAGAAGCTAATAGAATTGACCCAGACCATGCTTAAATATAAAATCATCTTAATAACGTACAAATATATAGCTAGCTTCATCGATAGAGAAAATTTCTCACATGATAGTTTTGTTAGAGACTTGGTATGGAATGATACTGAATCAGCTGGAAACTTACCAGGGTTTGGTGTAGTTGCCTGAACCTGATTTGGTTTTGTCCCATTCTGGGTACTAAACAACCATATAGCTAATAATACATGGATGAATATAGTCGAATGAAGCCTCTACTTTTAAACCAAGCTCAATTTATTTTGCATTCAAATAACTATTCAATATTTTCCCCCACTTAACACAGATAAGGTAAAATTTTAGTTTAACTAAATCATTGCCAATGACGTTATGAAGCACTTAACTTTTATTTACAGAAAAGTAAAGCTCTAGAGACCCTGTTCACTGATAATCAGCATCATGATATTTTATATTTCAGAATGTTTTCAATACGATGCTAATATTAGCAATACAGAGGCCAATGAAGATTGCAGTGAGGACAGTAGTTATTTGTGACATCATGGTTTAAATTTCACTGATGAGAAAATAAAATTGCAAAACTCGGACACATATTTTCACTGCCATCAAATTTTGAATGGCAACACAATATAATAACTCCATTTATATCACTGCTGTTATGTGAAGTTAGAAAAAAAGAAACCATGAATTGGACTCATTCATTGAAAATATATAATGGGTGAGGTCTTTTTAAATTAATTTACATGAAGATCGGACATTTTAGTCATTACATTATGTTTTGATTTTTTACAAGATATAATGGCTTTTATGTATTACATTTTAAAATTAAAACATGATTTTGCATCATTTTTACTCTCTTTACTTTGATAGAAATATTGCTATTGTTTTAAGTATCATCAGCAAGATAATTTTCTGAAATTTTAGTGAAATCATGGCCAAAAGCACTATACAAACAAATAATTAGTACACTGAGTATGTGGTCTTTCAAACCATGGCCAAAGCACAAAACAAACAAATAAGTAGTGCACTGAGCATGTTGTCTTTCAAAATGTGGTCTTTCATTGCAATGGTTTTACGAGACCAGTTATAGTGTAAATGAATACAATATTCAATTAAAATATCTTTTCTAACACAATGAAATATAATTTAAAGTATTGTAAAAGAAATATACCAGGTACTGAAAGAATATAAAGGAAAATATTTATTGGGTGTCAGTGAAAATATTTTAGAAGAACATTCTTGTTGTATGTAAAGAAACCTACCATTAGATGCAAAACAGATTCAGATAACAAGGTACTGAAAATTTAAATACGAACTTACATAACAAATATAATATTCACTGGTAAATTTCTCAATGGTTGATAGTAAGAATTATTTTTTGTTTCTTACTCAGAAAAACTCAACACTCTTATATATTTTTCAGTTAATTAAGAAATTAATCTTGCTTTTTTTCAGTTTATTGTGGTATAAACTGTCAGCTGCCAACACATAACAGCAAATAATGCCTGAAAGGGTAGTTTGTAAGCTGTGTGAATTGGCAACTGACAGTTTATACAATGACAAGCTCAGAAAAAGACAACATCAAACTCTTATAATTGCAATTCTTTATAATTTTATTTATTCTTTTATTCTATTTTGTTTGTTTTCAAGACATTTCCTATCAGTTTTAGAGTCTTGTTTAAACATATGGAATCTTGTTGAGGGTGTCAGCTACGTACCTATTTATAGAACAGGGGATTCTCTACCTGTAACGTAATAGCTACATCAGCATCAAACAAATGATTCTACCAATGGTAGGTGATCTAAGGTTTAGAACATTCCACAGTATGGTCTTAATATTTTATCTAAACTGACATATGTGATCTGAGTAAAAGTTCAATATCCAAACCAAAGGATGTGTTGTTTTGTTTGACATTAAAAAAAGACTCTTGGATTTGATGCTTTCAGGAGTTCATGTGACTTTGCTGAATCATTATTTTCCAGACATGTGAGTAAGCAATCTTCATTTCTTTAAATCTTTTTTCATGTTCATTAACAATGTAGACTACCTACTGGGGCTACTTACAAATGAAATTAAAATTATTGGTAAATGGTTATAGTGATGTGGGTCCAATAGTAAAAAAATGCAAGACACTGACCCTGACAGTTATGATGGGGGAGTAGCAATATCTCCCCATCAACATCATAACTATCAGGGTCCGAGTCTTACACTGTTATAATGTTAGTCTTTGATCCACCACCCTCCCAATCCATATCCATTTACCTAAAGTTTTAAATCCATTTGTAACTACCCTTCATATTGTGTGACACAACCTCCACAGCATATGGTATGCATGGTTCCCACGCTTTTCTAAAGATAGATTTCCAGGTCATTTCCAGGGTTTTACCAGGATGAAATTAATTTTTTCAAGGTTCACATATGACCATTACTTAATGGAATTAAAATACATTTTAGATCATAAAATATTCATTTTCTAAATCTGAAGATGTTTCTCTTTCAACACTCTCCAAAGCATCTAAAGTCAGAAAAGATGATCATGTACAAAACCCAAAACGTATCACACGAAACAGACTATATTCCTATAATTTGGCATGTAAAGTCATTTCAATGTACAGAATACAATTTCTGACTTTTCTTTGCTGACCTGCATTATGTTTCTATCTCGAAACAACATAATGAACATAAATCAGTTTTGTTTCCTTTCAAACCTTTAATTATAAAGAATTCTATAGCAATATATATGCATGTTATACAAACTAAACATTTCCTGTCACAGTATGCAAAAAACAAAACAGTAAAAGCAGAGTATTAGAATCTTATCTTGTAATGAAAAAAGTTTAACCTTGAATTTATGTGTGCTAATAAAATCCCAAACAAGATTTTTCAAACAACCTATACTCCTTAAGACAATCTGATTAAAAACCCATCATTAAAATTTTTTTACAAAAGGGTTGATTTAAATTTTGACAAAAGACCTTCAAAATTACACATTGCTGTATAAACAAGGACTGAATTTTCTGTAAAATAAACTTGTCTTCTTGTGATTTGATAAACCAGTCCCCAAACCTGTACTGATACAGGGGCTCCTATCATATTTTAAAAATTTCTCATTTCTCCTGTGTTCTATTCAAGATCTGCAACCAATATTTCAAGCTACATCTCACTGTAATAGTTTCACACCAAAGTTCAGCTCAGAGATTCAACCTTTTTGGACAACAAATTTGGCTTAAAACGAATAGCAGTTTGTTTTCTAATCCGGGTTTCCTCCGAATATTCCACCCCATTTTTAACATTTGGACATTTAGGTTTGGGTGTGGGGTCAAAGCAATTGCACATCGAAAATTTAGAATTTGCCACCACCGTGCGGTAGCGGCATATGGTAGTCACTTACCAGCAGGCCTAGCAAATTTAAATGATGTTATAATGACTTATACCTGCATGAACTCGATAGGAAAATGATTTATTTTCTCAGAAATGGCAAGTACTATATTTTTTATGTCTTAGTCTGCTGACAGACCAGACTCAACTACAGCATAGATGAAACCTGACCCTGCACTCGCCATTTGCATTACTAGTCACATGACTTCACGAATCTCAAACCACTACATGGGAAGTCCAATAGTCACAAGACATCTACAACAAACTAGATTTTAATGCTGTTGTACAAAAATTAAATTATAATAAATGAAAGTCAGATACCTTTTGTAAAAACCAGAAAGAACATATAATTCTCAACATATTTATTTTGAGAACAAGAAACCTGCCGCTGTCACAGCAATCTGGCCAGTCAAATTCATCAACCAATCATGTGATCACCAATCAGCAATCAGGTTCATCAATTATGTGATACAACAAAACACCAGTAGTTGTTCATGGAATAAATGTAAAGAATTTTGTGTTCTTTCGCTTTTGTGTTTTTATTACAACCAGTATACAACTTTTATTTAATGTTTTATTTTTTTTTTCCATAACATCTGAAAATGTGGGTTTGTGAGATTTGTGTAACCATGTGACTAGCAATGCGAATCAGAGTACCAGGTCAAATGTCACGAAAGCCGTAGTTTTATCTTGTCTTTCAGCAGATTAAAGACATAAGGATTTTAATACTCTTAATTTATGAGAAAAAAAAAGATTTCATATCGATTTCATGCAGGTATGACTTGATTTTAACAAAGAATTTAACAAAGGTCATCTGGTAAGCGGCTAAGCTTTAACACCACCATGTTGGCCTTTTGGGATGCTAGACTAGTTTTCATACTTTCCAAGTAAGGAAAATTACGGATATCGAGCAGTCTGTAGAAAAAATCTACTAGATGAATCTAATGTACTGATTTGTGGATTGACTCAACACGTGTATGGCAAAAGATCCATACTGCAACCTCCGAATATTCTGGTCAGAACTCTATAACTTTTAACTCAGGATCAGTTCAGTTACAACTCAGTTACCTAACTGTTTCGGGCATCAATTGGTGGCAGAAAATTCCCACGTTTTTCCTGACTTTCATCAATATTTTAAAAATTCAAGGACTTTTCATAGTCAGGAAAAAAATTATCATTTCTCTCGCCTTTTTCCCAATTTCCCGGTAGCATGTGAACCCTGGGAGTGGAGATTAGTGCCGAAAAACCAAACTGATGACAGACAACACCAATGGCATCAGTGCAGAAGTAAAGGTCAGTGGACACAAGCTGGCAAGAGTCACAAGCTTCAAGTACTTGGGACTAATTATCACAGATGAGGGCTCCAAACCAGAACTACTTTGCTGGATTGCCCAGACAACAGCAGCAATAACAAGGTTGAGACCAATATGAAAAGATACCAACATTGCTTTTGGTTCCAAAATAAGGCTGATGCACTCGATTGTCATATCCATCTTTCTGTATGCTTGTGAAACATGGATGCTCACATCAGATTACAAAGAAGGATTCAAACCTTCAAAATGAGACGCTACTGCAAGATCTTTGGCATCTCATACATTGATCATGTAACCAACGAAGAAGTCCACAACAGGATCCAACGAGCCTTTGGATCCTATGAAGACCTCTTGACCACTGTAAAAAAGTGCAAACTGATGTGGTACGGTCATGTCTCAATATCATCTGGACTGGCAAAAACATCTTGCAAGGCACAGTGCGAGGGTGCAGAAGAAGAGGCAGACAGAAAAAGAGGTGGGAAGACAACATTAAGGAGTGGACAGGCATGGGATTTGGAGATTCCCAAAAGGCAGTAGAAAACAGGGAAAGATGGAGAGAACTGGTTGTAAAGTCAACTGTGGTGCCCCAACAACCTCTTGGGTTAAGGGATTGATGATGATGATGATGATGTAACTAGCTGCAATGAAAGTGCCATAGCCCCAATGTTCTTGCGAATTTAGAATTTCCCATCTTTTTTTTCAAATCTAGTCAAAGAAAGAATTATTTATCTTCAGAAACACTACAGAGATCTGTTATTTGATTCTGTCAAATCAATTTATTCAGTTTTGTACAAAAAATATACATCCACCATTTTTATTTTGTTTTAATGGCATGCAGTGTGAATGCCTTCCAATTCAGTGTTTACATTGGTTACTTTGCATGTGACTCTATTTACAGAAGTTAGTACAAAGTAGTTCTCCATACAGTTTATACAGAAATATATGCAACTGGGTCTGATCACATGGTTATGTTCTAACCAATGGAAATCTTCCATACATTTGTCAACTGATGCAACTGCAATTATCAGCAAATAAGACAAGTTGAACTGTTTCAACAGTCTTAAAATTTTTTTAACCTATCAAAAGATAAATCCAACTTCAAATTGCGCCGACCCAGATCAGCCATCACATAATGGGCCAGAAGAACTGGGTGTATGCAGTTTGTTCAGAGCAATCAGTAGAACAAATTATATACACTTTGATCTGCCAAAACAGTTTGTGATAACAGATCAGGGTCTATATTTCTTGCAGTTAGACCAAACTTGCATGCACATGTGTATGTGTGACAAAAAAACTGAAAAACAATATTGAGCCAAAACTCTATCACAACAATGTTGAGCCCATTTCCTGTGAACGTCAGCTTTTATAGACAATGATATAATATTAATCTTAGTGTTACATGTACTTTAGCCAACACTTCTTTCTGTAATAGAAACCTGACATCAGGAGACATGTATCAGTAGAGATAATCGGATTACTTACCTTACACATGAATTAATTACTGGTTCTGGACATATTTAAAATAAAATGAGGCCACTTGTGAGGGGAACATTTTTACATTTTTGTACTAATATGCTTGCCGCTGATAGAGTTAGGTGACCTTTCTTGAGAGATACTTTTGAACACAAACTCATCAGTGCCAAAGGATTCTGGTGGTAAAAAGTGGGTGGCTACTGGTCAAGGAGCCATTCAAGAGGGGACCACTGTAGTAACATTTCAATATTTTTCATTTATTGAAAGGTAAAAGAGAAACTGCAATGTTTATATCTGACAACTTTTCAAGAAATTATATTTATTTCTTCAAAAAGATGAGACTTTCTCTTCCTTTGCAAACTACTTCAAGTAACTGTGAATTAAATCATAAAGGAAAAATGATATGTTATTTTCTAAATAATTTTATAAATACCTGTAATGGTTGCTGAATGAATCACTTTTATGAAATATCTACATAGCTACAAATATTCAAACAAATTCACTGCACAATTTTGCCAAGCACTGATAATGTAAATCTAACCCATTTACAAATTTAACTGCAATAAATGAAGTTCATTTTCATGGAAAAAAACTACTGGTATGAAATTTAATGTTTACCTGGTAGTATGCACTCTCAATTGGTGACCATCAAAGCTTGATTCTATACAAATAAGCACATGCATTAAAACTCAACATGCAAAATGATGCCACATGCATGTAACAAATGAAATATAATTATCATAATATGCATGCATTACAACATAACTAAATATTTAAACAATTGATCTAAAAATTAGGATAACCAGAAATAAAGGATAACATCAAGATGATGAGAAAGAATAAAAAAATTAAAATGTTTTATTGTACTAGATATAAAATTTGCAGTTAATAGTGATACTGAGAAATACAGGCATATAAATCTGACATATAACACTAACCAACAGTGTAAAAAACTTATGTAACACTAACCAACAGTGTAAAAAACTTATGTAACACTAACCAACAGTGTAAAAAACTTTGACAAATTATGCAATATCATCCTCAACAGTAATGAACTAAACTTTCAATCATGTACATACTGTAACGTTTCTGGTCAACACTGGTTATATTAAAAACATGAAAATGTGCGTCATAAAATGCTTGGAAGAACAAAGAAATTGTTCAAGATGGCATGAAGTCACACACCTGTCTGACTTCTATCAGCCAAATGCACAAATTATGGTCCAGAGATCCAGGTTAATAAGATGCTTTGTGCTGAAATTTCTCCCACTGACTGCATGTTGCAACAACTGTTTCAAGGTTGAAAGCTTTATCTGTTTATTTTTGGGACAGCAGCCAAATTTGATTGCAGATCAGAATAAGTTATAAAAATCAGAAAGCCCTTTATGCCAAAATGTTATCTGTCTAGTTGGTTTATATTCTGTTGAGTGGTTTTAATATATAGTTTAAATGCTTTTCTATTTTTAGCAACAGTGGTTAAATCTGATGGCAGATTGGCATCATTTTTGTATAAATTTTAAAGGTCTTCATGCCAGGATGTCATGCTAGGTCAAATTCTGTTTAAGTTTCAGAGAAGTCATTTTAAGGTTTTTCTATCTTTTGCAATGGTGGCAACATTTGATGATGGATCATTATCATCTGCACAAACTTGAAATGTCATGCCAGGATGTTTTCTGTCAGTTTTATAGAAGTCAGTTACATTTTATTCAGCATTTTAGTAAAAGTGGCTTTTCTATGTTTCGTAACAAAGGTAATATTTGAAGACAGATTGGTGTCATGAGTATAAACCTGAAAGATCGTCCTGCCACGATGTTTTTCTGTCAAATCTGATTAAATTTTGTTAAAACTGTGTTCAGAAAGAAGTATTTTAAAGGGTTTTGACATTTTTTTGTAACACTGGCCATTTCTGATGGCAGATCAACGTCTTCTGGAGAAACTGGAAAGCCATTAATGGCAAGATGAACTGTGCCAAAATTTGTCAAGTGGCTTTTCTGATAAAGTTTTAAATAGCAATCAATGATCGGTGCATAACATAAAATAGATGCAGGGAAATACAGTAAGCTAACTTGGCCATACAGCCAGGTGAGCTAAAACTGAAATGGTCTCCAGAGTAAGTCTTATATTTATGTACATGGAAGAGTTGCTGCTATTAGACAGAAAATTATTGGTTCAGCGATATTGATTCTGTCGAAGAAAAATCAATGAATAGGTCAAATCTGTAATTTTGGACCTATTCTGAAATGATATTTACATCAAAATCTCACATAAACACCAATGTTTGATTGTGGCAAGAACTTCTTCTGAAAGATAGTGTTTTAGCGAACAGTTTGTAAACATCTTATTTGGTGGTATGTCATTTTAAAACACGCTTTGGTGGCCCTCTACAGTTTTGTATTTTGCATAGGGTTAGAATTTTTAAGAAAAAGACTTCCTCCGGGTTTCCTCACTAGTTACACTTTCTATTTAAAAAAGACCTTGTATATCTTAAGTGTTGTTCAAAGAACCTTTAATTCCCTTTATTTTGGTGTATGATTGATGGGTGTAATATGGGTTATAGAGTATACAGCTTGGCCTTACTCCAGATGTACACCTTTCAAAAAGTGCTAGCTCCACTTGGTCATTTTCACTTCCTGAACTTCAGAGGTAAATTGTAAAAAAAAGAGCCAATAACTTTTTTTACATTTTATATATTTAGTAATTCATTCATTGCACTTTCAGAAGCTGGTATTGTCTAGTCTGGCAAAATTCATTTTCCCTATTTTAAAAGCTACTAAGGATAGTGTACTTTAGACAAATTGAGGCTGATTTTTGGAGCACAAGGGAGCAGTCATTTCAGTTAGCAGTGTGCTAAGATCATTTACAATTTCCAAAAGTACAATATCCAAAGAAATGTCAGCCACATTACATCAAAATAGCATAGAGGTATGCCAACATTTTCTCCACTGTGCATGTTTTAAATGCAAACAACTTCACCATACATACATCACTCTCTCAAAAGTACATAATAACTGGTGAGCGCCCCCTTTATGGTCAAGATGTATTCAAAAAATGCAGCTGATGATGTCAGTGTCAGACTGACATTGATGAAAATAACGTACTGTACTTTTCTGTATGTTTGCATATGGTTTATATTATTTTTTATGATGACAGTAATAATAATAATAATAATAATAATAATAATAACAAACAACTGTAACCATAGAATCACATAAACCAAAAATAATTATAAAAATGGGTGTTTAAATTTACACTTTATGCTGATATAAGTTATATGCATGCAGCTACAACACATAAAGCAAATGGTTACAGTTTATAAACAATGAAGACGATATCAAAATACCTAGTACAGCAGTTGCTCCCTTTCTGAACATGGCCACTAAAATTGGAAGAGGAAACAGTTTTTAAATAAGAACAATTTATTAACAAGAGTTCCAGGAATGGCACTTTATACACCCACCCTGTGGTAGACACTTGTAGTGCATGGTTGATTATTGACCAATGGGTCTCAATGGCTTCATCCTCTGGGAAAGATATGCAATCTTGAACTAAATTTAAATGTGCAGAAACCATTCCTGTTTGATTATACTTACTATGACTGTGACATCTGACCTTTGAGAAATGGGAATCTGCTTATAATGCAGCAACAGCTATTGATCTACAATATGAAATTTACAACTTCTAATTCTATGTTAAGTCATTATAAAAAAAATCCTCAACACACAGTCAATAACAATAGACAATGAAATATCGATCAATGAAAATGTTGTTAATGCCTACTGGTAGCAACACTTTAAGAAATAGAGACCAACTGAATAAGTCTTGTCAAGTGAAATTTGTATTTCAGTGTACTAACCATAAATGTGATGTGCCCATTTTATTTAAACATGAAAAGTATCCATTGGCCATCAATGTGATGAGGTGTACTTCTTTCAGTCACAGTAATCTCCATCTTTGACCTTTAGATTTAAAAATCAATGGTATTCTTCCTTATCACAAGTGCAAATAATCCACAATGTTTGATAACTGCAGATGCTTGAGAACCTAAGTTACTGTTCAGAAACAATTTTCTTTTAGTTACAGTGACCTCGATCTTTGTCTCAGAAACAAGTCAGGTTTTTCCTTACCCCAAGTGCAAATGATCCAAAACGTTTGATAATTTTAGATGGTGGGCTACAAACAAAATTGTGCAGAAACAAAATTTAAAACAGATGAACAACATCATAACATAAAACAGTCTGCCTTATGGCTTGTGCATAAACTACAAAGCAGTTTTGCAATCATGAACCTTAAAATTGCTCATGCAATTCTCCAGTCAAACTCCCAAATCTGCCACCATCCCACAATAGCTGCCTCTTCCTTTCCCATTTATATATTTTATCTCCCTTTACCAATCATCTCCTTAACAGTAATTCCAATGCCTTGGCTGGTGGTTAAGAGAGGCTGGACCATAAACTAGTTGTTTGAAATCTGGGAAAAACAAGTGATAGTTCATGAATTTAACACAGACATTGTTTTCCCAATGCCTTTTCTATAGAGTATTGAGAATAATGTGATGCCATTAATAAATTATCCAACAACAGGTCCATCAATCTGTCACATTTTTCCTCACACAGAACTGGAAGTATATACAGCTGCAGTACAGATATTGTTTCAGTATACTGCTGCAGAAAATACTGTGATGTCAATACATATTAATGAATAATTACATCTCTATTTCATACTGATTCAAGCAAACACTTGGTGATAGAAGTCTCAGTTTACCATATTTATCCATTTATAAGACACATCCAACTTCAAACAACAAATACCCTGACCTGCCATTGCATAATGTGTCAGCAGATTAGTGTGTGTTATTTATTATACTGATTATATGAAAAAAACTGCACAGACCTAGGTTGGCCTGTGCAATATGCAATGGCAGATCTGAATTTATGCAGTTTGCATTTGGACTAACTTAAAAGTGAGTACATATGGTGCAAAGAATTATCCAATGAAAAACCCACAACGCACATATTAGTTACAAAATACACACTGCTCAGTTAGAGAAAACAGACTGCATATATTAGTTACAGAAGACACACTGTATATATTATAGAATACACACTGTATATATTATATAATACCACTGTATATATTATAGAATACACACTGTATATATTATATAATACAACTGCATTTATTATAGAATACACACTGTATATATTATATAATACACACTGTATATATTATATAATACCACTGCATATATTATAGAGTACACATTGCATATATTATATAATATGCACTGCATATATTTTAGAATACCCACTGCATATGTTATATAATACACATTGTATATATTATATAATACACACTGTATATTATAGAGTACCCACTGCATATATTACAGAATACACACTGCATATATTATAGAATACACACTGCATATTTATAGAATACACACTGCATATATTATAGAATACACACTGCATATATTATAGAATACACACTGCATATATTATATAATACACACTGTATATATTATAGAATACACATTGCAAATATCATAAAAATACACACAGCATGTATTAGTTATACAATATGCACTGCATATTTTATTCATGTCTTACCCCATTCACATATAATATTCACAAAAGAGCAGCTCTTCATGTTGCTATTACTGTTACTGCAAACACGCAAATCAATTGAAACTTGCACATCTTTATCACCATTAGTTCCAATACTCTTGTAATAATTAGATAATAATTATTCCTTAAGCATGTTGTTTTTCTACAACCACAAAGGCATTCATATTTTCCTGTTATTCTTACAAATTCTGCAAATTCCGTACTGGTTGTTAGCAAGGTAAAAAGTATTCATGCTAAGGAAAGACGATATTAAAATTTCTACCGAAGTACCATAATTCTTCTATGCTTGATATTAAGTCCATCCCCAAGTGTTATAAAATTGTACAGATTTATTAAATAAGTAAGCTTTTCCCAAAGACAAGCTTGACCTTCTTTTTCCTGTAAACATTTACACACCATGCCCCTGGGCAAAATACTGAAATGAAGGCTTTTTACATAAGGTTTGGTTTTTGTTTCATTTTGGTCATTTTATGGCAAAGTAACATTTGATTATGTCATGCCAAGGCAAACAGATTAAACTGCCTAGCCCACACCACAGTAGCTGATCAGGATTCATACAACAGTTAGACTCTAACCCACACACTTCTGATCACAGGTCCAATGTTTTAACCACCAATTCACCATGGTCTCACTTGTATTCTAGGACAAAGTCACTGTAGCATATTTTATGCATGGCATTCATTTTTATAGAGGCTGTAAAAGTTTATAATATAAACTTTGTTACAGTATGATTAGCTTCCTGCAACTGTTCTGACAGCCACTCCAAAGGTGTGTGTGATTTGGATTTTTAAAGTAGCATTAAAAAATTTTCAGCATATCGCTACGATGTCTGCAGTGAGACAGTTAATTGTGATGTCAAGCACTGGGGCAACATGCCGCAGACATGTAGCATGATGTCCCACCCAGTCACATTATCCTGACACCAGGCCAACCAGTCCTAACACTAACCTCTTAATGCTGAGTGCCAAACAAGGCAGCTGCTAGTACCATTTTTATAAGTCTCTGATATAGCTCAGCTGGGTTTTCAAACCAGCAACCTCCTGTATCAAAGGAGGATGCTCTAACCACTTAGGCCACTAAAAAGGAAAGGTGAGTGCTTTTTATTAGTGTTACCACAGCAAATCAGGATCTGCATGGGTATGTGAAAATGTAACATGGGTAAGTAAAAACTTAACATGGGAATGTGATGACTTAATATGGGTATGTGAAAACTTAATATGTGAAATTTTAACTTGGGTATGAGAAAACTTAACATAGGTATGTGAAAACTTAAGCCTACTGTTATAAGGAGGTTATGAACAAAGGTAAATGGACAGTAAGTCACAAGACAAAAAGTCACAAAAACACATAGGACAAAAAGCCACAGGACAAAAAGTTGTAATTCAGATTTGTCTTGTGATGATGAACATGTAGGACAAAAAAAAAAAATCACAAAATGGTATAAAATGGTAACATTAAAAAAAATATTACACAGGATTTGGAGCAGTTGTGTTTACAGGAAGGGGTGGTTTGACAAGAATTTAGCAATTGATAGTTTGTTTTGCTTCTTAGAGCAGGTATCTTATATAAGGGGTGATATTGATAAGAATGTAGCAATTGATGTCATAGTTTGTTTCATGAAATACTGTGTAAACAAGTTTAGAGGATATGCATGATAGAAGCAAATGTCTGGTCTCTCTGTATCAAATTATACTGTATACAGGAAGGGGTGGTTTTGACAGAATTTTGCAGGTAAAAATGTAAAACTCTAAAAAAAAAAAATTTAGATTTAACAGGATAAATAAAAAATTATAAAATATGCTAATATACTGAAAATAATATGAAAGAACACAATCAAAATGTTTCAAATATACCATCACTAAATGTAAATTGATCATTTTAGCCTAAAAACTTAATCAAATTGAATATTAAAAATTGCTGCAAAAAGGAAATTATGAAAGGAAGTGTGAACTCATGGCCATACTTCATGTAGTAATAAGACTTCAAAAGTACACAGGTCATATTTTGACTTGTTGACCTATGTCTTTTTCATAACTCCAATAAAAATAGCTTTGACTTTTTGTTCTGTGCCTTTTTATCCTACACCTCTTTCATAACAGTGAAAATCAGAACCGTGACTTCAAGACTCATTTTCACAAAATATTGACCAATTGCATGAAATTCTCAAAGAACGCGCCATTTCTCCCTGTGATATGCCTTATTTTCCTCCAGGATGTGCCTCTTTTAAAACTGTGAACATCAGAATAGTGACTTTTTCTCCAGTAACTTTTATGTCCATGGCTTTTTGTCTCATGACTTTTTGTCCCACAATCATGAACAAGACAACATCATTGCCATTCAGATCATAAGAGGACCTGTTAATTTAAGGGTAATATTTTGATCCATATTTAACATCCATATATCTCATCATGCATTTCTTCCCTTTTAAGTAACGACCCTAATTAATTGTAAAATGAAAAGAAATTTAAAAGGTACTCCAACATATCTATCAGCTTTTCAAAAGCCAAATAGGGAGATTGAATAAAAAAATAGGGAGATTGGGACCTAAAATCGGGAAGTTTTTTGCTGCATTTTTTAAGCCTTGTTTTCACTAGATATTGACAAATTGCATGAAATTCTCAAAGGATGCGCCATTTCTCCCTGTGATGCACCTCATTTTCCCCCAGGATGTGCCCAACTTTCATATTCTGGTCAGCTGTGGCCAAACTGCAAAATAGCTAATGGTTAGTCTTAAGTAAACAAGCAAGAAATCCAGTGTGAATACTTAACAGTTAATCCTTATCATTGCAATTATCATTGCAATTACCTTGTGAAAAGGACATGATTCAAAGAAACCATGTTCTACAGTGTGTGTTATGTAAGCAGGTCACTAAAAGATGATATTCTGCCCCTTTTACCTGGATGATGGGCAACCTGGCAGTTTCTCCTATATGCGATCACCAAACTTTACCATTTTTAACAAGGTACACTGTCAGAAGCAAAGTCAACTTATAAATCACAAATATAGATACTAACAGAAAGCTTGATTTGTGTTCTGTTTATTTATGTAATTTTTGTAAAAGTAATTGAGATTCAATGAATTTATTTCAACTTTCAAACACCATATAAAGTCAACAGGAAATTTGCCCGCTGACCACAAATATGGCAGTTGATGATGTCATTCGGGAACTATCGATTTATTAGCAAATAAGTGATGCCCTATTTTGTTGTAGATACACAGTCTCAAGCTACCATACATGTAGCAACTATTTTCCCCACATTTTATATTGCACCTAATTTTCTTATTCTCAACTCGTAAGGCATTTAACATTGTTTACTAAATAACATACTTATTCTGAATTAGTTTTTTTTGAGGGCATATAAGCTGCATGGTGTGTTTCTTCATTCCTTCTTTTAATTTAATGATGGTAATTAATGTTTGTATATATGGTACAGTAATGCAAGGTGTTCACTCGTGTATATTTCTTTTGTGGGAATGGAGATGCTACAGCATTCACAATGATCATTCTTGGCATTTAAACTAATTGCTAACAATTGTTGCAGTTTATTTTGTGTTGTGGTTTATTTTCTGATGTTAGTATTGTTGTATGGTTAAAAAAAATCATAAATTGATGTGAATAATGTTTAAACTTAACATTCTATTTACTAAAGAAAAAAATTCTTTGTAGTGTGATAATTAATTATTTCATCACAGCAATATTTAGGGGTGATAAAACAGAACATGGCTTCTGTGGATGGCATAAGATATATCTATTTATGTAGGGTTCTTTTTAAGAGAAATGAAAATCAATAGACATAACATAATAATCAGGAGTTCTCTGCAAAAATCAAGAGATATTATGCAAGCTGGGAGTAGGCATGGAATGAACCCATAAAATTGGGCAGTTTTCTTCTCCTGGCAAGAGAGCTGACAGGTATGCTTCAAGCAAACATTTGCAAAAATGTCATGCACATCACAATGCAAATCCAAACCTTCTGCCAATGTTAGCTAAAGATTCTCAGAAAAACTTACTCAAATTTTAACTATGCTTGCATACTTACATGACAAAATTTCTGGTAACATTTAACATTTATCAATGTATGTGTGTGTGTATATATATATATATATATATCTGAAAAGTGATCCATATAAAACTATCTGCTTTGCAGGTGAGAAAAAAAGGTTCCCACTTTAATCCCACCTTTTCAGGCTAATTACTAAGATACTAAAGAATATGTTGAGACTGACATTTGTTTTACTGACCTGTTCTAAACAGTTAGGTAACTAGTAACTTACATGGTCTACAACGGCACTTTTTTATGGCTCTCGGATCAGTTGCTGCTCCATGACAAGCTTTACAGAAGTAGAATGCCCTTCAATAGAGAAATTGATGGTATGAGTTCAAATTGTCAAGAAACTTGTAAATAAAATTCTTTAGTTACATCATTGTGTTATTTACATTAATATACCATAATTTTCAATAATGTATACATGTAATAACATCGCATGACAAATGATGTCATAACATCATGCAAAGAAAAGAAGCAGTGACCAAGGCATCAAACGTATTACAAAGTAATTTCACTACATTATTTTCCAGTTTGATCAAATTAAATCAGTATTCTTCATCATGTAATAAACTAAATCTTATATTTATGCTCATTTGAGATCAAACTTACGAAACTAGTTGAATAATTTTGATCTTTTGCTCCCCAAGTCTCATAAAAGATAGAAATTTTTTGACACCTTTTATAAATTTTATTTGACATGAGCACTCATGTAAGTTCCTCCATTTTCTTCTGTTCACATGTATGAAACAAATATTTCATAAAAATTTAACACTTGTTTAAACAACAAAAAGAACTTAAAATTAAAGGAAACCAGCTTCTAATTTTCATATGTGCCATAAAAGAATTTACTAAGTGAATGGATACATAAAACAACAAATATTTTTTCAAGCTAAGAGTCACCCTGATGGATGAGCTGTAATTCACAGGTCACATCCAACCTATTGCCCATAATTTCATCTGCTTATTCGCCATTGCAATAAAGATCAGTTTGGAAATGTTAAACATATATCACGCACAAATAAACTATACAGCAAAAGTCAAGATAAATTGATGTCATGGAGATGACAGTGAACCATTTTATAAGGATGTTAACTTTGGGCAATTATTTAATATAATGCCTTTCAGTATGTCTTAAGTGTTACTCATTTGTTACATGCAAAAAACTTTATTATGATACTGAGATACTGCTATGACATGTACTTTTAATATGAAATCGGATTATATCCAAATTGTCTCAAATCTATCAAAACTTCAAGACACTTTCAACCAACTGACACCTTGTTGCATAACTGGAATGGACTAAGCATCATCAAGGTATAGACTACGTTTGCTTTCACTGATAAAGAGCTTACAAAAAATATGGAAATATCCTATCTGCCAGAAAAGTCACTGAGTGTGGAAAAAAAAGTGAGAAATGATTCCTAAATGAGGGTTAGAAAGCAAAACATCATAGCTACCAAATTTCCTACAAATTTTATATTTAATAAACTCAATTCATCAAAAGTAGTTCATTTCCCTTTATGAGAATAGTCAAAAGAGTACAGTAATAAGTTTTTAAGATGGTTACTATGACGGTCTTGTTAGATATCAATGGGGAACCATTTTCATTTAGAACCAACCAGACCTTGTGATGAATGTTTGTCTACAATTTCATGGCAAATTATCCCAGTAGTTTTGGAGTAGCCATAACAAAATTGTGCTAACAGGCAGCTGAGTATTACAGGCCACTGCTTAGCTGTTCTGGTCCATGACGAGTAGGGTTAACATAAGTAAGCCCATTTTAATGAACCTTCCATATCGAAAGGGACCCCATGAGATGATGCACAGATCATATGACTGGTCAGTATGCAAGACCAAAGTGGTGCTCTGTTCATGTTTTTACATGCTTCCATAGTTAGAAAAATTTTCCTCATGTTTATTGTCTTCAATGCCTTATCAACGCTCAACTTGAAGAAGATACAACTTGTACTACTATCTGTTAAGTTTACACTGGACTGAGTTTCAATGATTCTGGCCTGCATCAATTTTAGTGTGTTGGTCAGGGCTGTACCAGAAATTCCATAATGGTAGATGTTGAGCTGTCTACAACGAAACCTGAAAACTAGCCTTGTGTGGCTGGTGGATGTTTGCATGAAATTTTGGAAAACCGTGAGCAATAAGAAACAGAAAAAAGCTGCATTCTAGAAGAAAACATACTGCAGCCATATCTGGTGTTGGTATGGTTAGTGATGAAGAAGTTGTAGTTCTGGGTTATGAAGAACATTCATTTACATCAGCAGCTGCAGGACTAGATTCACCCAAATCAACTACACTGACGTCATGCATGGGTCCATGTGACAGGAATCATTAATCATTGTGTAGCAAACAAACAATATTGTCAGCAATAAGCTGGTCTCTTACAACAACTGTCTGGTGGTCTAAGTTGTTTGAGTATCTGTCTCAGATGTGGAGAGGTTGCAGGTTTGAAAGCTGCCTAAGTCATACCAAATACTTATAAAAATGGTACTAGCAGCTGCCTCACTTGGCGCTCAGCATTAAGAGGTTAGTTTTAGGACTGGTTGGCCTGGTATGAGGATCAATTAATGGGTGGGACATGATGCCACAAGTCTGTGGCATGATACCTCAGTGCTAGATATCAATATAAATGGCAACACTGCAGATATCATAACAATATGACTGAAATTGTTAAAGCTACATTAAAAATCCAAAACACACACACACATAAAACAGCTGTCTTTGTAATGTGGCATCGCTATAAAACCAAATGTTGGCCATAACCTTGCCTAAATAAAGTCTGCATGACCAGGCTTTTCAAATACTCTAAGTGGATGATAACAATGAGGAATACCCCTTGTGACAACAATGAGGTCTCAGCAACACAGGTGGGGAGGGGAGGAGGAGGAGGAATTAGAAGACCTTTTCTTTTCATGTAAAGTATCTCAGCTACTACTGTGGATTTTTGGAATAATTGTCCCAATTTTATCAAATCCAGAATCTAACAGGAACTGCAGTTTCTGACAAATTGCCTGCAATTGTAAATTCTGCCATGTTGTGCACTCAAGTGTCAGCCAAGAAGAATAACCAATTTTAGATCAGTACTTTCAGTAGTTAAGGCCATAGAACTGTATGAATTTATCAGTGCCAAAAGAAAAGCAGACATTTGGTCAAAAATGTCAGTCCATATCAGATTTCTTGATAACACATGCAAGGAATTCAGGATTTTATGGTCATTGTGTGTGCAGCAAATCAAGTCAGGAAAGATTTTATTAGACCGAGGTTGAACAAAACTTATCAGCAGCTGTGTTCATGTAATAATCCAGTGACTGGGATGCCCTAGGTGCACAGCTGAATGCCATTGAGGCCCAGCGCCTTGGCCAGAAAGTGACAGCCAAGCCCTTATTTTAAGACCTATTAACACCAATCTCAATGCAGCTATCAAAACAGGCCTTTTTCAGGGTAACATCAGCCCAGTCTGGGTTACAACAGTCATACCTTAGGGTACAACAAAAAACCTGACTGGAAGAAGCAGACCAAATGGGGACAGGGCTTAGCTCAGCAACAGATGATGCCACTATCAATACCTCCTCTGTAAGTATTTATCTGGATGCTTTTGTCCATAACTCACAGCTGAATATGTGATTTCTTTCCAGTGTTATTAACATCCGTGCCAATTTCACTGTTGGCAAAACAAGATTATTTTCCCAGAATTGGACAAAACTTACTTCTAACACTAGGATTTTAAATACTTTATTCGGAATAAAACATACCTGTCAACTTTTCAAAAGCCAAGTAGGGAGATCGAATAAAAGAATAGGGAGATTGGGACCTAAAATCAGGAGGTTTTTCGCAACATTTTTTCAGCCTGTTTTCACTAAATATTGACCGATTTTTCAGGTCCAACATGCATTAAATTCTCAAAGGACACATGTTTCTCCCTGTGATGTGCTTTATTTTCCCTGGAATGTGCCTTCTTTTCATATTCTGGCCAGCTGTGGCCAAACTGCACAAAAGGTTACGGTTAGTCTTAAGTAAACAGACAAAAAAGCCAGTGTGACTAATTAACAGTTAATCCTTATCATTGCAATTATCTTGTGAAAAGGACTGGCCCTCCAACGTATTATGTAAGCACCAGCAATTGATTGGCAAATAAACGATGCCCTATTGTGTTGTAACTAACAGTGTCTAAATACATGTATGCTTGTGACAATTATTTTTCTCACATTTTATATCCCACCTTATTTCCTTTTTTGACAACTCATAAGGCATTTAACATTGTTTATTATGAAACATGTACTGATATTCTGAATTAGTTTTAAGGGCACATATTCTGTGTGATATTTTTTTCCTTCTTTTAATTTAATTAAGATAATTAATGTTTGTATCTATGGTACAGTAATGTCAGGTAGCTCTTATGTGGGGTGAGGTGGTTTTAGCTGATTTGGGCTGATCAGCAGGAGGACATTGGTCATCTGAAGAAAGACTGTTGCACATTAACTCATTAACCATCTGTGTGCAGTATTCACACAAGGTTAAGTTTGCAACAGAGATGACAAGCGGAATTTCTGTTTACATAAACTAGAACTATTTCATGTGTTGATGGTGCTAATTATTCAGTGTGAAATCATAATGGATTTTATGAATTATTCATGGCAAAAGAAGCAAATTGGTAAGTAATTCATTTATTTTTACCTTTATGCATTAGTTTTATTACTGCACATAGCATGAAATTTATACCATTATGTACGTAATTTTATTGAGAACTATTATGCCAAATTTCAGTGTAAAGGAATATAAATATAAAAAAAAAAAACAAATTTGTTGCAACTAGTCCCCTCTGTAATAATCTGCAAGCCAAGTGCTGTCAGCCAGTCTCAGAGATACAGGCACTGGTAAGGCTAACACTGCTCTAGGTGATCTCTCTGCAAGTGTGCTGAATGGGAATGCTGAGCTGTTTGGCTATGGGGTTAAAGTGTTAAATACCAAGAACTGAAAGCAGGTTTTATCACTTTACAGTGATTTTGCTCTGGAATTAAGGGTCAGCATGTGAGATGGCTAATGGACAATACTATGGTCATTTCATACATTAATAACATGGGAAGTAGGGTTGAGACACTCGACGATCTAGCTTTTGCAATATAGGAATGGTGTAGAGCAAAAGATATATGGCTCAATGCCTGTCATCAGCCAGGTTCATTGAATAGAGTGTCAAATTTTCAATCTCATAAATTAAACTTTGATTCTGAATGGATGCTGCAGCCAGCAATTTTCCATAAAATTGAGCATATATTTGGTATATGTGATGCTGACCTTTCTACCTGCAGACTCAAATTGTTAGCTGCCACTTTTCATATCAACCTGACCCCCAGGCTTTACTTGCTGATGCCTTTTTCTGTACCTTGGAATAATTTCACTCTGCCATATGCTTTTCCTCCTTTCAGTGTAATTCTAAAGGTTGTTCAGAAATTGGATGAGGAAGGTGAGGCAGTGATGGTTCCACCATTCTAGAGTACTCAGACTTGGTTCCACAAACTAATGTCTCTGGTATCGCATCAGTCATACATAATGCCCAAAACATAGGAGATTCTGTTTCTTCCCTTAAATACACCCCTTAATGCACCAATTAAAAAATCTCTGCTTGGGAGTGTTTCAATTATCAGGCAAGCTACGGAAAACAGAAACCTACTGCCAACAGTTACTGATATTTTATACTCCAGTTGGAAAAAAATCAACAAAGTTGCAATACTGGAGATATCTCCAGCAACTGATGTACTTTTGTGACAAAAAAACCCTGGTTAATCCATTTTTCACATCAGTAAATTTTGTCTTAGAATTTTCACCTACACTTTGTCAAAATGGCTTAGGATATAGTGCTATAAACACACCCAAATCTGCTGTTGGTACAGTGATAAATTTGGCAGATATTTCTACTTATTACTCTCAACACCCATTGCTTAAGTGGTTTATGAAAGGTATTTTTAACAAGAGACCTAATTTTCCCAAAACTGTTGACACATGAGATGTTGATAATGTGCTTAGATACTTGCAATCTCTTTCACCCATTTGTAAAATGTCCTTGACATTACTATCATACAAATTGCTATTGCTTCTGGCATTACTTTTGGGGCAAAGAGGGCAAACTCTTCATTATTTAGATATTACAAATTCTGATGTGAAGAAGAAGCGAGTTACATTCAGAATCTGTGATCTTCTTAATCAGTCTTGTATAGGGAATCACTGAGTGAAATACACATAGCAGCTTATGCACCAGATAAATGGCTTTGTACACTTACTTATCCTTCTAGAATATTTAGCTTCAGGACACAAAGTCTTAGGAACAAAGAAACTA
Organism: Megalonaias nervosa; assembly: GCA_016617855.1. Lineage (NCBI taxonomy): Eukaryota > Metazoa > Mollusca > Bivalvia > Unionida > Unionidae > Megalonaias > Megalonaias nervosa. Next base: position 70,145 of record JAECUM010092880.1, on the reverse strand, counting down.
AACTTTTCCTTAGTTACAAGGCCCCCTTTCAGACAGTGAGCAGGGACACTATCTCAAGGCTTCTTCCTTATCCGAAGCACAAGATATCCACAAAATTTGGTCCGGGTCTGTGATATAGCTATTGTGTGGAAACCATTTTTCTTATTACAGTAATGCCAACATTTACCTTTGACCTTCTGACCCAAAATTAATAGGCTTTTTCCTTACCAAAAGTGCAAGTCATCCACAATGTCTGGTCCTGATCTGTGATGAAGAACTAAGAACTGGTGTTACTCTGAGAACACCCATTTTTCTTCACACCAACAAAGACCTTAGACACTTTCAAACCATATTTGATAGACCTCTTCCTTAACCCAAGTGCAAGCCATCCACAATGTCTGATAACTGTATATGGGAGAGAAATCTAGCCATTGTGCTGAAACAAAATAAGGAATATATGGAAGGATTGATGGATGAACAGATATATCACAACTTAATATTTGCTGTCTTATGGAAGGCATATGAAAAGAGGGTCAAGAACTGATTTCAACCAATGTAAATCATATTCCAAACTCTGAACCTTTTGACCTCCTCTGCTGACTCGGCTATGAAGAAGCCCTGAGTTGCATTTTCAATCTTGACCTTTGGGCCAGGGTTTATTGCCAGGATGCTCTCCTTGCCATCTTCCTGACGAACTTCAATTGCCAGCAGCAGCAATTTCAGCTTTGCAAAACAAAGTCTGTAATTAGAAATGAAGATGATGTTAAGTATTCAGCCATGAAATGTGAATCATAATTTTAAATTATTAACAGCAAGTTCCGAATGTGCCATCCAAAAATTTCAGTTTGCTAACTACCCTGATCATTGTTTGCAATGATTTTGGTTCAGAGGAATTGTGGAATTTTCAATCCTAGACCCACAGAAATGGATGTTGATTTACAGACCTGAAAGGGTAAATTGCCTAAATTCCTCGCCATATGTCAAAGTGTGAATCTCTCACTCAACAAGAATTCAACTTGCCTGCTCTAGTTTGGCATCATCCAAAAATCTTGCAAAGACAAAAAACAAGAAAAGTTAAGTCACTGTGACCTTAACAGCAGGTCATTGAGGTCATTAATATCCCTAACATAAATACACCAAATTTAATGACTGCACAAATGACAGTATATAAGGAACTGAGTTAAATACAAAAATTGAACTTAATTGCTGAAACATGAAAAGTACATCACTATGACCTAATTTTGTCCATCAAAGATGAATACATGCAAGCTTTATAACTTTAGCTTAATGCATCAGCTCATTACAGGGTTGCATCTAGAATTTTAGTAAATTTAGGTACTGTAACCCTTAAAGTTCAAAAAATGGGGATCAATCTGGTCCTAGTTGAGGCCTTTCAACAGAGCATCCAAAAAGCATCTACCATATATACTTGTGTATAAACCCATTTGCATATAAGCCAATTCCCCCCCCCCCCAATGACTAGGTATAAACACTAAAAAGTGCAAGACCCAAGTATAAGCCAACCTAAAAGTCTGAGATGACATCACAAGATGCATGCGGTAAGTTCTAAATTATTTAGGCAAACTTACATTAGCAAAAATTACCCATATAACTTTCTTGGGGTTGGCATGCATGGTTATTACACAGAAATGGTATAAAATTGTTTGAAAAGTCAAGACATTTATTTAATTTTCTGTTTTCTTATTGTTTTTGCCTAATTCAGATTTGTGTATAACTTGACTGGATGATGGCAAGAATTGAGTATTCATGGGTTGCTGTAATACTACCTCTCCTTTCTGACATGATTATTGTTTGTTAATGCATTATTGCTTTAGACTTTTTATATCAGAGCATCAATAATTACTTTTTTATTTTGCCTTGAAACTCATTAAAATATTATCCCAGTATGACATCAATGACCAACAATAGGGTTGATTCAATGCTCACAATTAGGCTTGTGAGTGTATTTACATAATGGTGCCAAGCATGTACATTGTAGGTTTGAACATGGACTGAATGAAGTACATCCCTTGGATTCGGATCATGGGCACCACTGTACTAAACTTTAATGATAAATCCAAAATAAAAGAATCAAGTTTCAGAAATAATGCTTCAAAAATTATGCCAATACCTTACAAAATGAGTTGTAGTTTGCTTTGATGTAAGCGACCTTCCACCCCATTTTACAAAACTATGGTAATTGTCCTAATATTATGGAGTGAAAGGCAATTACATATCAAAGTACTGGTATAGTTGCCAGTCAAAATTCCCTCTTAACCCAAGCCAGTTTCAGGGCTTTAATGATTAACTGGCCTGTTTGCATGTCAGAAAACAAAAGACAAATCCTCCAATTTATAAACAAAGGAGACTCCGAAACATCCAGCTTTCCATTGTATGGAAAATTATGACTTTGTTCAGCCAAAACTCAAAAGTAAAACAGATTAATGATGATCTTAGTTGATCTATATTCAGAATTTTAGCCTTTATTATTACCACTGTTCGCAAACATGTAACAGTTATGCTGGTTATGTGCCTTGCACAATTGAACATGTGTATCTTTTCGTAAAGACTACCTCAATTTGTAGCATTGCTTATATCACTGAAAAAGAGTAACTCTTGTGCATGTGGATCAATGTAAATCAAATAACTATTACTGATTAGCTTAAGTGTTATCTGGAAGAATGTGATTTGGTTTAAAAATGAATAAAGCAAAATCTGCATCTAATATATTTGGGAATAAACAAGGATTAAAATGATGTTAGGCATGATTTGCAGTGTGTAAGTACTGTACATTATAGTACATCCTGGTCTCCCAGGAAAACTTGAACTGGCCCGTGAATTATGAAGTATTTATTTACCTTTATTTAATTTTGTGTTGGAGAAATCAGAAGATATGCACAAGCAAAATAATAACAAAAGCAATCATAGTAGTTTATAACAATTTAGTGAGTGTTGGGACACCGAGAATGTATTTTTTTCACATGCATATACATCTTAGGACACGGAAAAAAATTATTTGTTCATTTCCCAAGATTTACAGCCATTATGATAGTCAACAATAAAGTCTCCAAAAATTTCAAGTTTAGACCTTGGCCCCTGGATAAGTCAATCCCCTTCTTCCAGGCCTTTAGTTTTTCCTAAATTATTTGGCTTATATAGGCTGAGCTTGGAAGTAGGGTATTACCTCCTTATGCATAAACATGGCCCCAGGGTTAATGAGTTACTGTTGTTTTGGTCTGGGTTTTTTGTACGCTTGCCAGTGAAAAAACCATAACTAATGATGCAATTTCTTTAACAAAATGAATATGTCTAATCACATCATGTCAATTGTGATGAAATATCTTCATTTCATTAAAAAGCTAACATCTCAACCAAATTCAACATTCCTTGGCTACCATTGTTCTACAACCAAATTGTGGTCTACAACAGCAACATTGCACAGTAGCAAAATGAATAATTGCTACATTTCTTGGAAATAAAACTTGCAATTCTTGAAAATATGTACCCAGTCATTATTTTTGAAGTGATTAGGCCTGCAACAATTCCAAAATTTTCTGATAAATATTCAATTTTAGAGAGATTTTCACACTCAAGTATCCCAGATGCAACCCTATTAACATACTCACTTGAGTGTGAAAAGTTGATCAGTGACCTATTTTTGACCGTGGTGAGCAGTTTTCTCCATGATGAAGAGATCCATCAAGTTTCATGACTGTCTCATTACGTGACGGCAAAGCAAAGTCTATGCTAATCGCAGTTGTATCATGTGCATACTACACAAGTCAATAACAGTATTAGAGACTTAAGTAGACCTGCAGCGACTCTTCGGTAAAGGTGTTGGACTCATGACAACAAAGGTGCAGAATCAATTCCCACCATGAGATCAGCCCTTATCAGGTGTCCTTGAGCAAGACATTTTACTTGTCTCAGCATGATATAACATCAAAGTGTACTGTAAAGCACCAAGAAACCATAAGCCATGAAACAGACCTCACTGCATCTCTAGTTTACTCCACATCAAAGGTCACCTGATTTAACCATCTGAGGTTACCTAATGAATCCTTAGCGCAGTCAACTCTTGTTAGAACAACCAAATTCATTTCCAACCATTCTGTAATAGTGATGAATCTGTTATTGTAAAGACCAGGATTTAAAATTCTTTGTCAAACCAGCATGTATAAATGTCAAAAGAATAAATAACCAAAATGAGTCTTAATATAGATCTATACATCATGTCTAATATGATTATTGTTCTGTTGTTTAAATTCAAATTTTCTTAAACTTAAAACTTAATTCTCCAAAAACAAAATGTTTTTTTCTATCCCCTGACATACTGACAGTAAAGATAAAATTCTGGGAAATGACAAAGTCATTTTAAAGAACAATATATATGGTAAATATGCATGTTTGTTACCAGGAAATTGCTGTTGGAGTCAGAAGGTGAATATTCAATTACAAATATCAAATTTACTACTGAAAACATTTGTTCCCACCAATTTTCTGTCAGAATTTCAATGTTCTGTTATAAGGCAGTGATACCCACTGAATCCAGAAAAAGGCATGGCAAACAACCTCTCCAAGGGCACCCTCAACTAACTTTTATAGCGATGCCTATTTTATCTCAAACTTGGTGTTTTTCTTGCTGTTGTGGGTTAAAGCCATTTTTCAGCACATAATAGGATATATATGGTGGCCTGTTTAACTGGTGGAGGAAGAACCTAGGAAAACCCCAAGAAGAACAACCAACCAACAGGAAGCTACTGGCAAGCTTTCCCACATAACCACATTGACTGAGCCTGAATCTATGCTGACAGTGGTGAGATGGCTGTGATCAGAAAAGGCAAGCACCCTAGACCACTTGGCCACTGTGGGACACATATCTCAAAGTGGCTTTAAAATAATAACAACAACAACAACAACAACAATAATAACGGTTTATTATTATGATCATTATTATTACTGTCAATATTATTCTTGCTATTATTTTTCTTGCCTCTATTATTATCTTTTTCAAGTCTTTGTTGTCCTTAACAAGTTTATACATAGCTTACAAAGGTTCCAGTATAAGAAGTTATACAAAATTGTCAAGTCTAACATTTGATAACGACTTGAGATGAGTAAAATACCAAAAATTAGCATGTATATCAAAACGTGCTTTAAAATCAGAAAAATCATGTGATGTTCTGTTACGTATATGTAATTAAATTGCTTGTGTGTTAGTTTTAAAATTCTTTTTATTTTATTTTTGTTTCATTACATTTTATTGTAATGATTATTGCAGGGATTCGAAATTCTTTTTCAGTAATTCTGTTTATCTAAGACATAAAACGTATTACATTAGTAATATTTTTAGTTTACCTTGGTCCGCGGTAGTGTAATCGCTATGCGAAAACGATTGGCTATTGCCAAGGTCATTTCATCTAGTCTAAATAAACAATGTTTTATTTTTATATTATTTCAGAGTGATAGTAGACAGGTGTTCTTCCTACATGACAAATGGCATTTTTCTTATTGTGGATTTCAAGTGTTATGAGACCACGTAATCTATCTCACGAGAACGGGATGATAATTCGGGTGAATATATAACCCTTTCTGAGCACTCGTCAGTCAACTGTATTCCTGATACCTAGAAGGCCAGATAGGTTATTTTGTTATTGAAACCAGATTGTTTTTGAAGTTCATTTGTTTTTGGAATTTAATAATTTATTCACTAGAAAACCAAACGAGAGTACTGTTTTATAAATTCTGGGAGAAAGAAATTTAGTGGAAATTTATTCTGGAATTATTCGGAAACATAAACTGTGATTCAATTGAGGAATTGTTGATATTTGTACAAGGACCATATCTGACGTCATCGTCTTCCATATTGGAACATCGTCGAGATTCGAACTTGGATTCTAATAGAACTATTTAGTGATAGGACTTGTATTTTTCATTCTTAGGATTAAATTTTAGATTATATTCACAAACCATAAGTCCTATTTACCAATTTTTACATTGTTTTCTAGGGAAATAAATTATAAATAAATATACAAAGCTTGTTGTCTTCACTCTTTTCTCTTGTTATTAATGTACGAGCTTACATGTAACATGTTCAAGCAGCTGCATTATATTCACATTGTAATCACTGTGAAAAGTCTTCTTCAGTTTACAGTTACACCATCTGCAGAGACTGTAACTTGCCTAACAATTGTAGCTTCTTCAATGAATATTTAATAATCTATGTGTCATTTAAAATAAATAAATTTAACAATACGAAGCCATCAGCTGCAAAGACAATTCACCTAAGACCAGATAATTCCTTGATCATCAACTTACCTGCATGTAAAAAAATTGTCTCATTAGTGTATACACTGCCACAAGGACACATATCCAATAAACAAAGTTGTCGTTTATGCATCACCACATGGTGTTAACCAGTGGTGACCTGCAATCTAAGTTTGATTATAGATATAACGATGCCTCAGATTTTAGAAAATGTTGTAATTAAATTGAGCATATAAACAACTGTTTACATTTGCAAGAAACAAAAAGGGGTATCTTCAATTGAATAAAGGGAAAGTTGTCATGGCATAAATAGCATGATGGAATGAAGGGCATGACATTAGAAAATGAAAAGTCTGGTGCAGAGGAAAAAGGGCATGGCAGAGTGCCATCTAAACATGGCTTGTGGAAAACTCAATGGTGAATGTCTTTGTAACAAGAGTCAACTGTATATTACTGGTCTGAACTTGTTTTATATTCCACATAAAATCTAGAAATGTGTCCAATAATATGAATGTCCCTGCCAATATGATGCAATTGAAAGGCAAACAAAAGGATCATAATCCCCAAAAATATGCTGAAAAAAGATTCATTAATCAAAGCTGACCAATGATTTTTTAATGTAAAATGCCACATTAAATACTGATTCAATCCATTAAGTCAAATCTTATAGTGTGGAAAGTGTGGCCATAACTCAATCAACATTCATTTGGAAAACAGTGAAAATCACATTTCCCCAAATCTTTTCAGTATAAAGCCTCATTCAAATTTAATTTTGATCCATGAAATCCTTCAATTACCGAGCAAAAACTGAAAGGCAAAGTTCCAAGTAAAAAAGAAACATAATTCCATAAAATTTTGATGCAAGTGGTCAAAATCAAACTTTACCTACAGGCAGGACTTCCTAATTTAAAGTCTCATACCACCGCAAATGAAAGAGAAAGCACATGTATAAAGTTAAAAAGGGGCCATAACTCCATAAAAGTTTGCAAGAAAACAATTAAAATTAAACTTGGCCTAGATCATCGTAATGTTAAGTTCCATACCAAATTTAGTTTATGTCCAAATTCAACGTCTCCTTCAAAAGTTACAGAGCAAAAAGGACAGGGCAAAGGTTCAAAATATAAAAAAAATATTTGCCAGAAAATGGTGAAAATCAAACCTGACCTTTTATTTCTAAATTTAAAGCCTCATGCCAAATTTGATTTTCTTCCATTAAGTCTTTCAGAAGTTACTGACAGGCATGAAACTTGATAAGAATGGCATGGATGGATGAACATATCTAACACTATATGCCCCACTCACCTGATATGGCAGATGTGTAAAAATAAAGTTAAAATTTATGAAGAAAAGATAGAAATGCCTACTCATTGCAAATGTCAGCAGCAGGAACTGAACCCAGAACCTCTCTGACTAAATATGGGTGACACTTACTCTGCTGCTTCAGGGAAGGTGAGGGCATTAAAGGAGCTGGACAAGTATTCTGTGTACATCTCCATGGCAGTCCCACGCATATAGTCATTCTGCCACTGTTGCATATCTGGTGACTGAAATACACAAATTATAGGACCTTAGGTCCGATACCGTAACTATGTTTTCAGATCTGTTGATGTATAATGGTCATTATATTATTGCAAATTAGTTTCATTGGGGTCACACTTGCAGAGGTAACAATACTGTTCATAAATTTTCTGACACAGAGATCTACCTCAGTAAATGTAAATACACTGTACAGCCATCAGTATTCTAACAAAGTTTGGAATAGTTTGCTGAAAACAACTGCCAAAATATAACTGTCTGTGACAGTTCTATCTTATAGGGAGAGTCGTGATGATCTGAATCAATTTTTTTTTGACATTATATCACTGATTCTACTCATGGAAATTCTGGTGTTCTACCATTAAGAAATTGAGTTGTTAATCAGAATTCCAACACAGACACATGTAATGCATTTTCTGCTTGGTACATAAATCAGAATTCAAAAATAAACTACTGGCAATGCTTATGACACCACAATGTCATGATCTGATATGACAATATCACAAAGGATTAAATTTTGACACATTTTCTTGGATTTTTAAGGACTCAAAAATATCAATAGTGGTTCTGGCCAGAAATTAATAATATGACAGTAATGCTATCATCTACCACCTTAATTTATTTAACATAAGGTTTTAGTACCCTCATTCAATGTTCTGGATACAATATAACCTAAAGTATCACTCTATACAGGTTGCAACAACATTTCATACCATTCTGTAAATTAAAATAGTTACTTTTTGTGATGAGACAGCAAATTTAAAGTTGTAAACCATCATAAAAAAAAAAAAATCGTATGAAACTTGGAAGCTGCAACCCAATTTTTACAAAATGAACAATATTTATTCTAATACGGCCAGTGATTAAAGTCATTCTTCTTACACATAAAGTCATGGACCAAATATCTGCTTATTTAAGAAAACCTTGCTTGATCATCGTGATTGCCTTCATCAATAAATTTACATAATCCACCCTGCCCGATATCTGCTAGAACACGATGTGTCAGGCAAGAAAATAATTTTTAAGCCCCAAAACTCCAGCACAGTTGTGCTTCCAAAAATACAATTTTCAGTAATATCAGCAGTAATAATAAAAAAAGAAATACCCTTCTTGATACTATGATAAATACCTGTAACCTGTATACAAACAAAAAATTGATGTGCTTAATACTCATGGAAAACAATAATCTTGAAGCAGTTTATACAGTTGATTGTCACAGATGTGATTAAAAGCAATGTCAGTCAGAGATAAACATCCACCCTTGCATAGATTAGCCCTACTTAATTGACTGATAATAGAATCCTTTGGGGGAGAACCCATAGGCTAATTTGCATAGGTAAAAAGCACAAAGTGGAATTAACAACCAAATTCATTTTAAGTTATTAAATCCAAGAGATGTGTGCTGAAGAAACAAGGTCATTACTCTTGTTACCCTGAATGATAATATTTAGGCCATCTTTATTAAAGGATACTGGGTAGTGCATAACAAATAACAATGTTTCTTTGGAGTCAGATTTTACTCCATACATGTGGTTCATTTTTGATGGCAAAATGTCAAAATGCTTCTGTGGATAGGATCAACTATCAACAAAGTGCAAGCAAGCCCTGCAAAACTAAATTTTCGAACTCCTGTTCGATAGAGTTTGTGAAGCGCACGTGCAAGAAAAAGCACTGATAATAGTCATTCTGGAGTGTACTATATCTATCAACACAGCAAAACCATCCATATCAGGAAAATGCACAATTGCAGAGCTCAATCCCAAAAGGTAAGTAACATTTATTATTCTAACATGTGAGGCCACTGATGGTTTGACACATCATCAGCAATGCAAATGCAGAAAAATCATTTTTCAACGCAGAGAAAAAATTCAACAAGATCTTTGGAAAAGTTTGAACAACAGTATCATCCAGTCCCTGATGAATGCAAACTCAAATGACATCACCTTCAAACTACTGAGAGCTGCAAACACTGCATCAAGTTAAGACTGTATTTCTGTCCCAAAAATGCAAGGCTATATTCCACTATCTAGTTAAGACTATATTCCACTGTCCAATGAATTTTAATCGAGAATCTTGGTGTATTTTTTAAAATGTGATTATGTGTGCACATGTTTGTGTGTGTGGTGATGATATTTGTCAATCCAAGCCTTGTAACTATTTTCTGCTTGAAAGTCTGTACAACGCTTCAAAAAAAAAAGAAAACTAGTATTTGTTAGTAAAACTAATTTTAATTATGCAATATTTACCTGCCACTATTGTATAGCTGACCAAATTTCATGTCAAAAACTCACTGTTCGTTGTGAATACATCCTCCCAAGAGTGGAGAAGTCAGAATGACCTTTTGCACACAACTCTGTATGTCACATGATCATGTGCAGAAGGTAGATAATACATGTCATCTTCTTCACAGACAACAATTATACATGACATCAGAGCAGGGTGGGAGGAGGGCATTTGATGACAATAGCAGCAGGTAAATATAGCATAATTAAAATAAGTTTGACCCCCCCCTCCAGAAAACTAAATTTTAATAGCAGCAATTACTTAGCTTGCTGTTATTGCATAGCTGAATTTGTCAGTTAGGTGAGTAAGCTGATGCTCTCGTCAAACTGATCAAAAACAGAGAAACTGAGTTGTTCTCACCATAGATGGAGAGGTCCATGTATGGAAGGGAGATGTCTCTCTCTGCGCCACATATTGTGCCATAACAATGGCCCGCAGTGTTGCAGATCAGCTTCCATAATGGGAGGGCACAACCCATGGTTACAGTGCTCTACCTCCCTAATGGAAGAGTGCAATCCGCTATTGCAATTCTTTACCTCCCTATGAGAAGGGTGTAACCTTCTGTTGCCGTGCTTAATATCTCAATAGGAGGGTGCAACTTGCAGGAAACCACAGACAGCCAGTGTCAATAAACAAGACATGAATCTCATTTCTTTGTCTTGCAGAAGCTAGAGCGAGTAGGAACACAGTTTGAGTGTGAGGCTTTGAAAGGAAGCTTCACTCAATCATTCACACAGGGCTTGGTTAATGGTCATAAAACACAAGATTCCATCTGAGCATAACAGAGCAGGAGACATGTCTCTGGAACTCAAAATACTTAATAAGATTGGCAAGGTGGTGGCAGTTCTACAGCTCTTGATAGTGGATACTGAACATCTTTTAGTCTTAAAAAGGAACAAATGGAAATCAGGAATGGAATTTACAGAGGAGCAGATAGGATCAACGTGTTCCTACTGCTCCAATCACAGAAGATTTTCCACTTGGCATCATTGGCCTCAGATGTAGAAGCTTTCCTGGCCTGAATGTTGCAACTGGCAACTCCACCGAGAACTTGTTCTGGCAGAGAGATAGCTTGAACTGAGCCAGGCTTGAAGCTGGAGAATGTGTGGTCTGTTGTGGAGGAGGGATCCCCAGTTTTGCAACAGAAGACCCCTCCTGTGAGGCTGAGACCTGGGTTCATCAATCAACAGGTCAAGGAGATCATTGAACCAAGATCAATGGGGCCACAGGGGGGCAACGAAGATGATCTGAGCAGTGGAAGTTCCGACTTTTGCAGAACTTATGGTAGCAGTCATATAGGTGGGAAGGCATATGCGAATAGGCAATCCCACTGGAAGCGGAATGCATCTACTGCCCTTGCTATCTGATCCAGGACAGGAAACACGTAAAAGGGAAGTTTGTTGAGCCTGGTTGCAAACAGGCCCACAAGGGGTCTTTCCAAGAAGGAGAACAGGGACTCTGTTACTCAGTGGTGAAGAGACCATTCCATGAGGACTGCTAAGTCTGTTCTGGACAGGCTTATCTGTGAATGCATTCATCATACCTGGAATATGGCGAACCCGGATTGCAAAATTCTCTCAGGCTGCCCAGATGAAGAGGTTCCAGACCTCTATGTAAAAGAAGGGGCATGTGTACCTCTGAGACATCATTGATATTAAATGATGGACATGTTGTCTGAGAAAGCCAAAACACAACAGCCACTTATTTTGTCAATGCACCCTTGCAATGCTAGAAATACTGTTTTCATTTCTAGGGTGTTGAAGTTGAGAGATAACTGGCCAAGAACCGTGGAGAATTATGCCTTTGGCTCTAATTGAGCATTCCAACCACAATCTGACATGGTGGTGAAAATCTGGTCCTCGATGGATAGGGGTTGATAGAAAATATCTGTGTGGTTTCCACCTAGCAAGAAGGAGGAACTAGTGAGGATGCATATGGAGATATCATAAAGAAACCAATTGGCAGTGGCAATCAAGGTTCCATTTAAGGAAAGATAAAGGCAAGCAGACAACAGGGTTATGCTCATGGCATCTCTAGGAGACCCAGGACTTATTCTACCCAATCCAGAGGAACCCAGATCATGTTGGGTCATGAGGAAGTTCATCCCCACATAAATAAAGTTCTAAGATGGAACAAGTTCCAGCTTCTCAAGGTTGGGTAAGAGACCCAACTGAGTTACAGTAGACCAAGAGCAGACAGATCCTGATGAAGGGACTAAACTTGGACATTGTTAATCAGCCAGTCATCAAAATACTGGAGAATCGATGTTTCCAGTATTCAGAGGTAGGCTGCTACCATTCCCATGATCCAGGTGAAGACTCTGAGTGTGAAAGAGATTCCGAATGGAAGAACCCAGAATGGAAAAAGTTTCTGGTCTAGACAAAACAGGAGATATTTGTGGTGTGGAGGAAAAAATTGGGATGTGCAAGTGAACATCCTAAAGGTTGATGGAGACTGCCCAATCAAACGGATGAAGAGCATTCTGGATTGAGGATGTTGTCTCCATATGGAAGGATTCCTCCAAGAAAAACTGGTTGCAAAGGGAGAGATCGACATGATTAAAAGTTTCTCATGTTTCTTGGTGACAAGAAAGATTGGGGAGTAAGACGGCAGACTGATCATTCAAGACCCTCTCGACTGCCCCTTTCTGCAATGGGGTGTGCAACTCTTCCCTCAATTTTATTAGATTGGACTGGGGAAAGAAAATGGGGTCTTTGATATTGAGGATTTCTTCCAAAACTGAGTCAATAACCCTCATTATGATGGAGAGGGCCCACCCATAGTCCGTGATGCTTGACCAAGCCCTTGAGAAGATGCCTAAGTGGACACCTACAGGGACATGCAGGAAGGGGATAAATGGGATGAAAGGGTTAATTTGCTAAGGCTGCCATTCCCTTTCCTGCTGTAAGAAAGGAAGGAGGGTTAGAGAACTTCCTCTTGGATCTGCAACAACTTCGGCATCATGGATCTGATGAGTGAGGAGGTGGTCTAGCTGGAGTTTGGGGATTGCAGGAGTTTGGGGATTGGACTTGGGTTGCTCCTGATTGGAAAACTTGAAGATGACCCCTGAGTGTGATTTGCCTGATCTCATTTCCTGGTTGACTGCATTGGACCAGGAGTGGAGATGAAACATCAATGTTGGTGATCCTGCAAGTCTTGAGAAGCATTGTAAGAAGGAGGTCCCCAAAGAGGGCCTTGGCTTCTAGAGGAGCAGCCCTTTGAAGGTCTTTATTGTGGCTAAGCAAGATGAATCCAATGCAGCATCATGGTGGATGTGTCAGAAAGTCTGCCAATAATGACATGGCAACAGACAGCGCATGCTGAGTTAACTGGCCACAGCATCCAACAGGCGTTGTAATGTGGCTGGATTCAATGGGGCCTCTCAGCATACCAAAGGAAGTAGTTCAGAATAGGTCTGCATGCAAAGCTATGGTTACAGATAAATGGATTTTCTGCTCCATGGCATCAATTGTTTTAATGGGAGGGCATGCCCAGGCTCCCACAGAAATACCTACTTTAGCCCTGTCGGCATCCAAATGAGGAGGTTGATAGGCCACTTCGGGGAATGTATCTGGTAGCTTGAAGAAGAATAAGAGGTCTCAATGTTGAGTGAGGAATACTGACATTTCCAGAATCTTGGATGAATGTGGGAGAAGTAAGAGGTCTGGCTGAAATGGTACCCCACAGATTTTTTTCTAAAGTGGAAAGGATCTTTTTGGACTGTGTGCCTGATGGGTTGGGGCACAAGTTTGGTGGTAACAGACAGCAAACCTCATATTATGGTTGTGGTGCTCCACCTCCTGTTAGGGAGGTTGCAACCCGCTATTGCAGTGCTCTGCCTCCCTAATGGGAGGGCATAACCAACTATTGCGGTGCTCTACCTTCTTATCAGGAGGTGCAACATGCTACCTGAGGCATGCATGCTGTCAGAGATGTGAGCAGTGTTTGCCATCTCCCTACAGGGGAAAGTCGATCGACTTCTTGAACATTTAGACCCTCCTTCTGGAGGGGCTTCAGTGGCCACCAAAGATGTTGTCCCAACATGTGAGACCTGGAAGAGATTCCAGAAAATTTTCAAAAAGAGGAGGGAATGTTCCTTGATATAAGACCATAATTTGCAAAAAGTGCAACAATTTTTCATGTGCACTTTGAGCACTTATGCAGTCTGTGTGAGTATCCCAAGGGCCCTTTTGTGGCCACACTAACCCATAGACTACTCTGACATTATCCTATAATAAAGAATTAATGAATGTCATCTGAAATCACCTGTTGTTACCTTGAAACTCACGTGGTTTTATGGAGTATTGTACTGCATACACACCTGTGTGTGCACTAAGAATACTGTATGATGTTACCACAAAATTCATTTGGATGTTTGCAGTGTTGTCTGCATACACCTTTGTGTATGCACTAAAAACACTGTATGATGTTGCTGTGAAACTCGCCTGGTTGTGGGCAGTGTCGTACCATGTGGTCACCTGTGTATGCACTAAGAACAGTGTATTCATGAAGTAAACAAAAGAGCTGACCTCATGAAAATTACCGGTAGTTTTTCCAAATGAAAAAATATGAGATAATTCACCTGTGAACTTGGTTTATTAAAGCAACATTCAAATACATAATGTTGCAATGTCAATGCGTAGCATGGGCAAACATAAAAAGTAAACAACATCAAATTGAAGAAAGAGGAAACAATGTCCTTAATGATAGCAGGGCCTATTGTTCTTTTGAACACAAGGACTTACCTGTTACCTTTACAGAGTTTTTATATATGTAAGGAATGTGTGTCCACCTAAGAGATGGAGCTTGAGGCAGCCTCAGAACCCAAGAACGAGCTAAGTTCTAAAGTGGTAAGAACTAAGATATGATTTCTTATAAAACGTAACAGGGAGCCCCGAGTGGCCAAGTGGTCTAAAGTGCTCACCATTGTGGATCACTGCCATCCCACCTCTGTGCGTGGGTTTGATTCTTGGGTTCGGCCAATGTGGGTATGTGAGAAAGCTTGTCAGTAGATTCTCGTGGGTCGGTGGTTCTTTCCGGGGTTTTCCCGGTCCTTCCTCCACCATTTATACTGCCGCCATGTATAGCCTATCTTGTGCTGAAAAATGGCGTTAAACCCTACAACAACAACAACAACAACAAAACATAACAGACAGTTGTAACACCAGGAATAATTAAAAACTGCAGAAGAAGACTGCCTATCTGTGGTAAGTTGCTACAGGCATAATTTCTCTGGTGATAGTTTTGGCAGATGTCTACAGAGTATGGCATCCGTGAAAAAGATGACGGATAATATCTATCTTCTGAGTGGTGTGCAAAAGGTCATTCTGACTTTTCTCCACTCTGTGGGAGGATGTCTTCACATCAATGGGCAGTGAGTTTTTGGCATGAAAACAGGTTAGCTACACAATAGCAGCAGAATAAGTAATTGCTGCTGTTATATTTTCAGTTATTTTCTATAGTCTTATATAAGTAAGGAACTTACTTTCCATAGTGTGTCTCTTCTGGCAGGTCACACATACTGATCCTACACACCCACCAATTGGGATTCCATATGAAACTTTCTGAGTCTCAAAAACCCCCACCAGTCTGTGAGTTTGACAGGTATACTGCTCCCAGGTGAAACTTATCATTTAGCTACCTTTCATTAAAAAAGTAAATCAACATACTGAGCTGATGATGCTGATTATGACAATGTCCATATTCATCATGTTAACTCAGTTAGCCAAGTAATCTTCTCTATAGGTCTTTACTATTTAAAAAATTTATGTATTCCAAGGGTTGCAGGTTTGCTACCTGCCCAGGCCAGCCTAGGCTGGATGCCTCAAAGAGTGTTTGAGAAATGCACTTTTCTACCATTTCCTCAACCAGTAATGTGTTAACTCATTGTCCTCTGGAGATTTTTTTCATTTTCACCTGAAATGAGAGTAGGTAACTCATTTTTTTTACTTTCTGTTTCCATGAGATAGTCATTGAGCCAAATGCTTAGGTGTATAAATGAAGTTGTTTCTGATTGGCTATTTGCCTGCACATCTGTAGAAAGGTGAAAATTGGAAGAAATTTTGTTTTTAATTGGAGCCCCAATTTTCATGTCCTGGGCCCTTTTACTACATTCTGCAAACTTATCCAAGTTTTTTACAAAGGTTCATATGTCTATGTGCACTTTTGGACCAGTCTGCTTTAGGTCTAAGACCAAAAAGTCTAAAATCTGAACAAAAACTGTAATTGTTGACCTAAATAAAATCCAGTCAAAAATTTTTTTCCGCTGTAGTTTTTAAACGCTAGTAGAAATTCTACATTAATTGGAATCATTGTAAAACTGCATCTTTCTCCATTTCTGTAATTACCACCCACTTTGGTTTATTGTAAATGATGCTAATGTTAAAAAAGTAGGAAGTAGGGTACAATCTCAAGACATGTAAAAGTCTCACATGCAGGTTAGTGAGTTACAGATGCCTTTAAAACAAAACAAAAAGCCCATCAAAGAATAAAACAAACAAGTGAATTTAAGTAATAATAAAACTAATTTTCTGAATGGCATAATAGCCTAATGCATCAACATAGCAAGTGGAAGATCAGTATCGATACAGAGATTGTTTAGAGATGGCTAAGTGTAAACATTTACCACATAATGAAGAATGAATTTGAACTTCAACATTTAATCTTAACAGGCACATCTTTCTAGCATTCTGACAAACATCTGAGCTTTGAAAACTGTATGATTGTCATTGTTACATAACCAATTATCAAACAAATCAATTATTTTACAAAGGGGCTACAAAAGACTGAATTCATTTTAAATACTTTGTGTGAAATGAATTAGGTAGTTTCAGCTACATTTAATGATGCTGACCTGAAAATTTAGTTACAGATAGGATAAATTCACAGTGCTATGTGGAATGAACTATAGTTATTTACATTTAGGACAAACTAAACGCTATAAGAATTCTTCTGTTGAAAACCCCATGACAAATTGACCTTCCACTTAAATGGAGTAACGAAAACAACATTATCAAGCTATCTACATACTGGATGTCGAATCAGCTCCATTTTAATTTAGGATCAATTAAGCAAATCTATAAGAAGTCTTTTAGTGACAACCCCATGCAATTATGGCCATTCTTTCTGGAGAAATAATGACGAGAAGATCTGCAAGCTGGCCACTGTGGCAGCCATATTAGATATCAGATCAGCATAATTTTTATTTACAACTAACTAGACATCATAAGAAGTCTTCTTGTGAACACGCCATGTCAATAAGACTTTCCATTCAGGAAAGTAGTGATAACAAGTTTTTCAAGATGGCCACTGCGGCAACCATTTTGGACATCAGATCAGTACCATTTTCATTTACAACCAAACAAACATCATAAGAAGTCTTTTGGTGAAATCCCCTCATCAGGATGACTTTCTGTTTAGGCAGAATTGGAATAACAAAATTTTTAAGATGGCTGCCATGGAAGTCAAATAAGACCAACAAGACATAATAAGAATTCTTTTAGTGAAAATCCTCTGTTGATATGAATATCCATTCAGAAGTAGCCATATTGGTTATCAGACTGACATGAGTTTGATCAATGTCCAACTAGATATGTTGATATTTAGGAGTAGCAATAACAAGATTTTCAAGATAATCAATGTGGTGGCCATATTGGAGAACTGGCAGCACCATTTTCATTCAGGACCATCAACACAATGGGATGTATGTGTGCATAAAGTTTCATGGCAAATCTCCAAATAGTTTAGAAGTAGTGATAACAAACTTGAGGCAATGGACATATCAATGATGGACAGGCAACAACGGATGAAAAGACCATCCCATAATCTCTTCTGATTCTATGGTTCAATCTACATGTCATATTCTTAAAGTGATACCAACTGGCATCAAATGTACACACCTCACAGCAGCAACCTACATGTCAAATTCTTAGATACCAGCTGGCATCACAAATTATATGTACACACCTCAGTGCAGCTGATCTCGTTTATGTACCAACTTTATTCCCTAAATACCAGTCAAAAGATAGAAAAAGTATGGTCCTTTAATCTGGTTTTCAGTCATGACAACAGCCAGTGAATGGTCCTTCAATCTGGTCTTCAGTCATGACAACAGCCAGTGAATGGTCCTTTAATCTGGTCTTCAGTCATGACAACAGCCAGTGATAAATTTCCCTTCTAGTTGTTTAGAAAAGATAAAACTCAAAAGCCAGTATTGATTAGTTCACACAAAGAGATGTTAGTTAGAGAGTCCCTTTTCATAAAAATAAACTGAGTTCAAATCAAAAACTCATGGAGAAGCCTGTGATTCTTAAACTGCCACAAATGTAAACTGAATGGAGCATTAATAATTTATAATATCCAAATTCTCTGAAAGCTGTTCCACACAAAAAATAATGGCTTCATCTGGCAATCTCCACTGCTCTTAAATCAACTGATTTCAGCACCATAAAAAAGCCAGCACATTTACTACTATGTACCAGATGTATACAGAATTGATACCATAGTGCCATGTCATCTGGTATTTAGGTCTGCTGGCACCTGGCATTTTCATTGTATTGCCTAACATCACAATATTGTCCTTAACACACACACACACACACAGACACACATATATATATATATATATATATATATATATATATATATATATATATATATATATATATATATATATATAGATATTATATTTTCCTATTTAGAACATCTGTTAGGTGGAAACAGGTTTCTTACATACATAAAAAAACACTGTAAAGGTAATGGGTAAGTCCTTCTGTTCTAAGGAAAAAAACATAAGCCCTGCATAATGTCGAGGACATCACTTCCTTTACCTTCAATTTCACATTGTATATTTTTTATGTTTGCCCATGTTTAAGAATATATTTTTTCTTCTTAAAAGTATGAAAAATAACATGTAAAACATTTATATCATTTTTGGGAAGAGATTGTGTATGAATTCTAGTGTTAGACCATTGTGTCATGGCTCCTGAAATATTTCATATACATGTATTTTCTCGTACATTAAAACTTATTTTTGTTCTTCTAAAAAGTATCAAAAATAATGTGGGACAAATTTATTAGAAAAATCATGCTGGGCTTTGCCAATGCTGCAAACTGCAATTGTATTTAATTGGTGAAAAAATACATCATCTGGAGATTATGTTTTTGCGACAACATTGTTGGCTGTTTAAAATAGTTTATACAATATTGGGTTTGGAGTGGAGAAATTCAAATGCACCCTGAAAGGAAGCCAGAAACTTGGACATAAAATGCAATGTAAATTATCCATTGTTACACAAATAAATCCTTTGTTCATATTGACAAACCATATTAACAGTGCATTGTTATATCATAATCCACTTATGCTGACATCTGGCCTGAGTACCATATGCTGTGAATACACTCAAATAATCATTCAACCAGACTAGCTACAATTGATAACCTTTGAAGGCAGGAACAGGAAACAATTGACCAAACGATGGCTATTTTAAAAAAAAAATTACCCAAAAAAAATAGTTTTGCTGAAACTTCAATGAAAACTGATTACCTTTGAAGCACCGATTGTTTTGTATAATACTAAGCAAATGAAAAAAAATTTCAGTCTCAATCAATGTTCCACAAATATTTGATGTCAGAATTACAAACAGGCATTTGTTTGGTCCTCCAAAGTTGTTCTTCAGTGGTGACTGCAATAACACATGCACCCTCCATCCAAGCAAGCTGACTACAATCATCAATAGAACGAAAGTATTTCATCAAAGGAAGTCAGCACCAAACTTAAATAAATGCAATGGAATCTGATGGATTGTTGCGTTTTCCAAAGTGACCAGAAAATGTTTATTGTGCCATGAAAGTTTCCTTTTTGCAATAAAAATGTTTATGCTTATGATCATTACCAACTGTGGCATAAAATGCAAAATAAATTCCAGTCTTTTGAAACCACAGATATCTGGCCAGCAAGTTTATTTCTAATTTGTTAATATATTTTCATTTCCCTATGAATAGCCTCATTCTGGGTAGCCTCTACAAGATGATAGCTGCCTCCAGCTGACCAAAATCTAGGCCATTTTAAGTACAAGTACATGTACAACTATAGCCACCTGCAACTGGTGACAATATCATAGTGAATTGTTTAGTGACACATGTTTGTTGACAATGAGACATAGATTAACTGCAGACTACCAATTTTTTTTATATATGTGTTATTTGTGTTTTCCAATGGGATGTGACTGATACATGAATTTTATTATATATGATCCATACTCAGATTCATGTTTTTCATATACAATTACAGTATTTAACACATTATGGACTGTGCTACACAAATGTAAGTTCTCAATATACCAATGTGTTTCAGACCAGTTGTGTTCATTTAATCAAAAGCACATATTTTTGCACCTTCCTTAATTACCAACCCCCCCAACCCTCCGGCCATCTTATTTTGGTACATGCATCATTTTCTTCAGCTAACTGACTTTGGTTGGTTGTAAGACAGTTCGGTCTCTAACATGGTCTGGTTCTATGGATCCCATCTACCATGTTATAGTGGCTCAACATCTTCCATGACTTTGCTTCCTGTAACAATCCTGCATTTTCTCCCACTGCAGTCTTTTGCTATTGTCCTGCTTTAACAAACTTGATCAACTGGTGACCTGTCTTCTTTTGGACTCTTTCCAGTCCTCTCTCTTTCAAGGATACCATCCATTTCCCTCAGTACAGTGTGACCCCACTATAACACGGTAGTTGGGAGCCATTAGAACCCAACCGCGTTATAGACCTAACCATAAGCAACCAGGTCAGTTAGCTGAAGAAAATTATGCATGTACCCCAAAATCTTTGCGGGGTGTGTGTGTGTGTGTGTGTGTGTGAGTAGGTAATAAATGTAGTTGCAAAAATATGTGCTTCATTGGCACAGTTACCATCAATGCATACTAAGTGATAAATACACCTGCAGTGAAAACAGAGAAGGCATATATAATATTTTAATTTATTCAGAGAACCATGCATTGGTACATATACGTGTATACTGTTTATATGTACATGTCTAATGTAGAGCATGAAACGAGTATCAACACCGTGTACTCACCGTGAATCTGATCACATACATTGAACGCACAATACAAGTAATCCCATTGAAAATATGCATACACACAGATTTAAAATATTCAATAATTTTGTCACAGGTCATATAGGTCTGAATTCAGTGGAAAAAAATAGCACAATCACGTAATGAATGATGAAGCAAATTTACTTTTCAGTACGTCCCAAGTTGGTAAAAGTTAGTTTCCATTTTAAACTGCCGGTGGTAGCGTTCGTAAGCATAAACGTTTTTTCCTGCAAAAAGGAAACTTTCACAGCACAGTAGAAAATGAAACAATCCATTTGATTCCATTGCTTTTATTTAAGTTTGGTACTGACTTCCTTTGAAGAAAGGTTCTTTGTTTTTATTGAAGACTGTAGTTGGCTTTCTTTAATGAATGGTGCATGCGTTATTGAAGTCACCACTAAAGGGCAGCTTTGGAGAACCAAACAAATGCCCGTTTCTTATTTTGTGGTGGGAGCATCAAATAACTGTATTGCATGATTGAGACTGATTTTTTTTCCATTTGCTTAGTATGTTTCCAAAACAATTGGTGCTTCAAAGGTAATCTGTTTTCTTTGAAATTTCAGCCAACTATTTTATCTGGGTACATTTTTAAAAAAGGAATTGGCCATCATTTGGTCAATTGTAGTTACTGTTCATTCCTGCCTACTGAATAGACCAACAAGAAAGATCTTGTTTTGTTTTGGGATTTTTTTTTTACCTTTGTGGTAGCGGAGTAATGCTGCCTTCCACGCATGAGTCAGAAATTTACAAAAGGGTCAATGGACGATAGAGACGCAGGTGTGTTGGTCTGAAGACAGGGATTACTACAGAAAATGCGAGTGTTCTGAAGGATATAATTCTGAGTGAAAAGATGAGGAATTTTACTTACCATCCATATACACGTGTCAGTCTATGCATATATATTAATTACAAGTGAGCAGCTGAAAATCTGACGAAAGGTAGATTATGAGATAATGCCTCATCCAGTTGATCTCTGGTAGAGAAATGTCAAAAAAAACAAAACAAAAAGTGGGTATCTCACAACATATAGTACTCATGCTAGATGTCAACATAAGCGGATTATGGTATAACAATGTACTGTTGATAGTTTGTCAACATGGACACAGAATTTGTTTATGTAACAATAGATAATTTCAGTGTATTTTATATCAAGTTTGCAGCTTCCTTTCATGGGGTCTCTGAATTTCTCCGCTCCAAACCAATTGTTATATATACAAGTTTATATGGTCAACAATGTCACCAATAAAAAGAAAATTGCCAGATGGTATATTTTGCTGCCAATAAGGAAAAACATCACAATTTGTGACATTGGCAAAGCCCTGCACGATCCCTGAATAAACTTTTCACACGTTATTTTTCGTTCTTTTAAGAAGAAAAAACAATTTTTTCATGTGGTAGAAAAATGCATATAACATTTCAGGAGTCACGCCACAATCATCTTGTATTATTCATACGCGATCTCTTTCCCAAAATGATAATAAACTTTTTAAATTTTTTTGTACTTTTAACAAAGAATTTTTTTTTGTGTACAAGAAAAATACATGTATATGAAATTTCGGGACCCACACCATGACCGTGTTATATCCAAACTGGTGTTATAACTCAGCATGCTATAGCGGGGTCACACTGTACTTTGTCATGTCTCCACCTGTAGCGACCTTGGGCAGGCACAACCTGGCATCCTGACAATATGTGAGTGTTCCTCTTCCTTGACACAGGTGACATGATGGGTCTTCTAAGAGTTTCCACCTCACCAGTTTGGCTGGTGATGGTAGCAGGTCATACACCAATCATAGCAGAAACTGCAGCTGCCATGCTTCACATCTCCATATATCTGCCCATGTAAGTTTCCTTTCATTAAGTCTAACTTGGTTGGATCCTCATTGATTCCTCCACCGCCCTATGAATCTCCTCTTCTACCATATTTCTCCTGTCAACTTTGTTTGCATTCTTCTGTGTTTGCATTGTTCTTAACCCTAGTCCTCCCCTCCCAATGTTTGTTAAATACAATGCCCTAGTCTGCTCTCTGCCTGGTCCACTGCTTGGCTCACTGACCATTTTCTCATCTCTCAAATCCCTAAGAGTCAGGAGAAATCTTGTTTTTGCCACTTTGTATTCCTCTACCAAGGATGTCATGGCAGCTGTAGTTTATTGGTTCTGCCATATAACCTGATGCTGGTAAATGATGGAGGAACACTAATCCATCTTCATAAATGTCTTTTTATTACCTGTTCTAACCTCTCTACTGTAGTGGCAGTGATCCTGTTAATCATCAGTGGCCATATGAGCCTTACAAGCAGGCCATGCTGGTAGATCCAGGCCTTAAACTTCCCTGGTAGCCCCAACCATGGGGCACCAAGTCCAAAGATTCTTTACATTCCGGAAAAGCTCTCTGGGTACCAACTCAAGAAGACTTCTTACTTTTCTCACATTCATCCATGATTGAGAAAATATCATGGAGGTTTTTGCAAGGCTAAAATATAGCTCAACAACACAGAGGATGGTCTGTTCCTCCCTCAAAGTTGAGATCCCATATTTCTTTGTCCAGCTTCCAGGTACATTCCCCGAAGTGGCCTATCAACCTGGATGCCGATGTGGCTATAGTGTGTACTTCTACAGGAGTCTGGGCATGCCTTCCTATTAAAACAACTCATACCATGGAGCAGGAAACCCAGTTAATTGTCACCATAACTTCGCATGCAGACCTATTCTCAGAGACTTCCTTCAGTATGATGAGAGATGACTCTTTGAATCCGCCACATTACAACATGTGCTGGATGCTGTAGCCAGACATCTCAGCTTCCACTCTCTGTTGCCATGGCTTTATCAGCAAACTTTCTGCACATCCACCATGATGCCACATTGGACTCATTAAAAGTCTTGCTTAACCACTCTGATTTTTCATCTCCACTCCTGGTCCATTGCAATCAACCAGGAAACGAGATCAGGCAAATTGCCCTCAGGGGCCATCTGCAAAACTTTTAAAGCAGACACAACCCCAGTCCAATCTCCAAACTCCTGCTAGACCACCTCTTCACTCATCAGGTCCATGGTGCCCAGGTCAACGCAGATCCAAGAGGAAGTTCTCGAATCCTCCTTCCTTTCCTACCATGGTAAAGTGGGGGGGGGACAGCCCTAGAAATTAACCTATCTCCTGCTGTGCATCCCTTCCAGCACATCCCAGTAGGTGCTCACCTAGGCCTCTTCTAAGGGGCTTGGTCAAACATTGCAGATGATGGGTGAGTCCTCTCCGTCATAATGAGAATTATCAACTCCAGTTTTGGGAACAACCCACACCATCAAGGACTCCCATTTTCTTTCCCCAATCCAATCTGGTGAAATTCAAGGAAGAGATGCACACCTGTTTTCAGAAAGGGGCAGTTGAAAGGGTCTTGAATGATTAGTTTCCATCCTACTCCCCAATCTTCCTGGTGACCAAGAATTGTGGGAAAGTTTGAATCAAATCGACCTCTCCCTGCTCATCCAGTTTCTCTTGGAGGAAGATCAGGAATACTCCTAATCCGTTCAATTGGGCCATCTCCATTTACTTTCAGGATGCACACTTGCATATCCTGATGTTTTCTTCCTCACCGTAAATATCTGTTTTTCCTCAGACCAGAAAGTTTGTCAATTCTGGCTTCTGCCATTTGGAATCTTTACCACACCAAGGGTCTTCACCCGGATCATGGGAGTGGTAGCAAGCTACATCCGAATGTTGGGAATATCAATTCTCCAGTATTTCAATGACTGGCTGATTCACAATGTCTAAGTTTAGCCCCTTCATCAGGAACTGTTCCACTCTAGGTCCACCTTAACTCAGTTGGGTCTGTCTCTTACCCAACCTTGAGAAGTCAGAACTTTGGACTTTGTCATGTGGGGATGAACTTCCTCATGAACTAATGTGGTCTGGGTTCCTCTGGATTGGGTAGATCAAATCCTGGCTCTCCTCGAGATGCTAAGAGCATAACCCTGTTATCTGCTTACCTTTATCTTTCCTTACTTGGAACCTTGATTGCTACTACTGATTGGTTTCTTTATGATGTCTCCATATGCATCCTCTACAGTTCCTCCTTCTTGCAATGTGGAAAACACACAGAGATTCTCTATCAACCCCAATCACTCTAGGACCAGCTTTTCACCACCATTTGCTTTGGTGGATGAATTGAGACATATTCCTGGTGGGGGTTCCCAAGTATTTGCAGTTGGGATGCTCAATTAGAGCCAGAGGGCATAAGTTTCCATGGTTCCTGGATTCAGGCTGAATTGTCCCTCCACTTCAACACCCTAGAAATGAAAACAGTATTATTAGCACTGCAAGTGTGCATCAACAGAATAAGGGGCCAATGTGTTATGGCCACCTCAGAAAACACATCCATCATAGCACATCTATGATGTCATGGAGACAAATATGTCCCTTCTCTTGTGTGGAGGTCTGGAACCTCTTCATTTAGGCATCCTCAGAGAATTTCACAATCCGAGTTCACCACATTCCACACAAAACGAATGTATTTGCAGGCAGCCTGTCCAGAACAGACTGAGTCATCCTCACAGAATGATCTTTTCAGCACTCAGTAACAGAGTCTCTAGGGAAGGCCCCTTGTGGACCCATTTGCAACCAGACTCAACAACAAACTTCCCCTTTACATGTCTCCTGTCCCAAATCAGAGAGCAAGGGCAGTAGATGCATTCAGTTTCCAATGGGATTGCCTATTCGCTTATGCCTTCCCACCTTTCCGAATGCTACCACAAGTGTCAGAACTTTCATTGCTCAAATCATCCTCATTGATCCAATCTGGCCCCAGCAATCATGGTTCAATGATCTCCTTGGCCTGCTGATCGATCAATCCAGGTGTCTACCTCATAGAAGGGATCTCCTGTCGTAACACTGGGGATTCCTCCTCCACACAGCCAACACATTCTCCACCTTCATGCCTGGCTCATCACAAGCGATCTCTCCACCAGAACAAGTTTTCACGCCGAGTTGTCAGCTGATAACTTCAGGACAGAAGAGCTTCTACATCCAAGGTCTATGATGCCAGATGAAGAATCTTCTGTGACTGGTGCAGTCGGAACACAATGACCAAGCCCCATGTAAATGATTGAATGAAGATTCCTGTCAAAGCCTCACACTGAAACTGTGCTTCTACTCACTCTAGCTTCATGCCTTGTCTATTGACACTGGCTGTCTCTGGTGTCCAGCATGTTGCACCCACCCAGGTTAAGCATGGCAATAGTAGGTTGCACCCTTTGATTAGGGATTTAGAGCACTGCAACAATCTCATGTTCTTGTTCTCTCTGGAGCCCACTGTTATGGCACAATATATGGCTCCGAGAGACATCGACCGTCTATAGATGGACCTCTTCTTTCATGGTGAGTATAGCTCAATCTGTTTTTTATCATCTTGATGAGAACATCAGCCTACCCACTTGAGAAATTCAGCTACATAATAGTAGCAGGATAAGTAATTGCTGCTTTAATAATATAGATTCTGGGGGATACAACTAATTTTAATTATGCAATACTTACCTGCTGATATTGCCAAATGCTGTCCTCCCACCCTGCTCTGATGTCTTGCATAATCGTTGTCTGTGAAAAGATCACATTTAATATCTACCTTCTGCGCATGTCCATGTGACATACTGAGTGGTGTGCAAAAGGTCATTCTGACTTTTCTCCATTTGTGGGAGGATGTATTCACATCAGATGGATGGTGAGTTTTTGGCACACAAATATGTTAGCTATGCAACAGTGGCAGGATAAGTAATTGCTGCTAATAAATGGAAACTCAATACCAAGATTTTGGTAGACTGTGCAAAATACTTTTCAAGCCAAATATAGATTGTTTGCTTCCCAAATTAAATCATATTTGTCCTGGCAATCTGATCCATTAGCTGTAACAATAGACGCATTTTCAGGATTGTAAAAAGAACACTTAAGCCCCAATCTTATCAGCATTCTTAAAAAGGAAGGTTCAATCCAATGTCTTGTCTTAGTTTACATATTTTATTAAAAATGCAAACTCTGAACTGAAACGCTACTAAAAGTTATGATGTTTTATATTAGCATAACCTTAAGTAAATGTGGATGAATGTGTACTCACTGGTTTGTAAGAGCGCATGGTAAAGAGATTTGCCATCAGAGTGGAGAAACCAGGTGCCAGACAACTCTGGGCAATGAAGCCGAGTTTCAGCTCAGCAACACAAACAGCATCATCTCCTCTCTTCCAGTCCCAGCTTGGAATGTTCAATAAATATGCCTGCAAACAGAAAGCAGGATTTGTTCTACAAGGGTTCAATTTTGAAAAAAGGGCTATCATTCATTTTGCATAAAATGGTACATTTTTCTGAACTTTTCAATTAAAAAAATATTTCACCTGAAAAACAGATTGATCCACACCACCGTCCACTTCCACACCACCCCCTGGATTCACAACAACATTTTTTTTAAAAGAAAGGTAAAATTCATGAAGTTTCACACATAAATTTATTGTCCCTCATTCACCAAAATGTGAAAATGTTTGATGACAATATCAAATTTAAAATAGTTGACATTTCTACCTTAAGCAATTATCTTTCCAACCATAAAACAGGATATAGTTCCTCAAAGTAAAACTGACAAAAAATGTAATGAAAAGTGACAAAATGTCATCAGAAAAGTTTAAGCGCAATCTCTACTAGTTGGAGCTGTAAAACTTTTGTCTTTCCTGTATCAAAACAGCAGAACTTCTTATTTAAATTTTCTGCACTGTACCTGTGTTATTATGCATAAATATGGCAGCCAATAAGCAATATATGAAAATGCACTAAAACACATAACACAGAAACTCATGGTCCAACCTCATTAATTTGTATTAACAAGGAATGCAGATAATTAAATCAGTTAAAAGTAATAAAGGAGATTTACTACCAACAAACATTTGTCCACATACTCAGAAATTCCAATTGTCTCAGGAAGAAACTGTTCAAGTGTTTACAAATGAGGCCAGGAATAAATTATTTAGGAAGAATATTAGCTCCCAATGATAACAAAAATTTTATGTCCAAATTCATAACACTGAGGAACCTGATAAAATTTTCACAGGGTCTCAAGTTATTTATTCTTTCAGTACCATTTTTCAAATAAATAACTGATGGAAAATCAAACAAATTTCAAGCTGATTTTGACATGAAGCATGTTTTGACATGTAATAAGTCCTTAACATTCTTCACGTATATGTTTTTTTGTGAACTCATTTAAAGACATACATGTATATGTTGCTTTGTGAACTCATTTAAAGACATACACGTATATGTTGCTTTGTGAACTCATTTAAAGACATACACGTATATGTTGCTTTGTGAACTCATTTAAAGACATACACGTATATGTTTTTTTGTGAACTCATTTAAAGACATACATGTATATGTTTTTTTGTGAACTCATTTAAAGACATACACATATATGTTGCTTTGTGAACTCATTTAAAGACATACATGTATATGTTGCTTTGTGAACTCATTTAAAGACATACACGTATATGTTTTTTTGTGAACTCATTTAAAGACATACACGTATATGTTGCTTTGTGAACTCATTTAAAGACATACATGTATATGTTGCTTTGTGAACTCATTTAAAGACATACACGTATATGTTGCTTTGTGAACTCATTTAAAGACATACACGTATATGTTGCTTTGTGAACTCATTTAAAGACATACACGTATATGTTTTTTTGTGAACTCATTTAAAGACATACATGTATATGTTTTTTTGTGAACTCATTTAAAGACATACACATATATGTTGCTTTGTGAACTCATTTAAAGACATACATGTATATGTTGCTTTGTGAACTCATTTAAAGACATACACGTATATGTTTTTTTGTGAACTCATTTAAAGACATACACGTATATGTTGCTTTGTGAACTCATTTAAAGACATACACGTATATGTTGCTTTGTGAACTCATTTAAAGACATACATGTATATGTTTTTTTGTGAACTCATTTAAAGACATACATGTATATGTTGCTTTGTGAACTCATTTAAAGACATACACGTATATGTTGCTTTGTGAACTCATTTAAAGACATACACGTATATGTTGCTTTGTGAACTCATTTAAAGACATACACGTATATGTTTTTTTGTGAACTCATTTAAAGACATATATGTATATGTTTTTTTTGTGAACTCATTTAAAGACATACACGTATATGTTGCTTTGTGAACTCATTTAAAGACATACATGTATATGTTGCTTTGTGAACTCATTTAAAGACATACATGTATATGTTGCTTTGTGAACTCATTTAAAGACATACATGTATATGTTTTTTTGTGAACTCATTTAAAGACATACACGTATATGTTGCTTTGTGAACTCATTTAAAGACATACATGTATATGTTTTTTTGTGAACTCATTTAAAGACATACACGTATATGTTGCTTTATGAACTCATTTAAAGACATACACGTATATGTTGCTTTGTGAACTCATTTAAAGACATACATGTATATGTTTTTTTGTGAACTCATTTAAAGACATACATGTATATGTTTTTTTGTGAACTCATTTAAAGACATACACGTATATGTTGCTTTGTGAACTCATTTAAAGACATACATGTATATGTTTTTTTGTGAACTCATTTAAAGACATACACGTATATGTTGCTTTGTGAACTCATTTAAAGACATACATGTATATGTTGCTTTGTGAACTCATTTAAAGACATACATGTATATGTTGCTTTGTGAACTCATTTAAAGACATACACATATATGTTGCTTTGTGAGCTCATTTAAAGACATACACGTATATGTTGCTTTGTGAACTCATTTAAAGACATTATTAATACAGAACTACTATATATACTCACTTTATAAGTTGAGTCCAAGACTATGTAAAATGAAAAGGTAAAAGGATGAACAATAATGAACAATTTTTAGGTTGCACTTTATTCATAAACAACATTTAATTAACAAATCAATCATGATTTTATTACGAACCATTATACTACCGTATGTCTCCCAATATATTTGTTAAATAAAATAACCTTACAATTTAGGTGTATATTGCCCTCTTGATTGTACTTTTCTTAATATGTCTGTGATATGTTGTCATAGTGGGCTACAAAAGCTTTCCTTTGCATGGTTCAATCTAAACAGGGTTCTCACACTTTTTAAAAACAAAATCTCCAGGTCTTTTCCATTTTTTTAAAAACGAAACTGATTATTTAAGGTTCCCTCAGGACCCCTACTTATGGAATCAACAACATATTGGCTTCAAAAATGCACATTTTTTTAAATCAAAAGCTATTTCTATTTTTATTTCTCCATAACTTCTGAAATAAACATATGACAATTATTAAACCAGAGGATGTATCAATAAATACAAGTATAACTATTACGATTCATATAAATTTGCATGTTATTCATTTAAATGTCCCGAATAAAAAGTAAACTTAATGCTGCTGAACTGCATATGTTGATATAAAGAAAGATTTTCTTATAGAAAAGAGTGATTTTAAATTCTGGCAAAAAGCTAAAAAAAAATTATATGCCTCCATATTACAAAAATCCATTTATCTCTGGTTGGTGCCTTACTGCCTACTTTCAAATGATGTCTGACTACTGACTATATATGTAATGCAATCATTCTCAGTTACATTCAGAGCATGGCATTCTGCATTGAGATTTGCCCCAGCAGTCATTAATATCTACATATTAAGCAAGGTCTGATAGTACAATTCACCAGCTGCAGGGGACAAATGGCTGATATGATTGATAAGGTTTAACACCATGTTCCCAGTATGAAATACCAACAGGTAAATATTTATCATAATACATTTTCATTAACTTTCCATATCCAAAAGAGGCACTTGGGTAATAAGGTTCATTTTTCTCCTAAATTTGTTATGATCCCACATACAGACAACATGCCAGCATTTTGGCACAAGATGGCACTAGACTGGTCTTCATAAGTTCTACACAGGAAATGATACAAAAATGGAGTTAACATGGGGTAACCAGCACACTTAATCAATCAGATCATATAAAAGCTTGGACTGACCATGCAAATGTGTTCAGGGCAAGCAACCTAATAATCCAAACATCAGCTTTATCTCAACTTGCTGATGAGTTCTGTAACCTCCAATAGGCGTTACTTTGGCATGAACTGAATAAATTGAACTTGCTATCAGTTCAGTCAGGACTCAATTACATATCTTTTGTGCAGTCAATTGACATCTGAAAATTCTCAATTTTCCCCCAGATTCTGATCAATATTTGGAAAAATTAAAAGGTTTTTCATTGTCAGGAACATTAAATCGGTCCTTTCTCCAAACTTTATTCCAATTTCCCAGTAGTGTGGGAACCATGCCTGTTATTGAAAAGTGCTAACATGATCGATTTATGACCAGTCATTTTGGTTGGTTCTGTAAACTAAGCATATAATTTTGATCAATTTGCAACATTATAAATTAGCATATGATGTAAACCCATCTCAATTTCATCAACACAACTCTTAACTTTGCTTTTGTTTGTTTTGGGTTTGACATCATTTATCAGTGCACTATAGGCTATACATAGCAGCCATGTCTTAGGTATAGAATAAAGATATTTGATTGGTCAATTTTAAGTCAGAATAAAATATCAGCCACTTATATCAGGGATTAAAGATTTAAGTTCTGTTGGTGAAATTCAGTCCAAGTCTTTAGAACAGAAAAGCATAAACATCACCAGAATGAAAGCAAGATCCTATAATCTCTATTGGAGCTATTCTAAGAACCTATATAGACATAAATACATTAAAATTCAATAATAAAAATATCTAGAGATTCATGCCTCTTATAAGACAATTTGGTATAGAAGTAATGATAATATCTGGTTGTGTGGATTTCTATATTTAACTTCTATGGTTGTATATAGAGTTCAATATTTAAACCTCTATGGTTGTGTGGATCTCTCCCTCTATGGTTGAGTGGATCTCAATATTTAAACTTTCATGGCTGTGTGAATCTCAATATTCAAACTTCTATGGTTATGTGTATCTCAATATTCAAACTTCTTTGGTTGTGTAGATCTCAATATTCAAACTTCTATGGTTGTGTAGATCTCAATATTCAAACTTCTATAGTTGTGCAGATCTCAATATTCAAACTTCTATGGTTGTGCAGATCTCAATATTCAAACTTCTATGGTTGTGTAGATCTCAATATTCAAACTTCTATGATTGTGTAGATCTCAATATTCAAACTTCTATGGTTGTGTAGATCTCAATATTCAAACTTCTATGGTTGTGTAGATCTCAATACTTAAACTTCTGTGGTTGTGTGGATTGTTAGGAGTCTATGCTCTTAAAATAAGTAACAGAAATGAGTGAAGACAACAAGCTTTGTAAAATATAACAAATAATTTATTTCCCAAGAATACAAAGTGAAAAATGAAAAAAAAAAGAAATTACAGCATTATGAATTGAATCAAAAATTATTCCAAGAATTAAAGACACAAGTCCTAGTAATAAAAAGTCCTGAATAAAACTCAGTTCAAGTCCCAAAGAGAACCAAAATTGATGGCGATGACATATCTGTTATGGTCTGTGAACTGTTGATGTGTCAACAGTCTCTTGTTGACTCACAGAAATATTATTCCAGGTTTGAATTCAGTATAAATTCCAGTGAATGTCTTTATCCTAGAATTTTGTCAGAGCACTTTCCAGAGAAAATAAAAACTTGAATTCAATAATTTGAAGAAAATAAAATTCAGCCCAAACTGGTCACAACATAATACATAATACAGCTAGATGTTAAAGCATGACTAGTAAAATCCTCAAAGTCACAAGATAATATAGTTCTCTGTTTGACCTCAGATCACAATTAGCATTTTCTAACAACAATCATTACCTAATGGAAAATAACCTTCTAGAATGATTTAATGAACCTTGTTTATTTACAACACAACAGCCTATAAAATTCACCTAGGAATCTCCAAAACCCTGACCCTGATCAACATATTTACTCCTTCTTTATTTACCTGAAAAATAATTTGGTTAATGTGCTCATACACATAGAGAATAATGAAGCTATTATTAGTTGTTTACATAAATGAAATAAAAAAATTTTTAAAAAGTCAATCAGGTCAAGCAGAAATGAACTCAATTTTGGATAAGGTCAAGTCCAGCAAACAATGTTACATTACAATAACATGTAATGAAATAAAAAAATTTAAAACTAATAGACCAACAATTAAAGTAAACATACATAACACTTCCCCTCATAAAGAAAAAGAAAGAGTTGTACAATAAAGCTTTCTTTTTACTATAGGTCAAATATGCATGTGGAAAAAAAACATAAGATGAAATCTTATGAATGACACAAAGTATACATGAAATAATATATTTCTATACATGTGAAAGTGCATCTGCTATTAAAGTCTTTTCCCTTGATGTGCCTGATGTCAATATTATATCCTGTAACAACAAACTCCACCTTAATAATCTCTGCTTTTTGTTTTTCATTTTGCTGTCAAAAGTAAGGGGGTTGTGATCATTAAACACAATAATCGGAAAAGGAGTTGAACTAATGTAAACTTCAAAATGTTGTAATACCAATATCAAAGCCAAACATTCCCTCTCGATTGTGGAATAATTTCTCTGGTGCTTATTTAATTTCTTAGAAAAATAGCACACGGGATGATCAACACCATTTTAATCTTCTTGAATCAATACTGCGCCAATCCCGACATCACTTATGTCAACAGACAGTTTAAATGATTGACTGAAATTTGGAGCTGTAAGAACTGGTGCACTCTTTAGCATGGCTTTTAACTTATCAAAAGCCTCCTGACATTTTTCAGTCCAATGAAACTTGGTTTTCTTGCTCAATAAATTTGTCAGGGGTTCAGCAATTATGGCAAAATTGGAACAAAATTTCTGATAGTATCCAGCCATACCCAAAAATCTCATCAGTTGCTTTTTACTGATAGGCACAGGGAATTCAGAGATAGCCTTGACCTTAGCATCTTTAACTTGTCCATGTCCCACAATATGTCTTAGAAATGTTACACAAGCATGGTAAAACTCACTTTTGGATAAATTAATTGTCAAACTTGCATCAGTAGTCTGTCTAAGAATGTCTAAATTGTCGCTAAAAGATCTTTCCAGGTGTCATTGTAGATGATGACATCATTGATGTAAGCATCACATTTACCTAGACCAGATGTAATCATGTTCATTAAAATGTTGAAAAGTACTTGGAAAACCTTTCATCCCAAACAGCATCACCTTATATTGATAAAGTCCATCTGGAGTCACGAATGCCAAAATTTCCTTTGCCCTTTCCATCAGTGGAATTTGCCAAAATCCTTTCAAAAGGTCAAATCTGGTGACATACTTTGCATTTCCAGTTTTATCAATGCAGTCAACGATTCTTGGTAATGGAAATGATTATGTTTTAGTCACACTGTTCACCTTTCTATAATCAGTGCACATGAGGAAAGTACTATCTGGTTTTGGAACAAGTATACATGGTGAACTCCAGTCACTTTTACTCAGCTCTATGAAATCATTCTCCAGCAAATACTGAATTTCTTTTTTCAAGCATTCCTGTTTGCAAAGGTTCATCCTGTATGGGTGTTGTTTCACAGGTGTGGAATTTACAATTTCAACGTCATGGTAGATTTTGTTTGTTCTTGTAGGAACATCTGGAAATAAGTACTCATATACAAGTAATAACTATTTAAGTTCATTCCTTTCTTGCTGTTGCAAATGTGAAAGTTTCTAGTCCAGATTATTCATAATTTCTGAATTCCAAAGATTTGTTATTCCAAAATCAATAGAGTCCGATTGCAGTCCTTTGCTTAAATCCTCATTAAGTGGAACACGTAAAACTAAATTATTTACGTGATTAACCTGACTATCTCTCTCAACTTACTCATTTAACATATTTATGTGGCAAAGTTGTTTTTGTTTTCGTCTCCCAGGAGTATTTATGATATAATTTAAATTATTTACTTTCTTTTCAACTATGTAAGGACCATAATACTTGTCCTGAAGAGGATTTCGTAGTATGGGTAAGAGAGCCAGAAGTCTATTACCAGGCTGAAAACTCCTTTCCTTTGCATTTTTATCATACATTAACTGCATTTTTCAATAAGTAGAGTGCAGATTAGTTCTTGCAACCTCACAAGCCACTGACAACTTATACTTAAAATTGGAAACATAATCAAGAAGATTGATTTCAGCATCTTCTTTGAAAGAAGTTTCTATTTTAACAACTTCAATGGTCCATGTATAGTATGTCCAAAAACTAGTTCAAAGTGACTGAATCCTAAAGATTCTTGAACTGATTCCTGAACAGCAAACAATAGTAAATGAATGCCTTCATCCCAATCTTTATCTGTATCAAAACAATATGACCGAATCATATTTTTCAGAGTTTGATGAAATCTTTCTAAAGCCCCTTGGCTCTTACGGTGATATGCAGAAGACTTGAACTGTTGGATGCCTAATTCGTACATAACTTGCTGGAATATTCCAGACATAAAATTTGACCCTTGATCAGACTGGACACATTTGGGAAGGCCAATTAGAGTAAAAAACTTTATCAAAGCTTTTACTATTGTTTTAGTTTTAAAATTCCTCAAAGGAATTGCCTCTGTCAATCTTGTTGACGCACACATTATGGTCAAGAAGTATTGGTTACCTGACTTGGTCTTAGGTAAGGGACCAACACAATCTACCATTATTCTGCTAAATGATTCATCAAATGCAGGAATAGGTTGCAGATGAGCCTTAGGTATCTTCTGACTGGGTTTTCCTACCATTTGACAAGTATGACAAGATCTGCACTATTTACAAACATCACTTTTAATTTTTGGCTAATAAAAGTGAGTCAAGATCTTGTGATAAGACTTATTAATCCCTAAATGACCAGCCAAAGGAGTTTCATGGGCCAGACTAAGAATTTCTTGTCTGTATGATTTTGGAACTACAATCTGATAGTTCACTGACCAATTGTCACCACCAGGTACCTCGGGAGGTCTCCATTTTCTCATAAGAATCTCTCTTTTTGTGAAATAACAAACAGGTACTTCTGTGGATTCAGTTTCACTAATGGCCCTTTGAAACAAACTGGAGATCTTAGGATATTTTTCCTGTTTGAGAATAAGTGATTGTCATTTGTCACTCTGATTAGAATAAAGTGAATGAGTAGTTAAAAGAGGATCACTGAGATCAATACCTTTTGATTGATCCAAACAAGGTGCGAAAGTGACCTCATCAAAAGCCTGACCAATACATGTGTCAGCTAATGGAATACTTTCCTGATCAACATCATTCTCAAAAGCTTTCTTTGCCATAGCTCTAGTAACTGCACAAGCTGGGTATAAATCAGCGAATTCTTTTTCAATAGGATCAACTTTCTGATCCAAACAAGGCTTGTCAGTTACAAGTGGATTAACCACAACCTTGTCTCCAGCTAGGTCATTGCCTAGTAATAAATGAATGCCCTCAATGGGTAAAGAAGACACTCTTCTGACTGTCACAGGTCCTGAGACTAAGTCTGATGACAAATTTACACAATGGAGAGGAACATTAACAAAGCTACACTCTACTCCCTGAATAAGAACATTCTCATTAGAAAAAGACTTCTCAGAAAACGGCAAAGTACCTGATAATAAAACACTCTGAGAAGCTCCCGTGTCCCATAAAATTTTAATAAGGATAGGACTGACTGAATCACCCATGAGTGATATAGAAGCCTTCTACATGAATGGTTCATAATTCTCCATAATAAAATCAGACTGGGGTTTATTAGACCCAACAAGTGCATAATTTTCAATACATGACCATGACCTTGACCTCTTAGAAATGAGTGCATTTGGAATAGGTCTGTCTTGATTCTGATGCTTATTTTTTAATTTGTAGCAATCAGAAATAACATGTCCTTTCTTCTTGCAGTAGGTACACGTAGGAAGAGATAAGGATTTCTGATCAATCTTATCAGAACTTGATTTCTCAAAGTTGTGCCAGATCAAAATTTAGAAGGGCTCATATTAGGCTGAAATACTTTTTTCCTGAAGATGGCTGAGTGGAAGACTTGCTTACAAAAGAAAATTTATGAGCTAAGGAATACTTGTCAGCAATACGAGCAGCATTTTCTAAGATTTCGACCTTATGCTCAGCAAGATAAGTCTTAATGTCACTATGGATGCAATTCTTGAACTCTTCAAGTAATATGAGTTATCTCAGATTTTCATAATCTTGATCAACTGTCTTGGCTAAGAAACCACATATCAAATAACTGCTCTTTTTCTCTTGCAAATTCGACATGAGTTTGTCCAGCTTCTTTTTTATAGTTCCTGCATATTTGCTGATAAGCCTCAGGGACTAACTCATAACCCTTTAAGATGCATTCCTTAACCAGATCTTTGTCAGCACTCTGCTGTACTGACAGGGAAGCATAGATGTCTTGGGCTTTGCCAAAAAGTACACTCTGTAATAATAGAGTCCAATGCTCCCTTGGCCATTTCAAATTTTCCGCAATTTTTTCAAAATGAGGAAAATATTTGTCTAATTCTTTTCTCTAAAAGGGGGCACTAACCTAATATTCTTAGTAACATCAAAACTTGAATTTGTTATGTAAAGTGGGGATGTGCTTTTCATTTGCCAGCTGTAACTCTCTTACCATATTTACTGTATATATTGGGACACCATAAATTAATTTTAAAAGTCATTTTTTTGTGCACTGTATGTTCTGGGATGCATCATTTTTTTCAAGTCATAAGTTGTGAGACACCTTTTAAATAATTCAAAAATTACATGTCGAAAAATGCACTCCAACTGAAATTTCATATTAAAAAATATAAAACTGTGTACTTGAGATAAAACTCTTAATCCACTGCAGCAGCATCTCATCAACACAACCCTTCTCCTGCACATGTATGATCCATTCTTTCAGTGAGTGAATATCTTTTTTTTAGTTTTCTCATACTGTGAAAAATTGTTAGAGACAACACATCACCTGAAGTGGAAACTGCAAGGACTAAAAGCAGATTTTTTCAAATTTGTACCAGTCTAATTCTCACACTTTTGACACCCATCTTATTGTCAGTCCGTCCAGGAATGCGATCAAGGTACACTAGAATTTCATCCATGTTAATGATCATATTGTTGGCGAAATCATCTGCTTCTCTTCTGGCCTTCACGAATTCATCACATGTTTGTTTTCTCCAAATCTTCTGGGTGATGCTGGGTCATTGATGTTCATGCACGAAGCACTATATTGTGTCACTTTAAAAATTGTTCCATTGTTTTATTTTCAAAATTCCCATGAATACTGGTGAAAAGTAACCAAAGTTAGCTTCCATATCTTGACCGTCTTTGTATATAAAAAAAACAAAAAAACATCGGCACACTTAAAAGAATCCATAGTCAGCTTGCTCTGCAATAAAATAACCTTTGTATTTATATATTTTTTTTTAAAAAAAACTGGCTTCAGAGTATCCAAAGTCAGCTTCTGAGGTTGGCTTGCTTTGTAATAAAAATAACCTTTGTCTTTGATGTCCTGTCGGTAAGATCAAAGAAGGAGTTTACTGCTCGCTGCCAGTTGTGTTTATTCACCCGGGCTTTTAGGTGTTTGGCATCTGTAGTTATAATTAATACAAAGGAGCATTGATGTCTGTGGGTCGATAGTAATGATACTTTTGTAACCCATGCTGACGAAAAGATTGTCGCTTGCACTCAAGTGAATGTGTTTTCAAATAATCATTTTTATTTGCGCAATATTGTCATACAGTAGACCTGGTTATAATTCAGTCTTGGTTATTTTGCACCTAACACTGTGCCAATCATGAATGGCAGTTGTCTTCAATATATCGGTTGATTATTTCCCTCTTCTTTGCAAAATCATCTGCTTCTCTTCTGGCCTTCATGAATTCATCACATGATTTTATTTTCTCCAAATATTCTGGGCAACTCTGGATCCTGGACGTCCGTGCACGAAGCACTATATTGTGTCACTTTAAAATTTTGTTCCATTGTTTCAATTTATTTTCAAAATTCCCATGAATACTGGTGAAAAGGAACCAAAGTTTGTTTCTATATCTCTGCCATCTTTGTACTGTATATTCAAAATAAAAAAAAAATTAAAAAATTGGCACACTTAAAAGAATCCAAAGTCGGCTTTGTATTTATATCCTTAAAAAAAAGTCACTAAAGTTGGCTTCTGAGGTCGGCTTGCTTTGTAAAAAATAACCTTTGTCTTTGATGTCCTGTCGGTAAGTTCAAAGAAGGAGTTTACTGCTCACCACCAGTTGTGTTTATTCACCACCCGGGGTTCTGTAGTAATAATTAATACAAAGGAGCGATTCAATAGTAATGATACTTCTGTAACCAGTGCTGGCGACAAAATTGTCACGTACACTCAAGTGAACATGTTTTCAAATAATGCTTTTTATCTCTGCGAGATAATGTCATACAGTAGACCTGGATATAATTTAATCTTGATTATTTTGCACCTAACACTGTGTCATGCATGAATGATAGTTGTCTTCAAGATATGGGTTGATTATTTCCCTCTTGTTTGTGATTTTGTTGGATCCAGTTTTCAGTCAGATAACATATTCAAGCCTTTGTGCACAACCAAACACAACTGGTTTCTCAATGTCCATGCCAATGAACAACGTGGTGTGTGTTATTGGACATAAGCGATACACACTACAGTATGGAAGCCTATGCTACATATACGGATTTCATGGATATATTTTATTCTTTAATGCTTGTATTGAAAAAAAAAGGAATAAATGATAACAATGCAAGGTTAGTTTCTTTCTTTTTATTATCAAATAAGCGTTTTGTTTATCTATTTTATTGCAATGTGCATTGGGGATGGGGGGTGGTGAGCACAAATGCAATACAAATTTATTTTGTTTCTTAAGTCTTAGGACATATGACCTAGGTTTCACCATAAGTTCTGGGACAGGAAAAAAAATGATTATTTTATCGTGTCTCAATATATATGGTTAAAAAAAGGCAATCAGGTCAAGCAGAAATGAACTCAATTTTGGACAAGTTCAAGTCCAGCAAACAATGTTACATTAAAATAACATGTAATGAAATAAAAAATTTAAAAACTAACAGACAAACAATTAAATTAAACATACATATCAGGATCTCCTCCTGT
Organism: Megalonaias nervosa; assembly: GCA_016617855.1. Taxonomy (NCBI): domain Eukaryota; kingdom Metazoa; phylum Mollusca; class Bivalvia; order Unionida; family Unionidae; genus Megalonaias; species Megalonaias nervosa. The sequence continues at coordinate 29,804 of JAECUM010092880.1, read as the reverse complement.
TTTTTATTGAAGGGTTAGGAAAAAGATTCATTATTCAAGAAAAGATTCTAAAACTGAAAGCTCACTGAAATAATGATGAAAATTCACCTTCTTTATTTCTGTGGATTTGAATTTGTGACTGGTCATGAATAAAGTCTGTATTTGAACTCAGCCCCAAGACAAAACCGCATGCAGATTTCATAAAATTTGCAAATTCTGATCAGACCAATGAAGATTTTACAATAAATCATGAAAAGCATCAGTTGGCAATTATTTGGGATTCTGATGTGTCTGGCTTACTTGCATATAGTGAATATATCTCGAAGAAAATTCGAGTAGTATTTTACTTGCTAGAATGCAGGACTCACAATAAGTGGGTTGTAAGTTTTGATTCCTGTCCAGACCAGTCAGTGTGTATCTAGCAAGGTAATTTACTCCCATACATTGGCACTGTATACTCTTTAATGTGCTGATGTGCCATAAAATACCAATCAATCAAAATTTTGTCCATCCAAAGAAATCAAGGAAAGTAATCTAGTTTAGTGTTTGTAAAAACACAAGCAAAATATTCAAATCCAATAAGTTTGTTTTTTTAAAATGTACAAATATTATGGCATATTGTATTATTATGCCAAATTTCAGCTAAATACTACAAATGATGTTAGAAGATACAGTGATTATTAAAACATGAACTCTGAAATCTTAGGATTTCTTCAGATCATTTACATATGCCAACATACCTGCCTGCCTAACTCAATTTCTCTATCTCCAGTGCTTTTTGCTTAATCAAACTAACAAGGGTTTTGCCAAATGAAGTCTTCAGCCCAAAATTTGAAAAATGTCTCTAAAATGAGTAAGAAAACTATCATACTGGCCTGAAAATCTAATCAGGTCACCTACATATGAACACAAAACTATAAAATTTCATTTGTCTACCTCATGCAGTTTTTGTTTAACCATGTCAAAAAAGTCCAAGTAAAAAAAGTCCAAGCTCTCAGTCCCAAAACTTGCTTAAAAATTAAAAAATTGTATTAAAAAATATGATAATATCTAACAAAGTTTATGTACAGATAAATATAAATAATCCAACTGAATTTCATTCATCTGCATTGAGTGTGTTCAGTAAAATCATGCTAGGTTTCTTACACAAAAGTCCAAGAGGTTAAAAAATGTGTACAAATCTGAATAATAATAACAGCCTGAAAATCTCATCAGGTCATCTATGTATAGATAGGAATGTGCAAGCAAAATCTCACTCATTTGTATTGAGTAGTCATTTTACACTCTTGTTAACTAGCTACTTGGATAAGACAGACAATGAATTTACCTATAGATATGACCCAATCAAAATGCCGTGCCACATACAATGGGACCATAGAAACTTTAACATCGAGTTTAATCTTGGGAGTGGATGGATATACGTACATATCGCAGGAAAGAACTGCAAACATACACCAATGGGCCCCAGGTAGCTAAGCGGTCTAAAGCACTTGCCTTTACCTACCACAGCCATCTCACCTCTGTACATGTGTGTTTGAGTCTCCGGCTTAGCCAATGTGGGTATGTGAGAAAGCTTGCCAATATATTCCCATGGGTTGGTGGTTTTTACTAGGGTTTTCCCATCTTCTTCCAGTTATATTGGCCATGTGCTAAACCCACAACAACCACAACAAAACAGACACATCACTATCAAAAAAGCTTCTACCAAAGAGGGCTTGAAAAAAGCCCATTTTTTTTGTCATATCCCCTAACATAACCTCCTGCTAACAATGGTTTTAAAGTTGTGAGCAAGTATACTTAATATTAAGATGCTTCAAAAAGCAAGGCCTCTGTTATCTTGCATAATTCTCAAATTAATTAAACTCATCTCAAGCAAAATGTATGGGGAGGTGGGGTAGGGTAAAATCAATTTTAATGAGGTAATACTTACCTGTTCTTATTGGATAACTAGTACTTTTCCTTGACCAAATGATGAAAACTTTGTCCTCCTATTAGAGTGGACCAGAAGCTTCCAGAACACTGAATCAGATCTTCATGAAAACCCCACACATACTAGGCATATGTGTAAGTAAGGGAACATCCTAACTTAGACATCAAATGCAGGACAGGAGATTACTGCAAAATGAAATCCACGTGGGCCACTTTTTGAGCAATGATGATTGGGCTCAGTGAGAAAATGCTATCACTTTGGCGGGCTAATGAGAGCAAGTAAATTGAGGATGAAATAGTGTGAGAGTGATGAAATTTGGCTTCATCACATCCTCTAAATATGAATGAATTACTATCTGGCAGCAATGGCTCAAACCTCATGGACTTCAATTTTCATGAAAGACATATACCTATCAGTAAGGAACTGGTAGGTTCTCTTGATAGTTAATGCAATCCATGTAGAAATGGTGGAAGCTGAAATATCAACTGAACCTTTAATGGGTAGGGAAAGATGCTTCCTAACCTTCCTTCCCTCTTCTGAGGCTGCCAAATAAAAACAGAGCTCTAAACTGGATATAAAAAGTCTATCTTGGTCATCACCAACACAGATAAAGCTGAAACTGGGATTCTAAATTGGGAGATAAGCAAATGAAGGAAGCTGATTTTTGCTATAAAATATCCTGGATGACAAAGCAGAGAAACTGAATTATAATTCCCACTGAACCTGATACAGCCCTGCTCTATAGATAGGACATGTAGCTTGCTCCTTTGTCTGACAGACACTAAGGCAATTAAGAAAACTGTTTTAAGGGTAAGGTTCTCAAAGGAAGATTCACCCAAGTATTCACAGGGAGGTTTATTAGAGACCACAAGACACAAGAGATATTGCATTTAAGCATTAGTGAGCAAGACACTGGTTTTTACATTTCAAAATACCTGATTAGGTCTGCTAAGTGAGAATCCAAGCAGCTGAAAGGAGAAACTGGAGAGGACACAGGTAGTCTGCCTAGGGGAACCAGGTCCACTGCAGTGCTCATGTTCCCCAGCAGAGAGAGAAAAAGATGAGCTGACAATGTGGTCTTTCCTCTCACTGTCTCTAAATGGGACAGGATCTTGTCTACTCTGTCAAGAGGGATACAGGTTAACCCTCTGTTTATGAGGAAAGTCATAACTACATAGACAAAATCTTAAGCCGGATTGAGCTCTGATTTCTCTAAGATTTGTAGAAGATCAAACCTTGAACACTGCAGTGGACTTGATTCCCCTAGACAGACTGCACTTGCATCCTCTCCAGTTCCTCCTTTTGATGTTTGGAAACCACACAGGATTGCCTGAATGGCTCCAATTTTCCAAGCATGAAATGAACCTCTTCCTTTAAGTGCACCATATGTAACTTGCAGAAGCAAATGGGACTCTACAAGATGAGGGAGATCTTGGAACAGAAGCCAGTAGCCAATGACTTATGCCTAACCAAGCCTGCAAAAAAGAGTTTAGTCTGGCACCAACAAGAACTGAAGGAGTAGGTATGCTATGTCTACCCCTTGTCCTTAGCAAAAGGGCCTGCAAGCTTCTTCCTTGGACCTTTGCAGCATGGCCTTCTATTGCCTGCCTACTGAGGGGGAGCTCTGAATTGGGGTCGTTGCTTTGATTGAGGTTATGTGGATTTAAAGAATTCAAGCAATAGACCTTGAGGGTAGTCAGAAAGCCTTTGCTTTGTGAGTGGTTTAGAAGAGCAAGAAGTGGATGCTATGAACCGGTGTTGATGGTCTCTCCAATCCTGAGTAGCCACAGAGGGGATGAGCCCTCCCAAGAGAGTTACCACCTCTAAGACAGCAGCCCTCAGAAGCTTCTTACAGTGCTCTAGTAAACTCTTGGAAGTGTCCAGAGCAGCATCCCTGTCAAGGAGGGGAAGTTCTGCTGATAAGGCCATGGACAAAGACAATGCATACCTAGAATTGTTTGCCACTGCATCCAACAAATGGAGAGCCTATGGTGAGTGATAGCTCCTTCAGCAGGCTGAATGAGGCTGTTGAAACAAGGTCAGCATGTGAGGCTATGTTTACAAATTACCTAGCCTTTTTTTTCTAGGAATTCCAATGTTTATACTAGAAAGCAAGTCCAGGTAGAAATACCCGCTTGAGCTGCTTCAGAATCCAAAGTTGAAGGTTTATGAGCCAAGAAGGGCTATGAACCTTGTAGCTAGACGCAGCTACCAGGGGTTGCAACATATCAGGAGAGAAAGACCAATGCATACATTGTCCAGCAAAAACTTGGCCCTTGCTAAACATTTATGAGAGCTCCTCGATCATAATAAAGTGGGATGGAGCAAGAGGTCTGGTCAAGAGTTAGCCCCAGAAAGTTTTTATAAACTGGAAAGAATTGTGGACCTGAAGTTTGGGACACTAGTTGCCAGGCACTTTATTGAACACCCAGGACTACTCATCCTCCTCAAATGAAGAGTGAGAAGGGTCAGGGATCCAAATTGAGGGGTAACCACATTGGCCTGCTGTGTGTCAAACTCACTGGCTTCAACGATGACAGAAAGAACATCTTCATCACGCACTCTCACCTTGTGGCAGGACTTCATGATCTAAGATCTTTGTTATGGAGGAGATTTGGAGGGAGGAGAAACTTCAAACATTAACTCCCCTTCTGGAGATAAAGGACTGCTTCTAACAGTAGCTTCTGCTGCTGGTTTACTGCAACTCTCTGCCCGTGTAGAGCATTTGGGGGTAGAAGATCTATCCCCTCTTCTCTTTTTTTACCAAATCTTGCAAGACGATATAGATCCATGCCCCTGCAGGCACAACCTCATTACTGTGAGCCCAGTCAAGAAATCCATGGCTGAGTATAAGGCTAATCACTTCCCTGTGGAGGAAGGCCCAATATCCCATAGGGATTTATAGGGATAAAGGGGAACGGGGAGAGGCCACTGATCCCATGCCCTAATCTGGCATATGTACGCCAGTTCCCATTCCACCATGGAATGAAATGTAGTTGGGGGGGGGGGGAACTCTGCAAAATCCTTATATTCGTATCACAGTGGCTCCAAAGAACCCTACCCAATACCTGGTACCTTCTGATCAGTGTCCGGACACCGGGCAAGAACTTGACAGGTGACTCAAATCTGTAGGCAGATCCATTGCATAACTTGGTAGACTTAGATCTGCGCCCTCCCCTTGTAAGGGAGCTCAACTGTATCACTGACAGTGGGTCCCTGGTACTAAATGAGTGCTGCTCCCCCTGATTGGGGGACCATGGCTCACAATCATCCCTTACTTTTTTTTGTAAGGAAAGAATGACTCACTCTCTGCCCTCTTGGATGCAAGAGAGAGCTGCTCCTCTCCTAAGGGAGGGCACAGCTTGCTCTCTATCCATGTGGTAAGGAGAGGGTACTGCTCCTCTCTCCTGGGATGGCATGACTTGCTCTCCACTGAGAAGACTTTGGTAATCTTTTTCAGTAATCAAAGAAGAACCTGGAAACTCAGATGAAGATGAAGATATATTCTATCTTGCTTGGTAGGTTCATCAACTCTCTGTGAGATCCAATATCACATCAGACCAAAGGCTAGAAAATGGGCATCCATCTATCCTCCACAGTTTATACAGGATAAACAAATGGTGGGGTATCCCAGGAGAACTTCCTGTGGCCATCCTTACCCACAGCTTGCTGAGACATTGTTCCGGAAAAGAAGATGCTGATAGGAAGATTCGATATACAAAAAACTTCTAAGTTTGTATACCCAAGGTAAAGCGTGGATGAAGTTTATGCTAATATCATTGATTCAGCAAAAATGACACTAAGATTAAATGTTAAAAAAGAAGCAATGCTAAGCTTTCAAAGTAGAAAAGCAATAAAAAAAAGTCAACAGCATGGAACATCTAAAATAAAAAAAAACCCAAAAAACAAAAGGTTCCAATTGCTACTAAGAAAAAATTTAGGAAAAGCTATCCAAACTTAAAATGGAAAAAGAGCCAAAGTTTGATCAGTGAGCACAACAGATGAAGAAGTGGTGTGCAACCTGCTCACCATGTATAAAGATGTTAAAACTCGTGATATAGGCAAGGTTAATAAAATGACTGGCAAGTGAGTCTGTAGAGTTCAAAATGCAAGGATGGTGAAATTAAAATAAAATACCAACCTTTTGCTGCTTAGAAATTGTTTTTAGAATAAAAAAACAACCAAAATTTAAACACTAACAACTGGAGAAGGGGTAACAAGGTAAAATTCAAATGCTATGATGTACATCACATGTATGGAACTGAAGTCTAAGAAAACCTCTCAAGAGTGTTTAAATAAATAATGATAAAAGCGGATCAGGGTACAGTCCTAACATTTAAGTAGTGATAAATGTCAATCAGGGTACAGTCCTACCATTTAAGTAGTGATAAAAGTCAATTAGGATACAGTCCTAACATTTAAATAGTGATAAAAGTCAATCAGGGTACAGTCCTAACATTTAAGTAGTAATAAAAGTCGATCAGGGTACAGTCGTAACATTTAAGTAGTGATAAAAGTCAATCATGGTACAGTGCTAACATTTAAGTAGTGATAAAAGTCAATCATGGTACAGTGCTAACATTTAAGTAGTGATAAAAGTCAATCAGGGTACAGTCCTACCATTTAAGTAGTGATAAAAGTCAATCAGGGTATAGTGCTAACATTTAAGTAGTGATAAAAGTCAATCATGGTATAGAGCTAACATTTAAGTAGTGATAAAAGTCGAGCAGAGTATAGTCCTAACATTTAAGAAGCAAACAGCACACATGATAATTAGTAATTCAGTCATTAATTGGTGATGTGGCAGATTATCTTCCTTACATAAGCAATTTTGAACATTACAACAAGGCAACCAAAATGTAATAAAGAGTCACCAGCAGACATGCCCAATGTGCGTGGGTTGTCATGCAGGGTTGGTCCAGTGTTCTGGAAGCTTCTGGTTCACCCTAAAGAGAGGACAAAATTTTCATTATTCTATCAAGGTTTTTTCCTCATGGAAAAGTACTAACTTTGCATTAGCAACAGGTATGGTATTTAATATACATTTATTTACCTTATTATGGTACTGCATAAGCTGTACAATGACCTTGATGTCTGCATGATAGTTCTTAATTGATATGACACGCATGATGTTGGAAGCATCTTCCTGATCTGGATCATCACAGTACTTATTGGCCAGTACCAGACAAGCATCTGCTTGTTTAATCTGCAAAAAGATAAAGAAAATAAGAAAGAGCAATTATTCTAAGCCATTTACAAATGTGGCATGCTATGTGCCTGCTAGAACATCAAAATCTGCTGTAAATCTGCAATATATTGCCAGTAATGTGGATGCTAGGTTATGTCACAATGCCCCTGAAGCAATGTAGCAAGAAGCAATCAAAAACATTCTTTTGTTGAAAACCACCATTCAGTTCTTCCGATCTTCAAATACAATATCATTATGCCCTTATTATACTACAATATTTATCCAGTGACACATTTACTCCCATTTTTAAAAGAAAGCAAATACTTACTAAGGAAATCTTTATCTGATGATATGCCCACACCTGACTTTTGGAAAACTTTTGGTGGATGGCCCCTACATTTATCATGCAAGAGATACTGTTTTAGCTAAAATTACTAAACAAGGATTCAATGACTAACCTTTCATACTGCTGTATGATTATGCAGCATCCTGCTTCGGCACACAAGACAGGAAACTTTGGGATATCAGGGTTATTACTTTTGGCATATATGGTAACAATATTGTATCAACATTTCAGTTAAATATATCAAGATGATGTGCAGCTTTAAAACACAGATTGATAACATTAAAGATGACAATGCTGCCATTATATAAGAGACAGAAAATCCCCTGTATATCAGGGTGTTGTACACCACTCCCTCGATAACTTGCGCACAACGGGGTCCAAAAACATCGACCGCATTATAAGCAAGGGAGCGAGTTATCGAGGGACCTATAACAAACAACAAAACTAACAAAGGGATTGACGTAGAGGCAAAAGGGGGGTGGGGTGGGTTGGGATGTTACAGTGTTGAATACTCAATTAATAATCGTGCTAAGATTGACTGTGAATAAATATCTCTTCATAGATATCTCTTCATAGCGGTGTACTTTGTTTACTTTCTTCCTCACAGAGTAACATTAATTTCAGGATAACTTACAGTATATGGAGGAGATCATTAAAACATTATTCCACATGGTTTCCGTTTGCTTAACACATGTATAACTTTGCACATTGTGTACTACATCACTAATTTTTGTGTTGAATTGGATAAATTCTAGTTTTATTGTTTGATCCAAAGTAGACTTTTTTTTTATACAAAAGATCGACACTCATTTCGAAAAAACAATGTCGATCGAACGATAGGTAGATTTGATTGTGGTAGAAGTAAAATGACAACAACAAAAAATTAATTCACAAAGGTTAACCATTACCAACATGAATTTAATGGGTCTACAAATTTAAAACAACGTAAATTAGAACATGATAATACTTGCAGTTTGTGACACATTTGACAAATATCACTTCACATTTTGAAAACATCTGTTAATTTCTTTTTGTGTTACTCTTTGATTTCTCTGCCTGCTCTGTGTATTGTTCACAGATGATTATCTCTCTGAGCTGGTATGGATAATTACATGCGGCTTCCTGATTCACTGAGCGTATCTCTCCCAATAATGAATTTTGTTTAATTCTATGTCAGCGCTGGAATCTCCAAAGCCATCCATGGCTTGCCCTAAAATGAGATTGCCATTTTTTCTGCTTGGGCCTTGAGAATTGTTCCTGAGATGGCAACACCTTGTTCATGTTGCTGTGTGAACCATGCGTACACAGCATCATCTAATTCGGTATCGTTTGCAGTCCATGCTCATTTTTGTTTGATCCCATTATCTGAATCAACATCATGTAAATAATGCCGAAGTTTCTGCTTATCCTTAAGCCAACCTCTAAATGTCAACTCAGCAATGTTTTTAGTTCATTGCAAACATTGGATCTCACTTCGCCATTATGAACCCTATCTATGATGCACAGCTTTTCAGTCACTGAGTACACCTTTCGCTTACTTCCTTTGCTCTCCATGGTCACATTTACAAATGATTAGGATACATTACTGATATTATATACTTTAATGATGTTAAGTACATAAAAATGTGAAACCATTTTCAATTGGTCAAATAAAATGAATTTTGAGAACAGTAACGATCACAAGAACTTATGCTGCTATTGGCATGCCTTTGAATTTTTTTTAATTGTACTTCCCTTGCTTGATTTGATACAAAAGACATATTCAAAGTGATAAAACAACACAGGTCTCTTTTAATTGATTTTTTTAATGCAACAAACACTTCCCCAAGTTGTTGATCAAAACAAAGCCGGCATGTAATTAGGTTCTTGAAGAAGTACTCACGGGTTTCGATGTGACGGCTGATTGACTCTTTTCATGTTTTCATAGAAGAGAATATGTTGCAATTATAGTGTTTACATTGAAGCCAAATTAAAGGATTAGAACGTGAATTTCACATAGCAAGACATTTAATTGGTGTTTATTTCATTCTCTGTTGCCACCTGTTAGCATTTACCAGAATTTTTCGTTGATTGCTGTTTCACCAGACTGTTAACTTACAGTGTTATTGACAACTATTTCTCTCAAAAAAACCCAAACATAATATGTGATATCTTATTAGAACTTGCAAATTTCACAGTATGGATTCTATCTTTACGAGCAATAATCACCATTTCCGATGATAAAACGAGCTATGTATCAAGGTTCAATTTACCAATTTACCAATTCTTATCGCAATTTTTTTCACGTTCAGCACATTTTAAAATATATTTTCTTTGGGAAAAAAATCGGGGGCCATGCTGGACACTTTTGTGTTTTTATTTTTTTATGTGTGTTCATTTACCTACCACATACTCAATATTTGTCAGTTCACCCTCCCTGCTGCTGTCTCTCAACTGAAAAATTTATCAAGACCTACACGATATCGCGACCGAGGATCATGTAAATTTATTGTGATAAATCCGTGTGGGGTAGCTTGTGCTTTAGAAAAAAGTTTTTAAACTTAACCATATCCATATCCCGTGAACACCAAGTCTGATGAATGTTTCACAGAGTATGTGTATCAACTCCATTAAACACAACTAAAATATTGCAGTTGTTTCTGATCACTTTAGGTATTTGTGTATATCAGTGAGTAACATATATAACATCAGTGTTTTTGTGTCTGCCTTGGGAAAATATCCGAGCTGGATTTGATTGTTTGTCCAGCATCACATCATTGTCTACTATGAGATTATTAATAAATCCATCTAGGTCATCTATAAACTGGGCTTCATCAATATCGGTGATAAAATCAATAATATCAGTACCATCCTCATCAACAATTTTGCATTTTCATTAAAATCTTTAAGTACATTGTAGCATCACTGATCATCTACAGATGGTGCCACTAAATACAATTTATCCCACTTGAGCCATCTCATTATCAGATTAAGCAACAATTGCGTCTTACCAGACCCAGATGGACCTATGATAATTGCTCTGATAGAATTTTGTAGCGCTGGATGATGCTTGACTGGCTCTTGCTTTAGTGTCACTGAGAAATCAATGATATCCATGTTGTACAAATATAATAAATAATATGGATTTATATTGTGTTCAATGCAGAGCACCCACCCCCACAAGTGGATTAACAACAATAATAACAAAAAATAAAAAGCGTGCACTTACAGGCAAGTGTGTGAAATGTGGTACAAGCAAATACAGATTTATTTCATCTTGTACGAAGACAGGTGGTGATATTGCTGCTTCACTGGGAAAATTACCAGGGACTCCATGGGCTAAGTATCCAGGACAAAAACATCTTTCTGGATATAATTATTGTGGTCCTGGAACCCGACTTGATATCCGACTTGACAAACGAGACCAACCAAGATCTGGAGAGTATCCAATAAATGCAATTGATCAAGCATGCCACGTTCATGATGCTGCGTATAAAAATAAGGATTTACAACAATGACATATTGTGGACGTGAAGTTGATTCACCCATTAACTTCCATAAAAAATAAATCTTTCAGAGAAAAACTTGCTGGCTTTCTAGTAAAATCTGTGATGAAAGGTAAACTAGTACTAGGGGCTGGTAATTAGTCGGCCAATTATTATTATAATGGAATCGGTTTATTATAGCCCAAGAGGATATTGGAGGGGTAGAGCAGCGATTAGTAAACTTGCTGATGTAGCAGGTGTCTCACGTTCTGTTGCTGCAAATTGGTTAGCACAACAGGCAATATGGCAAATTTATCTACCACCACCTAAAATCATTCAGTACGCACATTTTGATGTCAGCACTCCCAATGAAGTTTATCAAGCAGACATTTTGTTTTTACCACGTGATACCATTAAAATTGGTAGAAGCCAATCGCGCACATACAAATACAAGTTGACTGTCATTGACATTGCAAGTAGATATAAAGAAGCCGAGTCGCTATCAACTGAAACAGCAACTGAAGTTGCATCTGTGTTTGAACAAATTTATAAGATCTGGCAAAGAATTTCTTGGTGCAGTATCATCTCTGATGAAAAAACATAACGTCAAAATCAGACAATGACATACCACAATTCATCGCAATCAGGCAATCATTGAACGATTTAATTGAACACTTGCTGAGCAATTGTTTGGATATCAATATGCGCAGGAAATATCCACCAACCTTAAGTTCCTGAACAAAGTTCAGGAGGATAAGACATCTTGTGAATGGGTTGCAAGACTACCAAGTGTGATAGCTGCGTTAAATAATGAAATTACTCATGCAACTGCCATGAAACCCATTAATGCGATCACAAAAAAATATATGCCAGTACAATGATGTGACTCTTCCTCAAAACAACCAGTACTAGGTAATGTGACTGTAAGATATTTATATGAACCTGGTGAACTCGAAGGTGGTAAAAAAAGAGCAACTAATCCTTTTTGGAGTGTGACCACACATAAAATTTCTGGTGTAGTAACATCCATGGGTAGACCTGCAATCTACAGGCTAGATTCAACTGCTCCTCAACATGGATTTGTACATGAACACTTACAAGTAATTCCTGAAGACACACAATTACCACCACGTTCACTTTTGTGAACTAGCTCCTCAACGTTGATTACATTCAAGACAGGTCAGCATCACATTTTCACATGTGTAACCAAGACTACTATTAATTCTATCTACGGTAAACTGTCTTGGATTATTATTTGAATACGGTCACAACAGCTCGCACAATAAATGTCGTTGTTTCAGTGTCATGATAAATTCAGCATAAAGATCAAAGTCACGCTTATTTTTTTTGTCACACTGCTTATAACCAGATAATTTTTTTTCTTACTACATCATCGCCATTGCTAGCAGTTTGATTATTATTTTCTGTGAAGTCTATGATAACCCTCCGCAGCTGAGACATTCTTCTGACTTGAGACACTGTGAGATAAACTAAATTTGACCATTCAATACAATCATCAACAATCCAAATATTTGTATCAGAAATAGTTAATCCATGAGTCCACAGAGTTTTGTCCATCGTTAATGCGTTCTCAACAGCACTCACAGGAACCAAAACAATATTATTTTATACAAGTTTTTGTTTCTCCCTTGACTCTGTCAAGGTTCCAGGAATCTCAACTTCACTATTCTGTCATCGCGTATCTGCTGGGTGATAATACAATGGTACAGGTAGATTCAAAATTTTTTTTTTATATAACAGAAATAATTGTTGTTGAAGTGTATCACGAACTATCTTTCTACTTGCAACTATCAAATCAGCAGGCCTCCATAAATTCCAAAAATCCTTTATATGTGTTTCTGGAATTATTTCATGCATTATTTCACACTGAATCTTGTCTGATTGCAGTCTGATCAATCTTTTAAATTCTTTCAGTGGTTCATCAATACCTCTATTGATCATCAGTTATCTCCTCATAATAATCTATGAACTTTTTCAGCCATTCATGTGGAGACGGTCCAACAAAAAATGGCAGTTGACCATGATCGCCACACATGATAACAGCAGTATTTGTTGTCAACAACCGCTCAAGAAACGTCTTTAACACATCTAGCAACACCGTGCATATTTCATCCCAAGTAATAATTTTAGGAATGTATTTCTCAACCATTCAATCAGGAGTTCATGTATCTCCCTTCCACTGGAAGAAGCTGTGATAAGTATGAGATTTAACTCCTCATTCATTCATTTCTCTGGCAAGCCAGTGAGTCGGAGTTAGAACAACCATATCAAAATTTCAAAATAATTCAATTGCACATGTTGTTTTACCAGAACCTCCAGGTCCAATGAGATAAAGTCTTATGTCTGGTCACAGGATCATACACAGATGGTGCAGATGACAATTCTGACATTTGATTATTTTTGTAATAAATATCCTTGATTTCAACATCGGCAGATTCAGAATAACTACCGGTAAGTATCTTTTCTAGTTTTATTCTCCATTCGCCCCATGATGCATCAGCGCCAATATGTAATTGTTTTAGCAACCCTGTACATTTTTTATTGATATAAATTGAATCTGTGGCGACTCTAACCGCGGTATCAGGAAATCTGTTTATAATCGATAATAAGTTTATCGAAACATATGCTAACATCGAAGATCTTAAATGAGTAAACTGTGGTGAGTCACCATCAGTGTAACTCACAATTGTACCTAATTTAGTTCCATCCGATAAATTAACATTACTTCGACTTATAAAATAATGTGTTTCTCTCCACTGTATCAGCAATTATAAAACCGAGTTCAGCAATGACTATAATTAATTTTGTACAATGTAGTTTATGATTATATGATCCTCCTTGCATAAATTTACCAATTATTTTTCTGCCAAGATCTTTTGCAATTTTATTCTCAAAATCAGTTATATCAGGATTTTCATCAGGAAAATATTTCTTCTGTTGTGGTAACCAAACTTGTTTCTGCAGATGATATGATATAACTACTTCACGTACAACCAACGATATTAAAGCATATACCGTAATAAAACTATTTGTGCCCAACCGCATTCGCTAAAATGTTTTCCAAACCAAACAGTGACAATCAGATGAAGGTTTTATGGTGCAAACTCGAATGACTCAATACAGTCAAATCCAGTCAGGTCAAAATCTGGCAAGGGTCTGTTTATCACAACTCTGGTCATCTCATGTGTTGGATGTCCAAATCTCTTAAAATACTCAGAACAATCTCCCATTCCAAGAAAACTTCCAGGATAACATGCAACCATATCAACTGAGATAACATCCTTATAATAATATTTAGTATTCCACAATCTGCCGTGTCTGTATTCCACACAACTGTGTTGGATATCTTCAAGAAATTCCAACCATGTTGATTTCCATGAATTTTCCTTCTGAGCAAAATTAGCAACAATTGACAGAACGGTAAAACAATTACTCAGTAATTGTTCAGCATCATCTGCATATTTCAATGCAAGATTTTTCATTTCTTCGTGGAGAGATTCAATATGATAAATATCTCCATCAGGTTGTACAAATTGATCATAGTTTCCATCATCGGAACTTTGAAACAGCCACTTGGATACAGGATCGCTTTTACTGATATTTCTGATAAAACTGAACATATCACCATCACAGAATTTAACAGTTCGATTTTGTGGAAATATTGTTATATCCAAACTCCACACGTGTGCATTGTGATCAATAATCTCTATCGAAACTCAATTTTTTAATATTTCGATTCATACAAAATCTCTCCAGTTAATGTCTTCACTCTTATTGGAAATCTTAATATTTTTTGCTTAAGCCCACTCATTTTTTTTATACGTCGTAAATCCGTTAAACCGTTTCCACGCATCATGTTTGTGAAATGTTCTGTAACTCATTCAGCAACACAATTTAGCCTTGACAGTTTCATCAGTTTGAGATCATCAACGCTAGGTTTATCATTCAGAGGATATATTACATAAACAACTGCAGTCACAGGATACGCTTGTTCATAATATGGTTTATCAATACCTGTCAACATTCCTGGTTTGGAATTTTTATTTAACGTGACAATATTTCCAGTCTTGTGTAATCAAACAGGGTCATGTTTGTCACGGATAATCCAAATATCATCTACTTCCGCAATAAACTTTATCCTAAAAGAGTATCATTGATTGTCGAGATAATTAATAATTGTCGCTGCTTGTTGGTCATTCATTGTAGCATCTACATCTTGTATAATTCTGAATGCTGACCATCACGAGCTGCACCATTGCTGTGAAATTATTTCTTGGCACCACAAATACTTTTAATCAGAGTTTTATTCATTGGATCAACGAAAGCTCGCCTCGGAAAGTCAGGGGATATTCTGTCAAGATCGAATCTAGCTTTAGAGGGTTTAATCGCAGAAAATCTCTCAAACTCATCCATATTATAATTAAGGCAAATATATATTTAAATTGAAGTATAATTATATATATATAATGATTCAAGCAATGAATAAATGTAAATGGTTAATGATCGGTTCTTCAATTCCTTGTAACAAAGCTTGCATAAATGAATTCTGTGGATATCACATGCAAAGTGTGCGAAGAAGGAGTCAAGGACCAAAACCGTGTTTATGATGTGGTGTTGGGGTTAGAGGAGATATACAGTTGTGTCTGCAATGTGGTGGTAAAAAATACAGAGAGCTGAAATGATATTATGATTAAAAAAATAACACAGGAAACAACGTTGTTGGTCTAAAAAACGCTGAAGACTATCTCACCAGATTTCCACTCCAACAATAAAATAATAATTTAGACAAATAATATTATTATATAAATTAAGTGTTATGTGTCTAGGCTCATACAAAAGTAACAAGAAAAGAATGAAGACAAAATGCTTTGTAAAATTTAACAAAATAATTTATTTCCCTAGAAAAACAAGGTAAAAATGAGAAAAAGGACTTACGGTTTATGAATCAAACCAAAATTAATCCAAGAATTAAAAGCTATAAGTCCTATCAATAAAAGTTCTAAGTGAATCACAGTTCAAATCCCAATGAAATTCAAGATGGAAGGCGATGGTCTGCTGTGTCCTGATGTGTCAACAGTTCTTTGTTGAATCACAAAGAGTAATATTCCAGTTTGGAATTCCGAATAATTTTCAGCAAATGTCTTTGTCCAAGAATTCTGTAAGGAGCACTTATATGTATGTCTTCCAGAGAAATGAATTACTAATTAAGACAAAAAAAAAAAAAAAAAAAAAATTTCAAATCAAACTGGTCACAACAAAACACCTTTGAGCTTCAAAGATTTAAAGCACAACTAACTGAGTCTTATGATAACATGAGTTATAAGCCTGACAAAAACGCAAAACAGAGTCCAGGATGGGGGTCACAATTTCATCCCACTGGGAAAACCAAAAGTTTGTAACAATAAACAAATGTTATTTGTCACGTACTCCAGGTATGGCCTTGATAAACACTAAATGCATCTTACTCTTAGAATGAATTAAAAAAAAGCTGTTTACTCCAAACTCTATCTAAGGTAAGTAAAACATTGTTCTTGAACTTTGTGTGAAGTATTGCCTGACAGACTGGAAAAATAATTTTTTTATAGATATTATTTTGTAGGTCCTCGCCATGATACTAAAGATTTCTATTCTAAACACATATTGTTCTGTCTTCTGAAGAGATTGCTTCACTGCATAAGATCTTTTAGTGCACTTGTTCTGTTCAGGAGTGGCAGCATACTGAAATATTATTTTTTGTTTATCTTTCTTTGAATACAAGGATTTTTATATTTTATCTGCGACATGTTGTACCACAGCTGGAAAAATATCAAAATGTTTGACAGCTACATTCAGTGATTGAAATGTAAGTTCTTCACCTGTCTCCACGTTCACAGATTTAATCGCTCTCCTTGCAAATTTTCTACATCTCCCAGTATCTCCAAATTTGAAATTCTGACTTTAAATTACACAAACAATTATCTTTTGGATCTAAATTAATGTGATCAATCACAAGTCCATCTTTGATCAGTCCATGAAAACACTCATATACGAACATATGACAGAGATATCTTTTTTCCCCCCGGCATTGAACGTGAGATACCCGGTATTAATGACAGAACCAACTGGGTTTTTTAGTACACAGTTCCTAATTACACCATCATGAGACGCCTCATAATTTTTGATAATGGGATGCTTCACAAATTCATTTTGCCCCTGTTATGTATATGTAATTTAATTATTTGTTTGTTAGTTTTAAACTTTTTTAATTTTTATTTTTATTTTATTCCATTACATGTTATTGTAATGATAATTTTGTCTACTGGATTTGATTTTTTTTAGAAATTCAATTCAGTTCTGTTTGACCTGATAAACAGCCAGTAGTTTGAAACATTGTATCTAACTGCTGACCTCGATTCAGAAATTAGATAGAGTTTGGAGTAAACAACTTTTTTTATTCATTCTAAGAGTAAGGTTCATTTAGTCTTTATCAGGGCCATACCTGGAGTACGTGACAAATAACATTTGTTTATTGTTACAAACTTTTGGTTTTCCCAGTGGGATGAAATTGTGACCCCCATCCTGGAATCTGTTTTGCGTTTTTGTCAGGCTTATAACTCATGTTATCATAAGACTCAGTTAGTTGTGCTTTAAACCTTTGAAGCTCAAAGGTGTTTTGTTGTGACCAGTTTGAGCTGAATTTTATTATTTTTCGAAATTAGTAATTCATTCCTCTGGAAAACATACATATAAGTGCTCCTTACAGAATTCTTGCAAAAAAGACATTTATTGTAAATTCTTCGGAATTCCAAACTGGAATATTACTATCTGTGATTCAACAAAGTATTGTTGACACATCTGGATAAAGCAGACCATTGAAGACGTCATCGCCTTCCATCTTGAAATTAGTTCCACTCACACACACAATTGAGAAAATTTGATCAGAATTGTCTCACGAATACAAAACAAAAAAGATTGTGAATGCTTGCAGTTGAGAAAGATTACGTCTGATTGTGAAACGATCCATTGTAAAAGTGAAAATGAAAGCGCTGTCATCAGTGACTGTGAAAATTAAAGTAGTGACAACATCAGTAACAGCTAAACAAAGTTAAGGGGGAAATATTTCATTTCTGACTGTAGTAAAAAAATTACTATATATAATATTTTGGTCAATAATCTGAAGAATTTAGTTGGTAATCAGAAAAATTATGAGTAATATACCCATCAATTTCATGAAGTTGGTTAATAATCTTAATAATTATGGGCAATATACTCATCAATTTGAAGAATTTGACTAATAATCTTAATAATTACGGGTAATATACCAGTCAATTTGATAAAATCATTGGGTCAATAATCAAAAATATTAATAAATAATTCTGAAAAATGAAAATAATTCTGAAATATAAATATTAATAAATAAATCTGAAAACAATTTTGAAAAATGAAAATAATTCTGAAATATAAATATTGATAAATAAATCTGAAAATAATTCTGAAATTTCAATAAATTTGGGCAATATACCCATCAAATCTTTGAACTGTTTGATAATCTTAACAATTATGGGCAATACACCCGTCAAATCTGTGAAATTAACCATTAATCTGAAAAATATTAATAAATAAATATGAAATCAGAAAAATGAAAATAATTCTGAAATATAAATAATAATAAATAAATCTGAAATCTGAAAAATGAAATAATTCTGAAATATAAATATTAATAAATAAATCTGAAAATAATTCTGAAATCTTAATAAATATGGGTAGTATACCCATTAATCTTAAGAATTTGACTAATAATCTTAATAATTATAGGTAAAATACCCATCAATCTGAAGAATTTGACTAATAATCTTAATAATTATGGGCAATATACTCATCAATTTGATGAAATTGTTTGATAATCTGAAAAATTATGGGCAATAAACCCATCAAATCTGTGAAATTAACCATTTATCTGAAATAATATTAATAACGATAAAATCATTCTGAAATCTGAAATATTAAATCTGAAGAATTTGACTAATAATCTTATTTAATTTGGGTAATATACCTGTCAATCTGATGACATTGATAATCTGATTTAATTTGAGTAATATACCCATCAATCTGATGAAATCGTTTGATAATCTGAAAAATTATGGGCAATATACCCGACAATTTGATAAAATTGTTTGATAATTTTAATAATTATGGGTAATATACCCATCAAATCTGTGAAATTAGCCTTTATTTTTTCAGAATCAGATTATAATATTTATTTTTTATTCTGAATCAGATTATTTATTCTAATACTTTTTTAAGCTGATCAAATTCAATTCAAGAATGTGCATAATTCAGAATCTGATCTCTATCACACACAATCATAATAACATGTTCTCGCTGCAGCTCATTTAACTGTTCCTGCATTAAAAAAATTCTTCATCGCCGTATTCATCAATAATTATTAACTAAATTTTTCTGTGTGGGGAAGTGTCAAGATTGTTCTGACAGCACTTCCGAGTACCTCTTTGTTGTATATAAAAATTCTCATGTGTTGGTACATATACAATATGGCATAAATAATTAATTATTTGACAAAATTTTTTGTTTGTTTTACAAAATATTGATCTTGGTGTTTTCGACGTTCTACGAATGCACATACAGATTTATATCCAATTTTTCATTTCTCAAATCAAGCAAGTGTCCGGTCTGGTCAGTAAGTTTGAAATGTATCCTTGATAATAGTGGATTATGACATCGCAGATAAACAGGATTATTTGGTTCTAATACAATTAATTATCCAGGAGGCACTTGTGGAGTAGATGTGTATAAAATGTATCCCTGCTGGGCCTGACTGGATTTTGTAAGATCTACTTGATCTACTTGATAGCTTCCATCAATTACATCGCATACAAGGTTGACTGTGATTGTTGATGTTATATTAACAACACCTGTGATTGTTGATGTTATATTAACAACACCTGGTGATATATGGATGACCTCCACCATATGGATCATTATTGTGCTTGAGAATATTCAGAGGAGGGGCTATTTTTCTCCATGATTCAAGTACGGTATTTTTGGAAAATATTCATAGATAATTATTGACAGATTTTTTTAGCTCATCAGCATTAAATCCTGGTATTACGAAGTTTGGTAATTCTTCCTCGGTTATTTTATAATGTCCGAGAAATAATTGTTTAAGTGTTGTTGTAGGCTTTTCTTTAAGATCAACAAATACATCACCGGCGGCAATCACTGTTCCGATGATAACCCGATTGACAAACTCGAGATCTGATGCAACCTGGTTTAGATGTCGTATCATTTCAATAATCTGTTGCTTTATATCTTCATTGTAGCAAGCAATAATACTGGAAAATAAATTTCATAGATCACCAAATACCCGTTGGTGTTCAGACTTAATTTTGTTAGGAAATGCGTTAATAAATTTTTTGTCAATAAATGTATTCCTATCACTGTCATAATTATATAATGGTCTTATCATCTTAGGAAGCCTTTCACCATCAGATGCAATAAAAAATTCTTTTTCATTGTCCTTAAATAAATGAATATAAGACCACGGACGAGCTTTTTGATACTCTGGATACTTTAAAAATATTCATTTGTTTGTGGAGAAATCAGTTTGTTTTCGCTCTGGTGGTCCCTCATATACCGGCAAAACTTCTGGCCATCCTAAGACAGTTCTGATTGATAACTGATATACATCTGCAGCATAATCCTGCGAATTTATTTCTATTGTAGCAAACTGTTTGCTTGCAACCCACTGAATGACATCGACCTAATATTTGGCCAACTATGATATACTCGCAATTGTGCTAATGCTATTTCTTTCACTGGAACTGCAGTTGGAAAGCTAACACTAAATTCAGGATTGGTTGAGCTCGCTGATATCATCGTGGTTTTCAATGGTGTTGTATTAGCGACGATCTGTTGTAGTAATTCTTGCGATGACGACATTATTATTTAAATCCTGATTCTAAATCCTGATTTTTTAAACCGGGGGTCTATTATCATTTTTCTTAGTTCACAATGGTGACATTGCCTCATGGTAAATCCCTGATTGAAAAATCAGGATCATTTCTGTGAACTCTTGATCTGATATTATTCCATCGCTGAGACCTGATGATATCAACGAGGATAATTTGGAGTATGCTAGTGTCTCTGTATGCAACTTTATTGTGTATTCGTGTAATTTATCAACCGCACACGTGGATATTTTCTTTGCAATGATATTAAGAATACCAGCAGCACCGGTTATACTGCCAACACCAATTCCCATTGCTGCTAGCAATGCTGGTACTACCACGTATGACACTGACAATGCACCGATGACCGTTACTGTTCCAGTGATGACAGCAGATGCATAGTATATAATTATATCAGTGACAACGACACGTCTGCAATATTTTTTTGTTTTACTGTACACTCGTCGATGATATTTTTCAGTTGTTTATGCCACGAACACACTTGCTCATATCTGAAATGTTGAACATTGATTGGGTTTTGATTCATTATATTTTAAGTAGGTGGTAGTTTAGCGATTAATTCAAGACACCAACAGTACAACACTGGGGCTCCTTTTTCTTTGGGTTCCATCACAAATGTTACCTTGTCGTTTTGATCTAGCACTGCTAACGATACCGAAGATCCAGTTAGTGGATAACACCGTGAAATTGTGGTAGATATCGTAAATCTTGTAATGCCGAGTACTGAGAACATGTATATACCCGTAACCTCAGCATGATGTTTAATGGATTCATTGAGTGGTGATCATTATGCTGCTGTATATACTACACTGTCGGTAATTTTTTTTTATGTCAATGAGTTCAATATCAATAACCGCTGGATTTCCAAAAAATTCATTAATAGTTCTATTTGTGTTTCTATGAAAATTTACAAACGTTTGTATGTGAGTAGTAAACTCAGATCTGAATGTTGTCATTCCATCAATGATTATCATTAATGAGGTGCTATTGTCGACGTATTTTTTCATTGCAGCGTCATCGTTTAATTCTGGTTCTCCAAGACCAGTAATTTTATTATTAGCCATATTGAAAGAACCAGTCATTGTATCACCGGCGGATAGTAAATGATCATCAATCTCAGTTCTGATTATGTTGTTATTGCTGTCTACGTATCGTTTTGTTGCTACATCATCGTCTGATTTTGGTTCTCTCACATTGATAATTGTATTTTTGCTCATGTTGAGATCGCCATACATAATATCCCCAATTCTTCTGATATGTCCAGCAATTTCTCCCATGAGTGTTAAGATTGATTCATTTGAATTCTTAATTTTACCGTTTTTAATAAATATGGCTAAATTATCTTTGGTCGCACCTGGAACTCGCAGAATAATATCTGACACTGGGATATTGCTTGTCTTTAACTGTCCTTGTTTATCCTGAAAAACAACAACTTCATTTTGGTCCACATCTGTGAGACACAAAAGATCAGCGAGTTCATTTTTGATCTGGTCAGGAGTTGCATATTTAGATAAGTCGCCTTGAGATTTGAGACCCCGAGAAGATCTTCCTTAAAGATCTACCATTATATTTTAAGATCTGTTTAAAATGATGGTGGACAGCTATACCGTCTACTTGTATACTCGTGTATGACTTTATGAGGTGGTGGTGTTGATGATGACACAGCAATTACTTCATGGCCACATATTGGCATATCTGTTATTGTCTGTGCTGGTAATGTTGAATACCTGACTGGAATATTTTGCATCCTGCTAACGTATTTTAAAACTTCTTTTGGTGGTGCCAACCCATACGAATCGAAATAAACAATTCCATGTTGATCAATCGTGTATACAACCCAATGAGTGCCTTTCAATAGTTTTTATTGAGATTAATGATACTAGTTTCAACGTTGTTTGGTTGTTTTGGTAATTGATCACGCATAAAAACACCTCTGAAATTTTTTTATATTTAATCACTTAGCAGCATCAAGTAAATCAAAATTGGACATAGGAAGAATCAACGAAGTGTCCCAGGAAGTCTTAGACCTTTTCCCTACCACGAGTGGGGAGTTCCTGGCAGTCTTAGACCCTTTCCCATTTTTTGGAATTTTTTTCTGTGACCTGTTGCTTTCTTTAATGCCATCCCAGCAGCAGTTCCAACAGCACCAAGTGCAGCTGATTTTGCAACAGCTGCGGCTGCAGCGACTATCAACACTGCTATAGCTGCAAAAAGTGGAAATATACCACCCGTCTTAACAACGTCTTCAATGGCGCCCACAGAAAGATTAAGTCGTACGCTGGTCTTTGATCGTTTGGCTTCATTGAAGTGCCTGAGTTGATGTTCTGACAATGATAGTTTATTCAGATCACCTTAGATTTTTTCTTTTTTTCGTGATATTTTTATTCCACAGTTTGCTTTTGATACTGATTGTAGTTTTTTAATCTGACCAGGAGTCAGACTGACACTAACATGATGATATGACATTATAATATCATAGACGGTTTAATTATGTTTTCTACTGGGGCATCAATAACTCTCATTCGTCAACCAACACCTTCAAGCAACATTGTTTTGTCTGAGAGTATAACAGTGATTGCTCTGTAATTAGCAATAGCTCCTCTTGTCACATGAGCTCGAAAATGTATATCAACGACAGATTGCCTAAATAAATCCAAGTGTTCCAGCAAAAAGTAATTGATCGGATACAGAGTTGTAAAATGTAGCTGTCATATTTGTAAACCAGAATCAATATTTTGATCACGTCCCATGAATGTCATCAAACGATGATATGCATATGTTACACGATTATTTTCAAAATTCAATAATATACCCTCAGCTGGTTCTTTATGTCCATTTATTCTCAGTGAAACTTCAGTAACACCAAGTTTGTCAAATATCATTATACTATGTGTTTGTGAATTTACTCATGCAGCATCTTGGAAAGCAACAAATATATGTCGCGGTGCAAAGACACCTTGTTGTGATGCTATCTGCCATGTGAATAAACCATTAATTGTACTTTGAACACTATCTGTGGTCATCATCAACCATGATAACATTGATTTACCATCTTGACTCATAAAAGAGAGCAGATATTGTTCTTCAGGTATTGTTGGAGTCATTACTGGCATCAACAATGAAAGTTTTGTTAGTATTACTTTACCAGCATCAACAACAGCAGGTGGTCGCCATATTGCATCATCGTCGGTAGCCTTTCTTACAAGTACAACTGTATGCTTGGCTCCAAAAATGACCTTTCTGACATTTCTGCAAAATCCAAAGATATGTGACAGTCGAATTGCACATGAAAATCTTCTGCTTCCATCTTCAACATTGATTGACGTGCTGTGAATCCTAAGTTGAATTCTGGATTAGCACCATGAACCACCAGCCACATATCAGCATCGTTGTTATCGGCGAAGTTTCTTGGTCGTCTTATATTATACGGTCTGTTGTTATGGTGGTTAGAAGTATCCCTCACAAACATCATTGACGGACCAGCTGATCTTGAATAATTGTCACTGTATCTTACAAGGCTAAGTATCATCGTGGCAATGTCGACGTCTTTCTGAACTGATTCAATATTTCTTCCGTCGATGATATACATAGCACTGTTGAACAATGCCATGATACCATTATTAACAAAACCAACACTAACATCAGCTCCATATTCAGTATTACCTGTTTTTAAAATTTCACCTTCTACTTCAATAAATGCTTCAGCGGGTAAGAAATACTGCTTGTATCCTGAACCTGCAGCTCAATTCACCCATGCTGATTTAGCTGTCGTGCGTCATAAGAATAATATTGATAATCACGCACAGATTCATCTTTGAGGACTGGCGCATCATTGTCGAATGCGGGATCAGATACACGCTTAAACACCTTTATTATACTTGTTATCGTCTAACACGAAAACCACTTCCTGCTATCAGGCTAGCGGTTATATTTTTTTCTTTTTCTGACATGGGTACACCAGCCAACTCTGCTAGTTTCTGATTTGCAGCTTGATTTCTTATTTTACTAACATTTGCAGGCATAACTTCGGTGCTGGGCAATTTTACTGATTGTGGTTTTTGTCATATCAATCGTGTTAGTCTATCTTTAATTACCTTGAATGCTTTACTAGCAACATCACCAACAGCACTAATACCTTTATCACGAACAATGTCAATAGCTTTCTTTCCCAGTTGCTTTGCAATCAGTATTGCTTTTGGGGCTATCCTTCTGAATACACCCTGAACAAGATCACCAAGTCCATCTCCGTAGATCGCTTTATACATAGGTAATCGCAAATTTATCGCCCTGACCATTACAGGTCCACGTTGAGCATTATGTATGATCATCTTATTTTAGTCATTATATATAACTGCATACCCTCAGTCAATCACTGCAGTAATCACTACAGGTCCACGTTGAGCATTATGTATGATCATCTTATTTTAGCCATTGTATATAACTCCATACCCTCAGTCAATCACTGCAGTAATCATCAACGATTTCATCAATGTGGGACCGATAAACATTAATATCCTTGATACCTCCTGTAAATAATCGTTGACAAATAGCAGCTGCTTCATTAATGATTTCTGGGGAATTATTACCAGCTCGTTTTCCACCAATCAGAATTTCTAGTCTGTCCACGTCAGCAAGGATGTTATCGGGACAAAGTTTATCAAGGCTACTGTTGGACAAACCACTTCCAGTTTTTTTGTTCGTTACTGGTTGTTGTAGATACTTATCGATTTTCTTCTTAAGGCGTTCTTGGGTTTTTTTGCAACTTCTCTTGCTGCTTCTTTTATATGTTCTCGTTTTACTTGTTGCTATAGTTTATATAATTCTTCTTCTGCTTCACAGATTTTGTCAGTAGCAAGACCATTTCCGATGGCACCAGGGCCAGGATCTGTATATTTTTTCTTACTTGTCGTTGAGAGTAATTTCCTTTTTTGTTTAGCTTCTTCAAGCTGCAATTTCATTTTTTCTTCCTTTTGTTTCCTTTCTTGTCTTACTTGTTCAATATACTCATCTACTTCCTGGCTAAAAATATTAAACTGATTAATATCTTCCTCAGATCTGATTTGCGGAGTATCAGTAGTGATGCGATATACATCCCTAATACAATCAGCAAATTTTAGAGTTTTAACATATTAGGGTTTTACATACTTATTTCTATCTCGATATCCAAACGCGGTAATATCAATTAATTGATTTTGGTCCTTGATAGCAGCAATACCTTCTGGCATAAATTTTTCTGTTATCTTAGTTTTAGTTTTTTGTGGTTCAGGTTGTGGCTGAACTTCAGGTTGTGGTTGAGTTGCTTGAAGACTCCCAGCAATATCAACAGGCAATGTTTCAAGAGCTTTTTGTGTTGCTTCAGTTGCTGTAACAATTTTCTTTGTTGGTTCAATAACCAGTTTAAATAACTGTTCTGCACCTTCTGCAAATTCCACCTGAGACTCCTGACAAGCTTGTTGTTGTTGCTTTACAGAATCACGGACGGGGAGATATTTTTTAATTGCCTCTAGTTGCTTTCGAGCTAATCTAGCTGTATGAATTTCCATTATTGATATAATAATGATTTAATTACAGCAGCAGGGAGGGTGAACTGACAAATATTGAGTGTGTGGTGGGTAAATGAACACGCATAAAAATTTGAAAACACAAGCGTAAAAAATAAAGTAACAAAATGAGCTAACCCATTTAGAGAAAATCTCAGTCGGTTAGAGGCTTCAGTTTGGCGTTATTGACCTTGTATTTTTATTTTTTTCGTAGGAAGCTTTATTTTTAAAAAAAAACTTGCTCCAAAAGTTTTAGGGTTCACCCTTCCTGCTGCTGTACTTAACATGGTGGATCCTTTTGAGAAAACTGAATATTTACCAATGTGATGACAGCAGAATAAAATGGTTTACTTTAATACTTAAGTGAGAGAACACAACATATTTATATATAGGACATTCTGTCTGAACCTTGAACAATTAGATATGGACTCCCACAAGGCTCAATTCTAGGTCCATTACTATTTATATATATTATTCATTATAACCTACACCTTTTATTGGGTGACTCAATTTCATTTACAGACCTATATCCTGATGACACAACATTATCAGACATCCAAAAACACAAAGAATGAATTTTGCAGGCTGCTGTAAATAAACTGGACAATTGATGCACAAGCAATGGCTTGGTAGTAAATATTGGTACAACTTAAATATTACTTATCTCAACACGACATAAAATAACAAATTGTGATTTTTATGAACAATAATTAATATGGAAGAAAAAAAATTTGCAAATGATCTGTCATGATAGAGTACTTGATATTTTTTAGATGATCTATCAAGTCCTGTACATATCAAATATATCAGCAAAAAAAAAGCTAATTCAAGAGTATGGTTTCTCAGTACAATAAGGCATTTTCTCCCAGAAAGGAACAGAAAACTATTTTATAATAACTACATACAGCCCTAACTAGATTACTTTAATACTCTATGGATAATTCAAATTTGAAAAGCTAGCACATCTTCAGAATAGAGCATTCAGGTTATTAACATACCAAACAGATAATGGGAAAACCTAACTGACAAGAAAAATATTACCCATCAGAGACTGAATCCAACTAAGAAAAGCTAAGTTAATGAACAAGATATCCCATAAAAGTGTTCCTGTTTATCTACAGTCACTTAATTCTAGTATAGGCATCCTGGTAACACTACCCCCCTGAGAGCCATATGTCTGCCAAACAGAAGAACATTTCCAAACCAAATAAGGAATTATTCAAAAAAAGTTTCCAATACTCAGGAACTTTGCTATACCTGGTATCCAGTGGTTTTTATATATATATAACCACGAAATTAGAAAACAGAAAACATGCTGTAAATATTTAAGGTAAGGAAACATTATTAGGTCTTTAAACCTGTTCTTGCAGTTGAAATAGGTGAGTTTTAAGAGCACTCTTGAATGAGATCACTGTGTCTTTGTGCCTAAGTTCAGTGGGCAATTCATTCCACGTTGCTGGGCCCTGGTATGCAAAAGAATGTTGTCCATATGATTTCATTTTCATAGTGGGAATAATGAGAATACGAGTGTCAGAAGAGGAGCGTAAGTATCTTGCTGGTGTGTACACACGGGTGAGGTTGGATAGGTATGTTGGACCGCAGCCCGTCAGTGAAATGTAGCACAGAGAACAAATTTTGTGTTTAATTCTGGATCGAATGGATAGCCAGTGTAATGGAGCAAATTTTTCTGTCGATCTCTGTAGAACACATTTAGCTGGACATGTATACGATTAATTAGATTTATGGAGACCTGCGCGCATTTAAATCGCCATAATGCACAGATTGGTACAGTCTCTGTCACGAGTTTAGCGATTTTTGATTAAGGCTACGTTTGTTTAAACTGAACAGGAGGGGTCAACTTCTGATTGGTATGGAAAACTGTCATTTCTGAAAGTTACCAGGAATCAGTTGGGTAATCAATGTTTGTCAGACAAACTGCATTGATTTGAGCCTTGTTCAGGCGGGAACTATATTTCATCCAGATTGGTCACGCTGTGAAGGGGACATGGTTTCATATGAAAACTCTCAGTTTAAATGTGCAAACAGCAAATATGAAATCAGTCTACGCTTTTTCTCTGAAGAGAAACGAATGTAAGAAAAGAAGACTCCGAGTGATTTAAGAAGTAAATTCACTGGTTAAAATCATCCAGGGGAAGCGACTGTCTGGAAAAATTGACAGACACGGTTCTGGAAGTGAGAGCTTGGAAACACAAGGTATTTGCAACAATCTTATGTAATTCGTTAATACTACTATGATGATTTGTTTGATTTATTTGCTTGTATTTGCATGGATTTATTTGTTTAAGTTCGTAGATTTAATTTTCTTGATATGGTATACCTGTGTTGAGTTCATTTATCTGAGTCCGTACAATTAAAGTTTTCTTTATATAAACATTGATGACTCGTTTGAACGTATAGTCTCGATTATTATAGGAAATTATTTATCTAGAATTTCATGCCTTATTTTAGTTGAGATGAGCTGCGAGAATCCGTGTGAATTCTCCGACCTATATATGAGTTCACGTATGATAACTACTTGATTGTTGTTATAAATACCGTAGTGCAAGGAATTTCATTCATTTGTGTAATTGAGACTAGTCTGGAACTAATGTCTCAGCGGCGTGTTGAAATAGCCATTAGCAGGACCATTAATTTTGTGAAACTAAGTTGTTTACGGTCTGTCATGGCCAGTTAGACCAGATAGCCGTAGGATCTGTTTGAATTAGGATAGAATTTATCTGACATAATGGGGGGGGTATTGATCTATTCCCCCAGTATAATGTGACGGAAGATTTAGGTCGTTTATTTTTGTTATTTTGGAAGGTGAGATAGCTACGGGACGTCACGTATTACAAACCCAAAGTAGACACAAAGCTGGAAGGGGCGAAAGAGATGAGACACCTGAGAACTTGGAAAAGAAAGGGAAAAGTGGAGAAGACCCAGACTTTACCGGCACAAGGAAGTCAAAAGGGATAGTCGTTGTGGAATTTGGACTGAATCAAGACCATCAGGTTATGAAAACTGTACAAAGCAGTGTTCGATGTCACTTGATTTGATGATGATTTAAATTCTATCGCTTAACAGATCGGCTATTGGTATCATCATATTTGTATTTGAAATTCGTTGAATAAGTTAATTCAAAAAGAAAGAAGTGTATCTTTCAATTGTAATGCATTTTTACTTTTGTTTATGAACTTTATTGTTAGGAATTTTGAACAAATTTTGTTTTTATTTGTAACGGGGGCTCGTGTTATTCCGTTCTATATACCTGCTCAGATCTTTATCTATTCCACCCATAAGTTTCACACTTTATATTGATATTTACTCATTCCGGGCAAATTACACTGTCGGCGATCACCTCTAGATAA